>BPUM01000856.1:600000-992335 GCA_020521455.1 Prunus kanzakura
AGGGTTGGTTCCCAAATTTTATTTTTCACTACCTCCTAAACCAGGGTTTGTACTTTCCGTATGAAGTATTCATCCCCACACAGAGTTAGGAAATTTCCCAATTTTTTCCTTAATTTTCCTGTATTTTTAACGATTTTTGGGAAAAAAAAACTGAATAAAATATACAAGAAATGCCAAGTGGAGGCGCTGGAGTGGGGAGCTGCAAGCCTGAGCGCCACGCGGCGCAATCCCATGCCGCCACTCGCCAGTTTTTCTATTTTCTAATCTTTTCCACTTAAATATTCAATTAAAAATCGAAATTGAAGGTGAAAAAATCCCGAAAAATTCCTCAGGGATCGGGACGGGATTTCCTTCGATGACATATCCGGAAAAAGGGCAGGACAAACAAATTTGGATACGGGATTAATGTGATCGAACATATGAGAGTGTGGGGTTTACAAAGTGTATTAGGGTTTTCATTTGCATCATCCGAATGTAGGGTTGGTTCCCAAATTTTATTTTTCACTACCTCCTAAACCAGGGTTTGTACTTTCCGTATGAAGTATTCATCCCCACACAGAGTTACGAAATTTCCCAATTTTTTCCTTAATTTTCCTGTATTTTTAACGATTTTTGGAAAAAAAACTGAATAAAATATACAAGAAATGCCAAGTGGAGGCGCTGGAGTGGGGAGCTGCAAGCCTGACCGCCACGCGGCGCAATCCCATGCCGCCACTCGCCAGTTTTTCGATTTTCTAATCTTTTCCACTTAAATATTCAATTTTTAAACGACTTCAAGGGTGTAGGGGCTTTTCGCCTACGGTTTAGGGTTTACTGTCGAATGCTTAGGGTTCAAAAATATTAAACCAATGCTTTTCTTTCCCGCTCATGGGTTAGGGTTAACAAAAAAAAAACTTTCCTGCAAATTTTGAATTTGCCGCTCATAGTCACGGATTGTTACGACCAAAACAGGACAATTGAAACTTGAAACTCCATATTAGTTCTCCCCAAAAAAGAAAATACCATTCCTTTTCAGATTTGAAGGAAAATTAATTGGGGGTTTTGAGCAAATTTTTGGAAGGGTTGTCATCTTCTGTTATCTTCATTTTCCCTTCTGGGCAGAGCCATGTCGAATTCTTCAACAAACACTCAAGGAAAGAGGTGTCGGCACTGCAATGCTGAGATGGTTATGCTAATTTCCAAATCTGAAAGGAATATGGGCAGACCGTATTGGAAGTGCTTCACAACGTATGTAAGTATTATCTTCCCTAAGCCAATAACACTAACTCAGATCGGCCATTGCCTAAGGCAACGAAAACTGCTACAGAGTAGAAGAATTGGGTCTGACATTGTAATCCGAAAATGAAAAATGTAACTTTCTTATGTTTTTTTAGGGAGCTACAAGGTGTAGTGGCTATGAATGGGTGACTGGAGGCAACATGCCAACTGAATCTCAAATTGAAAACCAGCTGGATGTGAAGGAACTTAATGCATATGCTGAAGTCATCCGTATGGTGAAGGGCATTAAAAACATCCTCATATTGTTGTTAGTTCTATCATTTCTGAATTTGGCAGTTCAAGTGATGAAGAAGTAAGAAACTTTTTGCGTCTGGAAATCTTCAAGCAATTTCAAGTATATATTTATAAATTGTGTTCTGTTTTGGCTTTTCAAGTATATATTTTCTAATTTTCTAATCCGGACAGCTATGAAATATGAAGAAGTGTTTGCAAATCTACTATTATGAATTAATCATTGAGCATAAACCCTGAACCCTAAACCCATAAACCGTAAATGGTGCCACACAAGAATAAGAACGCAGAAGATGTTCCTGTAGGACCTGCGAAATCCATCAATTTTTCATCTCGGGACCACGATGATGCAGGTCGTATCGGCCAGATGCCGTACGATGCGTTGAAGACTGAAATAAAACGTCAGAAGAGACGTCTAAGATGGTATGAAGAAACATTAGGGAAGGGTAAAAGTCAAGCGAAATTACACCTTCGATCAGTCAAACTAATGAAACTGAGGGTTAGACTTGCGAAAGGCAAAGGTTGTCGAAGGTTCTGGGGGTCGAATGAGGCAGTGCAGATGAGGGAAGCAGAAGCACGTAAAGGATTTTACCTGTTCCGAGAGGATGCAAAATGTGTTGTCCCAAGCTACACCTGGGACCGAACACGCCATGGAGTAAACCGTCGCTGGACAACGTTCATTTTCGTTATTTTCAGTAAGTTTGTTTGGAAAAAATGCGTAAACGTTCATTTTGACTGCTTTTGTTCCAAGTTTGTGTGCGCTCCTCAAGGTGTAACCATTTTGGTTTGGACACTTCAGATGGTATCTTGTATGTATCCAAGCTGTAAGACGTGAAGAAAGAGCGAGTGAAAATTATGGGAAACTGCTTTTGGTTGATTATGGGTACTTTTGTAAAGCTAAACGGGTATGCTTTAATTGAAGTATGTTGACATTATTTTCTGTCAACATATTTAATTTCTCTTTACAAAATGCCTAAAAGGAATGTGATAGTTTTTAGCATTGATTGGATTGGATCTCCCTCACAGGAGCTGTTGTTCCTAAAATGGTAATATGAGGTGTGCTTATTCGTGTGAAATATATAATATATGACCAATGAAATAACAATAATAATATTGTGTGTCATTTGAAAGGAGAAAATAAGACTAATTTTTCCCAAATATTACATACGAAGCAAATGTAACTGATAGTTGTGTTATTTTAAATTAGATAATGAACGTGAAGGAAATAGACGGAAAAGGTTTGCAAAACATAATGTTACGGTTGAAACGAAAGCTAGTTCAAACCATATTCCGAAGATGAAGTGTACACTCTGTATTATCACATCTTATGAAATTGATTACGAAAGTGAGTTGAAAAAACACTTTTGACGATTTATAGCTTCCCCCAGTTGTGTAATGCCACAAGGAGCTGGTATCAATTTTGGGGCATTTTTTTCCGATTTTTGTCCTTGTTATTACCATGTCTTCAATAATTTTCCCCTAGTTGTGTAATGAAAATAACGAAATACAACACATGGCGGGACCTCACCGCATCAACCTTCGGTAGGTGCACACGTGGACGTCAGTGACCATTCTCTCACCCTTCCTTTGCAAACATCGGGATAATAATTCGACAAATGCTACCACCTCATTGAAAGTTGAAAATTCAAAATTCATGTGTATGCTATCTGTGATTAATACGAGCCTTTAATCCGAATTCAACCTAAATCAAATGCTCTCATTACTGAACCAAAAAACAAAACTGATGTGACAGATGGGGAAAACAGATAAAACAAACTGCGGAATACTCCAGGACATCATATATAAACGGTGTCGTATGGCTATGGGATACTCATTGCCGTACATCAACATCTTGTTTTCTTCCTGACTCTTCTTTGGAGTTGTGTTTTGTGCATACAACGAATCCCCCAATCTAAAGAAACTGAAGATTTGTCAACATGTCAACCAGTTCAGACGGCAATGCAAATCAGGGGGACTCCGATGGGTCATGGGAATATGCCCCCGACTATCTCAGGTCCCCTCTACCACCGCTGCCACTTCCAACCTCCTCGGCAAGCGAGGGCGACTCCGATGATCCTGCTCTGGAAATAAATGATATGAAGAACAAACTGGAACACGACTCCTCCTTGGTCCATTATTGGACTCAAAAGTGTGTCGGAGCTGAGCAGAAGTTGGCGTATTTGACGCGCCAAGTGAACAAAGCGCGTTACAGAAAAAAGAAGCAGAGAATTCGTGGCCAAAGAAGAAAGCTCAAAGCAGAGGATTTGCAAATGACCCTGGAGGATGCTACGTACGAATCTTTGAGCATCCACAAAGGAGGCGACAAGCATGGGCAGGCAATGTCTGTGGCTTTCAACGAAGGTTTTGAGCAATTCCGACGGTTCGCTGCAGATGTCCACAAACATATTGACTGGGACGCCATAACTCCGTCTGCTGCACAGCAAATCATCTCCGGCGGTGTACACCCACCAGAGCTAGGCCACCAACCAGCCAAAGCCAACGATAATGACGGCTGGTAGCCATATGAATCGCTAGGCAATCGTTATTCACTTGTTTGTTTTTTGTTAATGCCATATCTGGGTTTGTGTTTACATGTTTATGCCCGATCTGACTTACGTGCACCTTATTCAGGTTTAAATCTGCTATCACAGCCTTGGGTTCTATGTTCTTACCAGAGTTCAATCTTATTTCTTCGATCACTAACTACTGGATTAGTAGAGTTCAGTTACTAATAGTGCTCAAATTTTTGGTTTAAAAAATTGTCGGTGGGTCGATAAAGTTTTTCAAGATTATCTGACATATATATTCGGTTCTTTGACACATTACTGGCACATAGTGATGGTTTCAAGATTCCCTTGCTGACACACAGTGATGGTTTCAAGATTCCCTTACCTACATATTTCATTTTCCTTGCAACCGTTGCAAAGGTGTATAAAACGTTACCCACATTGCATGAATCCCAAACGAATCCTTTCAAACACTGGCTCCACGTTCTGAAAACACCAAAGCCCCAGGATGGACATCCACCTTCAACCAAAGATGGATCCTCAAGTTCGAGTTGCACATAATTATTGCAAGCATGGTGACGTTCACGACCATCCTTGTGGGACGTGCAGGGATCTATTCGACGTAGGTCCAGACAATGTTCAATACTATCGGTCCCCGACCCCTTCTCCCCCAAAGCCCCCATCTCCCGTTGTTTGCATTACCCCCAGACTGGTGTGAGGATTGCTACAATGACAAACGCATTCTAGATTGGGAGGAACGTGGCCGCTTTGAGTCAAGTGATGACTTTGATGATGATAACTAAGTGGCTCTTCAAATAACTTATTGTTCACTTTAATGTAGTTTTTTTTTTTTTTTTTCCAGGGGGTCGAATGTAAGTCATGCGATACGTTTGTGACACTTAATAATTATCGAATACAAAAGTTACTTTGTTTTTGGGCGGTTTCACTGTTGCTTTTCACATACCTTAGTTCAGTATCAACATGAGGCACTTACATAAGATTCACTAACGGTTCCAGATGGTTTCCAAAAATACGCAAATTGGTGTCAACAAATATTCAAACTCCGGGACCGTAAATGAAATCAAACTCTTGCAGAAATGACTCTGTCATTGTAGGTTCCCTGTCCTGCGTGCTCTGACTGGGCTGCAAATTCTCATCAACTGCAGCACCAACTTCTGCGTCGGAAGATGAAGAGCTGCAACATCGAAACAAAGAAACAAGTCAACAGCATTTCTTCTACAAAATTCAAACCCAGACAATTACATATTCACTTACCCGCTCACAAGTTTTGGACAACTCCGTCTATCATGATCAGTCTTCCTACATTCACTGCACCGCCGTTTATGTCCTTCCGCTGCCTTCTCTTTTTGTCCTTTCACTCTTCTCGCACGCCCTTTTGGTTTTACTCGATGGGGATCCTTAATTCTGACTTGGGAAGAACTAGTTCCGACCTCTCCATTGGGTTCTTCTTCGACACGAGCTCTTGATGACAACAACCTTGTAAGCTTCCCACGAATGTCGTCAAATGAATTTTCCAGCAACTCAAAACCTTCATCACACAACAAAGCAGAATCTATCAACTCACCTGCAACTTTGCAAAGTTTCGATCTCTTAACTAAAACCAAACCGTCCACGCAATCTTTAACTTCTTTGTCATTCTTATCATATACTACACCGCACTTTGCACTTTGAAGCCATCGTGTCACTATGTAATTGTCTGGCAAGTGCTCCACCTGCTTCATTCTTAAAAATGCTAGGATGTGTCGGCACGGAATACCCCAAAATTCAAATCCTTTGCAGCTGCAATAAGCTTTATCGGCATCTTTATCATGCACAAGCTCCTTCATCCGTGTCACCCCCGGATTTACCCGCTCACTTACTTTGTACCTGCACTGGGTCTCATCTTGCTCTACAAGTTCGAACAAGCATAAAAGGCTTCGGAAGTCTTCCCTCTCAAACATTTCAAGAATTTCCCGAGTGTAAATGCGTGCCATTTGATGTTGCATTGGTGTTCGAAATGGCAGTGGAGGTTTTTCATTGGTATCAGCATGATCAGCCATTAACTCCTTGTGCCTCTGTGAACCAACAGCTCTTTCAAAACGTACAATGAATTCCATCAATGTGTTTTTCCGGTTAATATATTGTTTGAAAAATGCATGACAGCTTTCAGCCCGTTGACTACTTGACATCCCAGCCGAAAACACATGTTTTACATATGATGGAACCCAATTCTCCCGCAAAGCATGCATCGAGCTCAGCCACGGATGGTCTTTCAGCCCATTGCTTGTGACGATTTCATCCCATTTCGCATCAAATTCTTCTTTCGTGTCCATACCCCATATGCATTTGCACATTTCCGAAAAACATTCCCCAATGCCGGGTTTCTCCATAAACTTATTCAAGATATGCCATATGCAATATCTATGGAATGTTGTTGGGAGAGTTAAAGCAATTGCCTTTGACATGGCTGCATCTTGATCAGTGATGATCATTTTGGGTGGCTCACCTGGCATGGCTTTCTTGAATTCTTCGAACAACCATACAAATGAATCTGTGGTTTCACTAGTTAGGAATGCACAACCAAACAACACTGTCTGCCTATGGTTATTAACGCCTAACAAAGGCGCAAAGACCATCCCATAGCAGTTCGTGTTGAACGTCGTATCAAATACCACCGCATCCCCAAAAAACCCATAAGCTCGTCTTGACCTTGCATCTGCCCAGAAAACATTTCCCATCCTTCCTTCCGAATCTACCTCCATATTGAAATAAAATGATTCATTTTTTCCTTGCTCAGCCAAAAAATGCTCCTTCAGCAGCTGTGCATCATGGCCAATCACCTCCCCACGCACGTCCCTTGCATAATTATAGATATCTCTCCTAACAAACCCAACATTTTCCAATCCCCCTACTTGCACCTCAAGAAGGCTTACCTGTTTATGTACAGGGATATTAACTTTGCTCATATGTGCACTATAGGCCTTTGTAGACTCTATTAAGTTACGGTGAGATCTCAATAGATGGACTTTATCAACTGTGGTCATGTCATGGTTGTGTACCTCATTGAATCCTACAACAGTGTACTTATTCTTCTCGTTTACCTTCAAAATCGCAAGTTTAGCCTTGCACCCAGTTCGAGTACAACCTCGCTGTCTTCTCTTGCGACTAACAGTGTTTGTCAACGCGTACCCTTGTTTACAGCATACATATTCTTTCCTTGTTACCTCTCCTGTGAATGTGCAAGTTCTCGTTGTAGAACACCGAATGCCGAATCCGGCTTTCGCGGCATACATATTATAGAAATTGAACACATCCTCACAGCAATCAAATTCAAGTCCCAATTTTGGTTTCAATTCCGAACTAACTTCCGGTGTCACCTGTCCTTCGCACTCCATTTCACAGTTCTTGCAATTTAACCCTGAATATCACATAATAACCATCATATATGACATTCAAATCACTATCTGTGAAACATTAAAGACCTACATAAACACTAACGTAACTCGTGCTGATGCCCAATATTTGGCACAGGCTTTCAAAGAGCTTCAAAATATATATCAACTAACATATGACATCCAAATGACTCTCTAGTGAAACATTAAAGACATACATACAACCTAATCTGACTCATGCTGATGCCCAATATTTGGCACATGCTTTCAAACAGCTTTACAATAAATATTAACTAACATATGACATGTGAATGACTCTCCGCTGAAACATTAAAGACATACATACAACCTAATCTAACTCATGCTGATGCCCAATAATGAAATTGACAAATACAGTATATGGCTTACCTCGTAACTGATTTCCAACTTCAAATTTTCAACAACTACGACAACGTAACGTAGACCTTTTAGATCTGGACGTCAACCCCAAAAACTTTTCTTCTTCCTCAACCCCTGTTTCGCCCCGCTCAAGGATTTCAAAACCAACAGAGCAGAACCACAACGGTACTGTCAGCACTTTCCAACTCAACGCCAGTTTCGACGTTGCTCAAGGATTGACGTATGTCCCGACCCCAAAAACCCAACCACAGAGATGAAATTATAAAATCCAAGACTCCTTTGTTTCGCCTGAATGGGAAACCCAGAAAAATGAGGGTGCTCTCTCTTCAATGTTACAGTTCTTCCTCAATCAAAGCTGATAAAAAAATGGTTATTTTCATTGAACTGAGTGAACAGCTGGTTTGGAGGGGACTTCTGTTTTGGAGGGGATGTTTTGGAGGGAGAAGAGAGTATTGGAGGGAGAAGAGAGAAGAAGGCCTCGTTCTAATACAACACTTGCACTTACAATTGCTTTTCATACAGCCGTTAGATTGGATCCAACGGTGTTCTCATGTTATGTTCTCACATAAGCGTTCTCACTAGATCCTGACCCGACTAAAAATTCAAGCCTATCTCCACGTAGGATTAAATGTATGTCAACCCGATATTTAAGCGAAAGATCCAAGTTGAAAGGGCTCGAAGAGTGAACCCCATGAATATTGCCTACCTCAGCCTAGACTTACTCCTAAAAAGTAGGAGCTGAGCTGTAGGAGCTGAGGTATATTTGGAGTAGATTCCAAGGTACGTGGTGTTAACCCGAAAGACTTCTAATGCACGTACGAGAAAAGAGTCTTATGGAGGACCACTTGGTTGGTGACGCTAACCTAGTTTGAACGAATTTCCCGACCTCGGCCTTGAAGAGGTCATCCTGTTGTTGAACCAAATTTAGGCATAAACAACCTAATTGGTAATGATTTTGTTGACAAAATATTAGATCTTGAGTGCATGACCATTGACAACTGCATCAATCAACGAAGAATGAGCAAGAATGTTGATATGTTTGTTCCCTTTATGTAATACTTAAATCAGCATACATATTCCAAAGCATGCTTGCATCGTTTATGTACTCCACCAAATAATGGTGACACAAGCATCACAACCACGATCCCTTCACTTCAAGGGCTAATATGGGAATGGAGACGGGTGAAGGGAAGGATAGCTCATCAAGAAATATAGGGAAATTGATTGACGCCAAGCCTGAAAACAGGACACTTCATTTTATGCCCAAGAAGTTTAAAGAACAAATAAAAGGGGGTTTCACTAAAACACCCAAAATGGGGGCTGAAATTATAAAAAAACCCAACACCCAAAACACTTTATAAACACACCCAAAACCCATCATTGCACACACTCAAAACCCATTTATAAACACACCCAAAAAATATATAATTATTGATTTTGGGGTTAATTTTGGGTGTGTTTCTATGTTTAAATAGTGTGTGGGTTTTTTTATAAATACATGCATAGGATTGGGTTTATTTATAATAATCTACAAATAAAAACTAGTTATGGCAATGGCTTCGTTTGAGGTTGGATTCGAACTGTTCTAGGAATATACACAAAAATAATAACACCAATGAGTACCGATCCGGATGATGTGGACTCTGTTTTGGCAATGGCTTACAAAAATAATAACACCAACTGTTGAGAAGTGTCCATGTGAAGCATGCATGGTCTTGTACTCGGTACGTAGGTCTGACTACGTCTATTACTACAACTCCCCATCCTCCTCTCCCCAAAAGTATTGAAATAGTTCCTATCACCATTCAACACTACCCAGAATGTATAAGAAACAAACGTTGTTACAATTGGTGACCATCTAGGGGTCACCTGATGTTCATGATTTCCATCAACATAAGACTATTAAGCCCTGGTTTGTGTTTGGTGTTTACTTAATGTTTTTTTTTTCAATTGAATTCATACAATATTCCTTTTTATTTTCACTGTTGTTGTACTCGTTTTAAATGAAATAAAATTTTGCTTTCAGAATTTAAATGTTTTATAGGTTAAAATGTTCGTAAAAATAAATTAAGATTTTTTTTTAGTCTAAGGAGTCTCTCGTATCAAAAGGAAAAACCTTTTTGCTGGATCCAAAGCTCTTTCCTTCTTGGGTTTGAGAGTCGGTGGCTCCATCCCAGCCCTTGTGGGTGTTTTCTCGTGCTTTTTGCTCAGATATGGGGCAAGATGCCTAAGTTTATTTTCATTCCTTTCATTTTCTTGTTGTTTCCACTTGTGGCTTCCCAAGTTAACCACCAACTCATCCCTCCATGTGTAGCCCCTAACTTTGTTTCTTCTCCCCTTCCTTCTTTGATCTCCTCCCCCCGTTTGACATTTCTCTCTCCTGTATCTCCTTCTCCATCTATCATTTTTATTCCCTTTCGATTTCGTTGCACTCTATGGTTTGAGCTGCTAGTCCTAAACGTGATTTCTTGCATAGATATTAAGACCTCTAGCTCTGGTGCTTACACCACCTCCTTCCCTGATTTGATTTCGGTGAAGCAGTGGCGGATCTAGGATTCAAAATCCGGTCGGACGAAACTTACATTAAAAACTCAGTATGAGTGAATTTCATTAATAAACATATAGAAAGATACATCTAGTTAATTGATGTAATGAGCATTACCCTCAAATGAATCTCTATATATAAATAAAAGCTTATAGAAAAAAAAAAAAAAAACAACAAGTAAATGCAATGCAACACAAAAATAATAGCACAAGCTCACCCACAAATATTAATATATTATCAATATCAACAAATAACCAAAACTCATACTATACAACTCATTTTCAAACCTCGACTTTGCCTTCTCTTGGCACGGCCTTCACTTGCCTTGGCATTGCATGGCCTTCTTTGCATTGCATTGCATTGCATTGCCTTACCTTACTTTGCCTTCGCTTCGTTTGCATCGTATCACCTTGCCTAGATATGGTGTGGCTTGCCTTGCCTTGCCTTGCCGTGCCCATGACGTGCTCAAGATGTGGCCTAGACCAAGCCATTCAAGGCATGTGTTGCCTTGGCCTGGCCTTGGAATTGCTCCCCATTCAAGGCATTCCGAGAAAGTGAGGCTATTGTAGGCTTGGGATGGCGTGGCTTGCCTTGTCACACAGCCCGGCTTGCGCATATCCCTTTGAAAATGTCGACAGAATTTTTCAAACCTTGTGAAACCCCATGTTCATTGAAATTTCCTCGCACAATAAGCTCCCCATAATTAGTCTATGATTTCAAGCCACTCCGAGAAAGTGAGGGTATTGGAGCCGTGTCCTGCCATGGCATGCGTTGCCATATTCAAGGCAAGCAAGTGAGGCTATGTGAGGCTTGCCAAATGGGTTGTCTAGACATTTTCTTGCATGGGTGAGCACGGAGTTGCGCTAAACATGGAGTTGCTACGAACTCCTTCTCACAAGAGGAGGCTATGTGAGGCTTGTCATGCACAAGCAAGTCGACATGGCCATGGGAGGCTTGTCGTGCCTTGCCATATTCAAGACTTGCCCAAGACGAAGAGGGGAGGCTTATCTAATAGGGTGCACACATCGTGTGCAAAGCGTGCTCAAAGCCCTTTGAAAATATCGACAGAATGTTTCAAACCTTGTCAAACCCCATGTTTATTGAAATTTCCTTGCATAATAAGCTCCCCATAATTAGTCTATGATTTTTAGGACCTTCTCAAACTTACAAAACAAAAAAAAATCCTTCCATAATTGTTTTAATGATTTTTTCAATTTTACGACTTTTAAAACTAATAAAAAATACTTCTCGACTTCAAAAATTTATGAAACTTTTTCCCATCATAGATTGCAGTTTTCTTAGTATCCCTGCAAAAAATCACGTCCAAATACCTTGTATTGATTTATTTAGATCCCATTATGACTCCTCGTGCATAGGTGATGTCTCATCTTGTCAAATGGCTAAATGCACAAAATGCTATATAGGGCTGTGTGTTGCCTGTATATGCATGACAGCACATGCCCCCTCAGCAGCCCTGAAGGGAATATTGTGGGAATAGTGTTGTGTAGAGATTTCTAAAAAACTCTACAACCAACCTTTGAGAGTATAAATTACCTAGCAAGCCATATCTAATATGAAATCAAAGTAAGAGTGGAAACATTAAATAAACTAGGGATTCATGCAAGTCTCATTTGGTCCCAATCTTTATAAGTCTATGAAAGTGTGCACCAAAGACTCTCTAAATCCTATTTGAGAGAAAGATAAGATGTTCATACCCTTGGAGCGAATCTTCAAACCAAGAATGGTGTTCAAGTAGAGGGAATGGTCCCTTTGTTGTTGGCTCTCCCTTTGATGTTGATTTTCCACCTCATATCTCTCCAAATAGATACAAAGATATGCACCTCCCCAAAGCTCTTCACCAATGATTGAATGGGATGAGAGAATGAGTAGATAACAAGTGAAGAGTGGTGCTAGCACCCTCACTTGATGTGATAGATTGAAGGGGTTAGGGAGAGAGAGCTTGATGTTTTCTCCCTTCCAATTTCACCAACTTGAAAACCTTAGGATGATAGGATTCCATAGCTACACACTTATAGGATCAAAAATGTCACAAGAGTGATAAAAATGCCCCTAAACCCTAGTGTAGCCACCCCACACCCCCCCCCCCCCCCCCCCCCGCCCCAATTTGTGTGTCATCTTTTGCTATCTTGATCCAACACATTAATCCTATAATGTGTCACATATGTGCCTAAGTCCATGTGGTCAAATCCCTTTTGAAATTCCAAGTCATATGGGACCTTTAATTAAAGTTTCATAACTTTAATTGAATAATTAAATTAATCTAATCAATTTAATTACTCTAGTGACTTGACTAATTCAATCACTCACTTGTCTAACGAGTGTTGGTCCCGGTTATCCTTAGTTGACCGTGTCAAGTGTCGGGACAACCGTTTGACCTTTGACCTTTAACTTTGACTTTCACATTGACTTTGACCAAGTCACAAAATCATTCATTCTCTTCATAATTTCCCAATCGATTCCTTTTCGGTGTGAGATCTTATAGGTTCTAATTAGCGAGGCAATGGGTATGAATGATTCACTCTTAATCAAGTGTGAATTGTAATCCCTCTATACAATTCTCCCTATTGGCGAAGGCTAATTATAATTAGTCCTTACAAGGCTTCCACAAGCCATAAGTGGCACCTAGCAGTATGTCATGACTACCCAAGCTAAAAAGAATTCATTTAGAGAACCTAGTCAGTTTGTGATTACAATGCAATTCGATCATTCTCTAATTCAATACTCTATGTCATATTCTCGGGATATGGTAAACTTGTGTCAAAATCCCTAATATGACATCTCTAAATTATATGATTCAATTTGATTAAATTGCAAACGTTCTTGTTTCAATTTCCATCCAATACTTTGCCAAAAATTCACGAATCATATCTTTAGAGTATTCTCTCTTCCTACTAAGAGCAGAGATTCCTTGTTGTACATTCACTTGTATTTGTGTACATGCTGAGAATCCTGAGGAACACCTTTAAGTCACATCATTTTGATACGACCGTATAGTGCTCTCAAAGAGAAACAACATATACACAAGACAACTGTGATGTCTCAGGTCTAAGGATTAATTTGCATTATCACAACTTAGAATTCTTTGTTTGACAGTTGTGAGTAAGACTTCCATACAAGAATTCTAGAGTTGATCGTGTTCAGTGGACTCCATCTTCTATAGAGCACCTATACATCTGTCTCAGTGTCTCTACACGAATGACTTGAGACTAGTCATCCTCCCAATTGAGCAGACATAATGTGTACCAGTCTTTGCAGGTCACCATTGTCCAATTGGTGATCCTATGACAAGGAACATTTTAAAATACGGAATTTATATGTATGGAAAGGTCTCGTGCATCTAATTTCTTTAGACCACTTTCCATTTATATCTTAATCCATGAACTTTTTACTTTGTGTACGTTATATATCTAAAGCAACGTTCTTGCCCCTTTGATTATTATATATTATTTCCTTAGAATTATCCATTTTATATTGGATTCTAGGGCATATATCTAACAAGCCCCCTTTTCCCCACGCCACACCCATGTCATGTTGCCTTGGTATTATGGGTTTGGTGTGGGGGTGGGGGGTTGCCACCCATGGTGGTGGTGGTCGGAATTCGGCCCCCACCTACCGCCGTCATGAGTGGGGGGAAGGGGTGGCTAGTTACGAAATGGGGTTGTTTAGGCATTTTATTGCATGGGAGAGCACGGAGTTACTAGGAACTCCTTCTCAAATGCAAGGGCATGTCGACCACAACCTCATTTTGCAACTATCAACCACCTGTGTGAGAGAGAGACGGGGTGGGCGGGGGGGGGGGGGGGGGGGGGTGGGTGTGGCAGGGACTTTGAAAGTGACAACGCTTCAAATTGGACGATCGGAGGCCAAAGACCACATGCCCACTTAATGCTCCGCATACGAGATCAGAAGCAGAAACTTGTTGACCTTCATAATCTCACAATGAGGTGTGACTTGATCAGGACACAAGCATTGCTATGACATCCTCTTGCTGCCCGTGAAGGGCAAGGGGAGGAAAAGGACAATGAGAGACACCATTCCTTAACAATAGGTAGCCAAAACAGGAACCCGTTAACCCGCACAAGCCAATCTTGAAGCATTAAGGACGAGGGGTATGAGAAGACAATTCAATGCAAGAGCAAAGAGTTTGCCGGTGCATACAACCCATTCACCACTCATACGCAATTGCTTTAGCAAAGCACAGCACCCCCAAATGAACTGCACATCTCAACAAGCACAATGGCTAATTAAGAATGCGGCTACACCGAATGGAGCCAAGCCTGCACCGCTAGGCATGACAAGAATACCATGAAATCTATGCAACTAGGCAACCAATATGTTGTGGGTTCGCAACTTATAAGAGTCACTTTCAACGTCCATGGTATTGGATTGAGTTTCTAAAAACAACCATGCACACAAAGGTCAAACTTTACCGATGACACTCCGACTCGCCACTTGCCTACTATTCCGAAGGCAACTAATATTTTGTGGCATCATTGCTACTTTTAAGAGTGTTATCCTCGACTTTCTTGTGCATTGGGCTCGCACCGTGCACAAACAAGCAATGCCTTGACAATCATAATCATAGCTCAACCACCTCCGAATAGAATTGGCTAGCTTTTTCCAAAGACAACCCACAACCCACATTTCCGTGTGGCTGACAATTTTCTAGCTTCTTCATCAACTCCGTCGAAAGCCATCCTAGACATACCTGTGCATTGAGAAGGTTTGGTGACTATACTCCCAATACAAAATCGTAACCGAGGACAACCTCAAGCTAAAGTTCATCTGAAGCAAACCCATCGTCACCCACACGGCGGGTGAATGGTGGCTTTCCGGGGTTGACATAGACATTCCCTCGCATGCAAAAGATTGTCTATGTCAACCCTGGGAAGTACACCATTCACCCATTCCTGTCCCGTGTGGTGTGGCGGTGAGTGGATAATTATGAATTGAGGTTGTGCACTTGCCAAGGATCCAAATGTGTTATTTGGATCTTGTTGGTTTAAATTTTTTTTGAAAAAGTCCTTAAGTCTTGTGGGTTTGCAACTCATAAGAGTGTCACTTTCAACGTCCTTGGTATTGAGTTGAGTTTTTAAAAACAACTGTGCAGACCAAGGTTAAACTTTACCGATGACACTCCGACATGCCACTCAATACTCCAACTTCACCACAACCTAGTCAGGTTTTTCCCCTAAGGGGAAACACCCAACAAGGAGATAGAGAAATTGAGGTAGGAATGGGGAAGGAGGAAAGGGAAAGGTGGAGGGGAAATGAGGAGGGATGAGACAGGAGTAGAGGAAGCGATGAGGGGATGAGAGGCGGTAATCACCTTCCCTCGAGCTTATGGGGGTTTTTGGAGGTTTGGATGCTTGTCGACAAGAGAGAGAGAGAGAGAGAGGTCTGGTTTTTGTAAACACCAGTCCTTCGATCACCTCACTAGCCATCAAATCATAATTCTCAAAAAAAATTTCAAGATGACAACATTTTTGGCGGTTAAGAACAATAATAATTATCAGATGCTAAAACAATAATAATAATAATAATAATTATTATTAATTTAGAAATCAAACATATTTTTGAATTTTGTTTAATTCCACATGGCCATTTTATATATATATATATTTATTAATTATATATGTTATGTATCTGATTGTCATATAATTAATCTAGTGTCACTAGGTAATTCTAGGTGGTCTTCTATATTGTGGGGGCATCATTGTAAATAAATGCTTGAGAAAGGGCAATGGTATTTTTTTGTTTTTTTGTTTTTGCCATGTCAAGGAGATTGCATTAATGAAAAACCCAACTAGGGCAATACACATACAATCCCACAAAGGGGGTTAGCCATCACCCAACAAAGGGTTACAACCAAAGCGGAGGGATCTATCGACAATATCCAGCTTCTACGTTACATCTCCAAACGTCATGCGACACGGTCAAAGAAATCCGACGAACAATTTTACCGGTCTGCCATGCAAGCAGCCTTTACGTAACTTAAGGACAACACAAATATCCTAGAGAGACACCCAAACCACGCAGCAACCATGAGAAGTTGTTGCACTTATTACAAAACACACCTAAACCCAAAGTTCTCTCGAAGAGAAACCCAAACCAGCATCACTACTGTCGCCTCTATCGAGACAGAGGTTAACACATGCCACCCAACACCACGTAGCCACAACCTCTACAATCACAACGAACATAGAGTCCTTGCCAGTCTAAGGCATAGAAAAGAACTTACTTGGGAGATATTCCTCACCCAAATTCACAATCGTTTGGTCAAAGTCAGTAACTTGGGCCGTAAGTTATTTTTACCATAAGTCTGTTAGGGTTGAAAAATTGCTAACAGTGGCACGCTCAACACATAAAGAAAGTTAATTTACTGACCAAAACATGGTCTTTGAATTAATGGGGAACTTTGCCCTGTCATCTCAGGAAATAAATCAAAACGGGTGAACAATTTGGCATGCCCAGTGGGACTTCTCAGTATATATTCTGCAATACTTTGAAAGTATATGTATATTGGAGGTTCTAGCCAGAATCCACATCGCACGATGGAACGAGACCAAGCAGCTTTTCGAGAAGGACCAGACTCAGAAGAGAGCGACGCTAGACAATCAGCTCATGGTAGTACAGGAAGCAGACGCTCCAGAACTGTTTCCAAAAGGCTGAATCAAATACAGGAAGCTGTGTTCCGACAGGAGACTACAACGCAAAGGAGTCAGGAGTCTTTGAACAATATAACAGCCATGATGCAGTGGCAAGTTAACAGGCAATTCAGGAAAGACCGTGAGGCCGCTATGGCAAGAATTCCAAATCCTGATGCTGTGGTACAGCAGTTGGACCTTCCCTATGGTCCTCCACCAGGGCTGGCATGGCCATATCAAGAGAATCCTCTTATTGCACAAATAGCTGGGATACCGGGACCTGAAGAAATCCAAGCTGTACAGAGGGGAGGAGCCCCTCTCGTCCAGGAGCATGAGGCCCCAGTCAGGCCAGAGGGCCCTGCACCAGTTCAGATTCCCCAGAACCAGCCAGAACCACCTGCACCACAACCTGTGGCCCCGCAAGATCAACCCCTGCCACTTCTGCCTGAGGCGCCAGCTGTGCCACCCTACAGACCAAGAAGAATGGACCCCAATCCATTTCCTCCACTAGCAAGGGGCAGGAGAGGCAGAGGGGGGATTAACCCTTTTGCCAACAATGACAGAAACAGACCGGGGGAAAACTGGAGGAACCATCTAGAGGTTGAAGAAGAGGAAGAACACAGGCAAGAAGCTCTGCCTCGACCATACAGAATAGAGCACAGGTTTGATCGTGATCAGCCAGAACAGGGACGAAACCCGCATCCCATCAATGCTTTGAATGACATGGGGGCATTACAGAGAATGATCAGAGAGATGATGGAGCCGGAAGCCAGAAGAGGGGAAAGGCCAACCTATAGAAAGCCGTACCCGGCTTACATAGACCAGATTCCCTTACCAGTAGGTTTCAAAGTACCAAACTTCACCTTATTTAATGGAGAGGATCCTCATGCTTCGTCTGTTGAGCACATAGGCAGATTTTCTTTCCAGTGTATAGCTATAGAGAATAATCCTCTGTTAAAGCTAAGGCTTTTTGGGAATTCTCTCTCCGGACAAGCTTTCACCTGGTATACTAGTCTGCCCGCCAACTCTGTTCAGACCTGGGAACAAATGGAAAACGTTTTCCATGATTATTATTTCAGGATTCAGCCAGAAGTCACCATCAGTGATCTTGCCGCTCTCAAGCAAAGCGAAGACGAACCTGCCCAGGATTTCATAACCAGATTCAGGAAACTCAAAATGAAGTGCCGAATCCCTATGGAAGAAAGACACTTCATCCAGATGACTCAAACCTCCCTTAAGATTTCTTTGAGAAAAAGATTCGATGGAATGCTGTTCGGAGATCTGGCAGAACTGGCAGACAAAGCATCCAAATATGAGGAACTGCTGAGGGAGGAACAGCAGAAGAGGAACTCTTCCAAGGGCACATACTACAAGTCCCCTTCTTCTTCAATCCATTTGATCGAAGTAGAGTCAGAAGAAGACACAGAGGGATCGGAAGAAAGAGAGGTTGCAGTAGCAGAAATGGCAAAGTTAAAACATCCCATTAGCTGCAAAGCTCTTACAAAACCACCAAAGGACCAGAAGCCGCCACCATTCACAGGAGGATTTGTTCCAAACAAACCGACGCAGAACAAGGTTTACTCTTTCGATTTAACCAAAGTCGATGCTTTGTTCGATGAGATGCTGGCGCAAAAGGCAATAGAGACACCTCATAAGCTGCCCAAACCAGAGGAGCTTAAGGGCAGGCAGTATTGCAGATGGCACAACTCTTGGAATCATTCCACCAACAGTTGCGTCGTTTTCAGAGACGTCATACAAGAAGGAATAACTGCAGGGAGATTGAAACTGGCAGAAAAACCTCCCTCAGTTACGACAGATCCATTTCCCCAGGCCCAAGTTAACATGGTCAATCTAAATTGGCCAGAACGAAGGGAAAATGCCAGTTCTAGCAGCAATGACAGAAGAAACTACGCAAGGAATAGGCAGAATCAGAGAAGTACCAATGAGGAAGAAGGGAGAAACAGAAAAATTGAAGAGACTTACCAAGTATCTCTCCAGCTTGCCTTGTCCCTCCACCTATTTTCTTCACCAGGGAAGGACCTGGTATGGACAGAACAGGTTTTAGTTTGAATTCACAAGGCAAAGAAAGCAGGAAATAGACAGAATCTCAAAAATACCTTATATCACTTGAGCATTAACGTCTTTTATGGTCCGCACCACGAACTTCTTAGCCTCCGCCTCTGCATAAACGGTCCCAGGACTCCAGCCTTCAAAAAGAACTGGAAAGGCGTCAAATGAGGCAGGAAGGACATGGCATCTAGCTTTCCACCAGTCATCAAAGTCGGCAGAACTGCAGGTGTTCAGCCTCCAGGAAGGAAAAAGGGCGTCCGAAGTGTTGTTGATCTTATTCACTGCACACCTAGCCGCTTTATGCACTTCCAAGTCATCCAAATCCCTCCAAGAAGTCCCTGGATTACAGCTTCTGTAAAATTTGAACGGAATGACCTGAGGGCAACCAAGCTGTCTTGCGCATAAGTTGGGATGATAGACTTCTGCCCCCAGATGATAGTTTGGAGGCTTGCCTCCTCCATGGGGAAGGTCCCTCACCAGGGCTACACTTAGAAATTTCTTCCTGAAGTCTATTCTGTCTGCTTCTTCTTCCGGTTTCTTCTCGAAGAGTCGATGTCCAGACTGGAACCAAGGATATGTCCTCCTAATCACCAACTGCCACTGAGCTTCAGACCTCTTAGTACAATGTCTGAACCACATCAGGTACTCCTCAATGGAGCGCTTGGGCACTTCTGCTGACATCAGAGGAAGGGCCAGAACTTGATCTTCAGGCAGAACTATGTCAGGAAAACGAAGTTATGGGAAATAAACTTGCAGCCAAATCTGGATCATCCAAAACGAGCCCGGAGCAGTTAGGTTCAGAGGATTCTCCAGGGTGGCGGTGTGTAGATTCTTGAAGAGGTGAGCCAAAACTGAAGGTCCGAGCCCAACGTCGGTATGATTGTGAAGAGCCTCAGCCAAGTGCCTATACTCAAGCAGAACTGCAGAGGAGCGATTCGGAAACACAAATCTGTTGAGCCAGTACAGGAGGAACAACATATGTTGCTAATCCTTGTCCTTTTCCGTGCTAAACTTTCTCAGATAATTGGAGAAAGAACCGTTCTGATTAATGGCAGCAGGAGAAATGGTAAAGGGCTTGGCATCTACAGGTCTTCCATGGGGTCTGAACCCAAAAATCTGAGCCATGTCCAGCAGGGTTGGCGCCATTATACCCACGCGGAAGTCAAAGGTGTTGCTGGCAGAATTCCAAAAGCATAAAGCAGCAGCAAGCAGATTCTCATCCCGGGTGATGGATTGTTTGGACAACAGAATTGCATCGTAGATCCCTGCTCTCTTCCAATAAGCTCCATGCCTAGGAAGAAGCTTGTCAACCCAGTCCGCCCATTTCACAGAGCTGTTCCTCACCTCACTGGATGGGAATGAGCGGCTCAGATTTTTGCTAACCCAAGAATAGGAAGAAAGGACCGAATTGTTTTCAAAACAGATGGGAGCTACTGCATCCTTTTCCAGCAGTTCTGCCACCTCAGTCGGAACAGTACCAAACCAGCGAGGCCCGAGGATAAGAGTGTCCTCAAAAAGATGAAGAACGTTCTCATCTAGTTTGCTGCCAATCAAGGGGTGGGTCCTGCTTCGAACCTCCATGGCGTGAGCATCAATTCCTGACCCAGTAATATAATCTGGAGGAACGGAGGAGGAGGCGCTCTGAGCACGAGTTTTGGGAGAAGACATTTTCTGGAGTAAAAGCAAAGAGAGGAATAAGGAGTATTCAAAAGAAGAGAAAAGGATTCTAGCAGAAATCAAGTTCTGAGGAAATTAGGATTCAAAGTAAACAGGAACTAAACTCTGAGGAAGCTAGGTTGTGAGATGAACAGGAACTGGAGGTTTCAAATTTCTTTTAAAGGACTCGAAATCGTGGGAAAAGGAAGACAAGACGCCACCTGAAAGCTGATAATGACCAGCTAGTAACTAGCTAGTAACTGACCAATTTCCCACGAAGTCTAATTCGTGGTAGACGGACGTGGCAGACAGGCGACGTTTTATTTCGACGCGCACAAATTAAATAGCTGAAAAATCATTAAGTTTGGAAACCGTCGTTTTAAACGGTTCAAACTTAATGGGGGCATTGTTTGGGCTTAAATTTGGCGCACCCAAGCCTAAAGAAGAAAGCCCACAACATTCCCAAGCTGACCGTTCCAAAGCTCTGAGCCCATCAACGCGATCCGGCCCGTTAACGATTGAACGGATCAAAACAAATGAACTCGGCCCAAAACGTTAGGAGGTCTGGGAACAGTAGGAACCAGGAAAGGGTTGGGCCTCGAAGAAATTTGAAATTAGGCACAACGTAAACTAGACTCAATTTGGTCTGCAAAACGGAACAGTCCCACGTGATCCCTGACTTAGAAGAGTCAATAATTTCGGCTGAGATTGAAGATTGAACAGGAGCAGGTATAAAAAGAAAATCTCTGAAATAGCTTTGCTGCCAGGAGATCAAATTCCGCTTAGTTTTATCTAAAGATATTCTGATATTTTTAGAAAGGCACCATTTTCAAAGATAAGCAGACTCTGCCCCTGCAAAAAGGAGATAAGCGGGAAACAGGGAGCTGTTCAAAACTGAGAGCTTGCTATCTCAAACGTTCAAGACTCATACAAAAGCAGATTGAAATGAAAGAACAGGCATGGCACTCCATCAAAATACAGAAGCAGTCATCTCAGGAACTGATCGTTAAGTGTTTACTTACCAGAAAAGGAATGAAACCCCTGTTTTTGTTTCAATTAAAAATTAAAAAGATCTTTTACTTACCGCCCACCCTCAAAAACATTTCGTATATATACAAGAGAGGGTGAACAGAGCAAAGGACAATCAATCAACACAACCAAAAACCCAGTCAAAAGACAAACACTCAAAAGATCACTTGATCACAAATATCTCAAACAAGTTACAACAGACTCAGAGTCTGAAGTACTTCAAATTCAAAAGCTTCTCAGACAAGCTTGCAGAATCATCCTATTTTCTCCCAGCAAAGGCAGTTAGACCCCTGCTTCTGATTTGAATCCCAGTTCACAACTCAACAATAACGAGATTTCTCTCGTTACAAATTTGGTTCAGCAAAAGCCAAGGTTAGCAGAGTTCGAGTTTTCTCAAATATGAAAACATCAACAAATTTATGAAGAGCCCTGACTAAGCAGCACAGGTGGTGCAGTACATCCCCAGCTCAAGTCCAGCCACTTCTGCCCCTTTCAGACTGGAGAAGTCCCAGTTCTGCCCGTCCAAAAGCCATCCAGGGCTTGAAATAGATGAAAGCTCTGCCAAACTCAAGCTTTGGTATCGATTTGCAGCCGAAGCCTAACAGTGGAAGCTGTTCAGAGTCCAATCCAGCACAGATATACCCAATCCAGCCCAGAACAGAGGCAACTAACCAGGCAGAAATGGAAGCACAGCCCTCCTCTTGTTCTCATATAATCAGTTTTCCCTTTTTGAGTCTTGTAAAGGGGAGTTCTGCCTGAAATCAGTTCAATCTGTTATCAGTTGTTCTGGCCAGAACTGCCGGTTTTTTATACTGAGATAAATTATAAAAGTCATTGCCAGTCTAAGGCATAGAAAAGAACTTACTTGGGAGATATTCCTCACCCAAATTCACAATTGTTTGGTGAAAGTCAGTAACTTGGGGCGCAAGTTATTTTTACCATAAGTCTGTTAGGGTTGAAAAATTGCTAACAGTGGCACGCTCAACACATAAAGAAAGTTAATTTACTGACCAAAACATGGTCTTTGAATTAATGGGGAACTTTGCCCTGCCATCTCAGGAAATAAATCAAAACGGGTGAACAAGGTGTTTATGAACACCAGTTTTTCAATCACCTCACTAGCCATCAAATCACAATTCTCAAATTTCTTTTCAAGATGACAACAAAATTTAGAATTGTGGGAAATACTTGGTCTTTTCTCAAAACCAAGTTTGGTAACGTTGTTTCTTAGTGTACACCATGATGTCTTTAGGAACGGCTGTCACAAATGCTGTTGGATAAAAAAATTCAAGAAATATGTTGAGAAATAGAAAGTTGAATTATGGAATGAGGTGAAATTTTTTATATCTAATGAGGATGAGAAAGAGACTTCCAAAGATCTCAAACTCAAGGGTTACAACAAAAGCGGAGGGATCCATAGACAATATCCAACTTCTACAGTACACCTCCAAACGCCATTCGATTCGGTTAAAGAAATCCGGCGAACAATTTTCCCGGTTTGCCAAGCAACCACCCTTAATGTAACCTAAGGATAGCCTAAATCACCCAGAGAGACATGATATGTTCATAATTTCACATGATTTTATATCCTTTTTACTTAGTTTTGTGAATTAATTTGGATTAAAGATGTTGGGTTTAGTTATTTTCTGGTTTTTCAGCTTATGAGCCACAAAATGTATAAATTCGCCAAATATTCCTCGTAATAGAGTTTGACATGATTCCAAATGGAGATGGAAGACAGAATCTTGAGGTTTGTCCATGAATATTTTCATAATTTTTGAAGACTGCTAAGGTGCCCATTTTTAATTAGACAACTCAGCCTAAATCAATTCTCGGAGAACACTGAGTCAGCAGGGTATTTTGGCCATAACTCACTCATACGACATCGGATTGAGGCACACGACATATGGCTTAAAATAAGACATCCAGAGATATCCAAAGAGTGGTAGTACATAATTTGTGGAGGTCAGGAAGGTGTTCAAATCCCATTCACAAAGAGGATCACGTGCAGTTTCCTGGAAGTTTTAGGAAACTTAGCTTAATTACCTTTTCTAGTTAGGAACTGACTTGGAAATCAAGTCTTTGTGTAAGGCCACTTGTTTAGGCCCATTCTAACTAGGTTTTAGGTTCTTTTAAGAGGGAAGGTCGTGGGGACTAAAGAGGATACACCAGAAATTTCAAACTTCAACCGTGGAGCAAGGAAGAGCGACCGTGCCTCTAAACTCTAAGGGTTTTTCTTATATCTTTCTCCATGTTTTATTTTTGCGTTGTTACCATGATTATGAGTAACTAATTTTCTTTTACTAAGACACAATGTAACCCTTTTATAATTATTCAAAGCTTAGTTATGTTATGCTATTAGAATTTCCATGTTGTTGAAATTTAATCACTGTGCTTATTTTCTTAACTAATGATCTTGATGCTTAGCTACCATCTAGGTTTTTGGTTAAGTAATTTGATGCATGTTAGGGTATATGCCATGCCTAATATGAGTTTTGCTTCTTGGGGGTAAACACCATACTCTTAGGGGTAAGGTAAACACCATGCTCTTAGGGGTTTGTGTGATTGTGTGAAGTTCTCATTGAACCTAATGTCTTTTTATATGTTTATATTTATGCCTCACGCCAAGGATAAATTGCTTGTAAGAAGAAGTGGTTAATTGCTGTGAAAAGAGTTAATCATAATTTTGGAGAACTAATCATCAACATAACTTGGGAATTTTGATAGTATGCATGCTAAGGTTTGGATAAGAGGAATTGTGGTGAAATTGTTGTCTTGGTAAGCTTCTTTAAAATCTTTCACAAACTTATTTAGTTCACGTTTTTCTTCGTTATTTTGTCTTTTTATTTTCTTGTTTTCAACGTTCTTTTAAGGAAAATCTCTCAAAACCAACTTTCAAAATTCCTTTATTAAGTTTTACTTGAGTCATTAGTTTTAAGTTTATTAGTTAGGGTGTCTAGAGTAACTTAGGATTTAGATTAGTTATAATTCACAACAACTTGAGAATTTATTCAGTCTCTATGGGAACGACCTTGTACTTGCCTTGGCTATATTGCATTAACCTTGTGCGCTTGCAAGTTTATTTCTTGAATTTAACTATCTAATTTTCAGGTAGTAAAATTATACATCAAGTTTTTGGTGCCGCTGCCGGGGACTGAGTTTAATTCTTTGTGTTGTGTGATTTTAGCTTTACTTTGGTCTTTATTTCAGTTGCTTGTCGTCCCTTTAATATTTTTGTTATTATTTTACTTTATTGTATTTCTTTGATTTATTCGCTTTTATTATTTGTTTCTTTATTTTCCAGCACCACCTATTATTAACTATCTCTTTTGGTTTGTTGTCTTGGTTGCTGTCAAATATTTGCGTGTTGTGTGCGTGTCCAAGAGCTCTGTCACATCAACCAACGAGCGTTTGCTACTGATCTCGAGTCTGACACAGAGTCAATGGCAGCCAACACTAAGCCCTTGAAAGTATTCACAACCCACAATCTTAGAAGAGCCTTCATGTATCACATTTCCTGAAATCAATGATGTTTCGTTTGAGCTGAAATCCGGCACCATTGGTCTTCTTCCTTCATTCTATGGTAGATCAAATGAGGATCCCAACATTCATATTAAGGATTTTTACATAGCTTGTGGTACGGTTCAGATCAAGGGAGTTTCGTAAGAAATAGTGCGCCTGAAATTGTTCCCCTTCACTCTCAAAGATAAGGCCAAGTCATGGTTCACCTCTCTTCCTGCTAGATCCATCACATCATGAGAAGAACTTGCTCAAAAATTCATGTTGAAATTTTTCCCTGCCTAAAAAACGTTGCTACTTAGGAAGGAAATCACGAACTTCGAACAAAAGCCTCAAGAATCTTTTAATGAGTGCTGGGAGCGATTTTGTGATCTACTACAACAATGTCCTCATCATGGAGTGGAAAATTGGATGCAAATGCAGATCTTTTTCTAAGGCCTAACCTCAGCTAGTAGAAACAAGTTGATTATATTGCGAGCTGACAAACTCTATGACTTAGAAAATCTGGTGTAATTAATTAAAGATAATTAAACACTCCATAGTAATTTATTTATCATTTTTTAGTACAATATTTTACACTTTATAAATTGCATGGTAAGATATATGAGTAACCTTATTTCACATTATTCACTGGACATGGTACACGTTCTTATATTTATTATTTATCAAAAATTAAAAAATAATTAAAGATGTAAACCAACTTGATTTTTCATGAAAATTAGGCACTTTACCATGCTTAAAAAAATAGGGAGTTTCACTAAAACACCCAAAATGGGGGCTGAAATTATAAAAAAACCCAACACCCAAAACACTTTATAAACACACCCAAAACCCATCATTACACACACTCAAAACCCATTTATAAACACACCCAAAAAATATACAATTGTTGATTTTGGGGTTGATTTTGGGTGTATTTCTATGTTTAAATAGTGTTTGGGTTTTTTTATAAATACATGTCTAGGATTGGGTTTATTTATAAATTTGTATAAAAAATAATAGTGAAGATTGAAAATTAACTAAGAAAATAAATAAATTTATCCAAGGAAGAATTAAATAGTAAATAAAGAAAATAATTATAGAGATTTAAGTAATTAAGCAACAATTTGAAGGGGAATTTAGTAATGTAAGTACTTATAATGAATAATAAAATAATCAATAACATTAAACGGATTAAATAGAAAAGAAATAAATTATATTAAGTAATTAAGTAACAATATAAAACAATAAGTAATTATGTTAATTTCTATTTTGAGAAACAGCTCGCAAGTATTATAAATACAGATTCCATAGTTTATTATCACAAAGTGAGGACTGACGTGGTGGTTAAGTGGCTATAGACCTTAGAATGGGTTCAAGGTTTGAACCATTGCACGTGTTAAGTGAGTTTTCTTTAATTTTTGAAAGTTCACTTGGACGATAATATCGCGTTATTTAATGACTAAAACCCCTACTTTTAAAAAAGTTTTCTTTTCTCTGTGCAATTAATATTAAATCCTTAACTAGTATCTTCAAATGGAATATTTGGTTCAAAGGCATTTTTAATTTGCACTTTCAGGATTCCTTGTTCACCAATATGATTTGGTAAATTTGCATACTGGTCAATTTGAAGTGACAACATATCTTATGCAAATTTAGTACCTTGCACTTTTTAAGCTTATGTTTATATTTATGCTGTTTGTGTTTACATTTTACATGCCTTGGATAGAGCTAGACGAAAGGACACGTACACCGAAATGGAATTGGATGAGGTGCAAGAAGAATTGGCAACTCATGTCCTATAATGGCTTTTTGATTGAACTAAACAATTCCCCTTCATTTTACATGTCTTTCTATTTAGTATTTGCGTATATATAGACAAGTATGGATAATTTGTGGTGTGGGGCTGGAAAAATTGTGATTTGGATGTGACAAGTATGGATCATTCAAGTATTTTGCTTATATATATAGGCAAGTATGGATATATTTAAATTAATGTTTATATATATGTTTTTTTTAATGAGCAATGGCAACACAACATGATTTGGAAATGATGCCCTTTTGATATTCTAAGATAGTAACCAAGTAAAGTGTGACGTGGAACATGCAAAATGCCTACACTTTCCTTACATAAGTGATGCCTATTATTTATAACACCTTCAGTTTTGCAGAAATAACTGAAGTTAAAAGATTAAAACAACAACCAGACATCTATGATCTCTAATACCTAAAATTAGAAGTAGCACCAGTATTTATATAACAACCAGCGCTATTGGAGGCTTTTCACGTCTGCAAAATAGAAAAAGCGATGACATATAACATAATTCGCAACAGCACTATTTGTTTATGCAATGTTGTAATTGATAATACACATCAATATAAGAGATTCGAACCGACTTGCCTTGGCAGAGATCCGAACCGACTTGCCTAATTTGGGTTTCGAACTAGGTTGAAAATGGGCCTAATAAATAGGCGCACGATTTACATTTGGGCCTGCCGACATGGCCCATTTTGGCGTACGGTTTGGGCCCATTGTTGAGGCCCAAAAAAGTCACGGGAAGACCAAAGACATTTAAAGCCCAATATAACATATAATGCTGGTCATGCATTAATCCGAGTTGTATTTTGGGAATTAATTCATTAAATAAATATAGAAATTGTGTGCATGCCATGCCAAGCAAATAATACATTTTTCATATGTCAATCACCTATCAAGCTCATATGAACCCAAGTCATGTGGTTTACGGGGCTTGCACAAGGGAGTGTGGGTTGAAAGGTTACGGAGGTCCACAAGGCCCATGGAAGCTCTTGGATAATGGAGACTTTGGGCTAGCTACTTGGGAGCACCAAAGTTCAAGCTCATTACTTAGAGTTCTCCAATTTGGGTGAGCAAATGAGATATTTTTCAAGCACTTCCTTTTACTCATAGGAAATAGCCATTTTCTAAATGCCTAGCTTTACCCGTTGGAAACAAGCCTTTTCCAGCACTCCCTATTACCTGCTGGAAACAAGCCATTTCCAGCGCTTCCTTTTACCCATAGGAAATAATCAGTTTATGGTACCTAGCTTCGCCTGCTGGAAAATAGCATGCCCTAGCGCTCCCTTTTACCCATTGAAAATAGGCTGGTTCCAGCACCTCTCTTTGCCTGTTGGAAATAAAGGAAAACCCTCACCCTCTATAAATTGGGAGTCATTTGTTGGGCAAAATTAGTTTTCTCTTGGTGGCTGCAAGCTTCTCAGCAACCATGAGAACTCATCTTCCTTCCTCTTTTCAGCTGCTGCAAGCATTCCAGCGGCCATCCCAGCAATCAACCTTCATCATTTGGCTGCTGCAAGCATCCCAGCAGCCATTGACCAACACCTCTTGGTTGCTCAAGCACCCTAGCAACCATCAAACCATGTTCCTTCCTTCCAAGCTATAAACACCAGAGTCTTCAAACCTCAAGCTTTTCCTCCCATTATCCTTCTCTTGAAACTCTTAAATCCATAAAGCCTCACCAAGCTTTCCCTTCCTTCCAAGCTATAAACACCATAGCCACAAACAACAAATTATCAACACCCAAACTCAAGCATATCCAACACCAAGCCAAGCACATGCATTCTCATTTGCTAAACTTGTGGATCTTTGGCTCCCACACTCCAAGCTCTCATGCCAAGCTCATATAATTTCATATCAACATCAGCAAGTCATCTTCAACTCTTCGTCAAGCTGCCGGAAACGTCAGCACTAAACACGCAGCCGCTAGAAGAAGAACAGAGTACTCCCCTGGGACATGCTTCTCCCTCGGGATGCTTTAGGCCTAGTCCTCGCTAACTCAGAAAAAGGGGCAACGAAGGCTTGATCCACCACTCTATGGCGGTCTGAGATACAAGCCCGAACGAGCCTTCCGATGGAAAAAGACCCCAACATAAATTGCGACTCTGCTATCCAATTGAGCTGCATAAATTCTTGGCTTGGCCTCATGACATCCAAAAAAGGGTTGGAGAGCAACCCCACCATCCACTAGCACGTCTGGCTACTGTCAAATGACATCCACCATGCTAAATGTCCCAAAAGCAAGGGTACACTCCAATGCCAAGCATCCAAGCACACAATCATGCAAAATCAAGCCTCTCTAGTCACTCAAGCAAATAAGTCATGCAATCAAAGTTATTTTGAGCTAATCCACCAAGCATTTTCTTCTCTGTCATGCCACAAAATGGGCAAACTCTTGGTAACTATAGTAAGTGACCTCCAAAATTACAATGTCTTGGAAATTTCTTTAAGGCAACACCCTCGGTGTTTAAGAATGATTGAGTTTTAAGCGGGACCATTGCGACCCCTCCAACCTTCCCTGAAAAGACCTGGCTGTAATTTCAGAGACCCTTAACTGGTCATCCTTGAGTTGCTCCTAAACCCATGCCATGTCATGCCATGCCACTACAATTTATTTTGGGCTGGAAATTGATTATTCGAACCATTCCAATACACATTCATGGCCCCAATAATCAAGGAGGCTAATGTTGAGTCCCAAAAAATCCATGGTTCGGCCCAAATAAATTCTCGGCTCAATGCAATACCTTACCTAGAAGAAATCCGATTTGGGCACGCGAAAGTTCATCATATGCACTTACACACATGCCACGCCAAACAAATAAGCAACATGCCACGCTACAAGCTTAAGTGGGCCCAAGCCACTCAAATGCCCGGGGCTTGCTTGAGTGGGTTGTGGTATGGATGGTAATAAATCGACATGAGGCCCATTGATGGGTCGAGAAATGGAAGTCCCGGGTTGCTTGAGAGCCTCGGAACTCAAGCCCGTTTCTTAGGCTCAAACATGTGGGCGAGCACAAAGAGAAAATATCCCAACCAAAAAGCCCAACCGAAATAGCCCATTAGCTTAATCAAATTAGCCCAACACCTCAACAAAAAATAGGCCAACACTTGTTGAGGTTAGCCCATTTATTTTGACAAACCAACCCATTATCTTAGAAGGCCTACACAATTAAAAATGAGAAGCAGCAAAAGCCTCAGCCCCTTGCTGAAAAAACAGAAGCCATGAAGGGGAAGTCTGAAGGTCCATTATACAAAGCTATTGGGATGGAAGGAACAAGTTTTCAAGCAAAACATCCAAGGAACCAAAAGATATTGGCACGCAAGGAGCCACACTTCGAACCAACATGTATACCAAGCTCTTTCCTTCATCAGATCTAACCATGAAGGAGGAAAAGAAAGGGAGAAAAGGAGATATCTGAAAATGGGAGTTAGGAGGCAGCTGCGGGAAAGGGCCTTGAGCTCCCAAAAATCCCTGATTTTGTGGGATTGGGCAGAGTGGATTTCACCAAAATAGGATGATTGAAGGGATGAGGGGAGAAAGGAAGGGAAAGACTTGGCCAAATTGGATAGAAGCCATTAGGGTTTCTTGGAAAATGGTAGCTTCCAGCGCCTATAAAAAGAGGCATTTCCTACCCATCATAACAAGACACATCTGGAGAGCAAGCTTCCTCTCTCACCTGCAAAACTCAGTAATTTCGTGCTTTGCTTGCCCATCTCCCCCATTTTTCTTCTTCTGGCAGATTGTTCCAACATTTGACAGAGTCTCTGTCAAGCTGCCGGAAGAAACAATCAAGCCACCCATCCCCTTCTCTCCCTCCTTTCTCAGCCAAATCTTCTTGCAAACCTTCCCTTTCTTACCTTAACACTCCCCTTTTCCCCCAAGTACGCATAATTTTCTCTTCGGTGCTAAACTCATGTCGATTTTGCTCCCATGCCACAAGCTTCTCATGCCAAGCTAGAAAATTTATCTGTAAGTTGTTGTTATTTTCATTGGTGAAGGCAACCAAGAAGTTTCCTAAGGCTTCACTACCCTTTCGAGACGTTCTTGGGCTTGATTTTTGAACTCAGACACAGGGGGATAATTTCATATTTCGCTCCTTACGGCGGCCCAGCCCATTCGTAGCTGCCGAAAGAAAAAGACCCCTACATAAATTGGCGACTTCACTGGGGATTAGGCCGTTATGTTCACCAACGCCTCCGAAGAAGAAGGCTAGAAGCAAAAAAAAACTAGAGAGAATAAAGAGATAAGAACATTCCCTCTTTCTTTTTCATTTTTTCCTTTTGTTGGCTATCTACTTCGCAGAACAAGCATAACATGGGTGACTGACATGTGCTTTTTTTCTAGTGTCTTAGATCTCCATTCTCAAGAAAAACAGATCTTGTACAAGGGCTGAGGGCTTTGGCAAATCCATCATTCATGCCATTGAAGCGAACTACACATGCAAACTCCAAAATACTTGGGGGCTTCGTGCCAAGCAAATCTGTTAAAAAAAAAAAAGATGAGTCCAAATTCAGTTCCAAATGACTTGGGGGCTTCCTGCCAATTGAAAAAAAAAGTCAAGCACAAGCACTTCAAAGTTTCTCATGCTAGACCAAGCTATGCCTCGGTTCCGAGAGCTGTGATTCAACATTATTCACATCTTCAACCAAGTCCAAGCTATATATATTCATTCATCACTGTTTCCACCACTTGCCTTATTTTCAAACCTTCTTAGCCTCTACCCGATTTCAATCCATCCTTACAACAATTAAACAACCTCATTGCACCTCTAAAAGAACACTTGAAGTGACCTCAACGACTAGCTTGTTCTTCTCATGCTTTGGAACCTCTAAATCAAGTCTTAAAAAAAGATACAGATGTTGGAGAGGTATTCGTGAAAAAAAAAAAAAACAGAGGTGCCAGAAGCATATTTTCTTACATTCTTCCAGCTCCTACTCTACAAGCAAAGAATTTTTGGCACTTGCTTTATTTCAAATCTTCTTAGCCCCTTGCCCTATTTCAAACATCATGCTAGTGTGTATGCTCCTTAATCCCCAAAGCTCAATTTATCCTTGCAACAATTCAACAAACTCATTACATCTGTGAAAGTAACCAAAAACTCACCTTTATTCTATCAAGTTCCCAGCAAATCAGTAAGAAGATGGCATTTCTCATGCTTTGAAACCTCTCAATCAAGCCTGAAAAAGAAACAAGGGAGTACGTTGGCCAGATTAGATGCTGGAAGGGAACTCGTAAATGAAAAGGGGGTGCCGGAAGCATAATCGCTATTGAAGCATAATTTTTTCCAAAGACAAATTGTAAGAGACCAAAACTCACTTTCATGCTATCAAAATCCTAGAAAATTAGACTTCTCATGCTTTCTCATGCTTTGGAGCTTCTAAACAAGAGAATATGTTAGCCAAAATCAGACGCTGGAAAGGTACTCAAACAAAGGAGGCGCTGGAAGCATAATTTTCTCAAGCATTCCAAGCAATTCAAGCATTTCAAGCAATTCAAGCATTTCAAGCATTCCAAGCAATTTCATTTCATTTCATTTCAAGCATTCCAAGCAATTCAGGCACTTCAAGCATTCCAAGCAATTCAGGCATTTCAACCAATCCACATGCCAAGAAATTTCATTTCATTCAAGCATTCCAAGCAATTCAGGCATTTCAAGCAAATTGAAGAACTCATGCTCTTACCATTTCACATCATGCTCTCACGAAAATATTGCTCAAGATCATCCTCTACCAATGCCCATATCAGCACTCAATTCCAAGAGAAAGGACATTCTAAATTCTCTAACAAAAGCAACATGCCAAGCAAAACTTATACACAAGCTTTCCAACCATTCTAGCTAGAACATCCCACCTTTGAAAAATCACTAGAAATCAAGCTTACAACCAACAAGTCCAAACTTTCCAGATTAGAACTAGACATATCAAGCTTCATTTTCCCAAAATTTCGTTGCATTTCGAGCTAGGGAAGCATGTCAAACAGATTCCTAAAACAGCCCATGCCGCAGGAACTGCACAGTTCCAGCAGCTTAGCCCTTACTTTGAAATTCCACTGAAAATTCATTTTTTCTTCAAGTGACGCAAGACCAATTCCAACATAACCATTAAGAAGTCTATTTTTATGTCTCAAAAGCTCCAACTCAGATTCGAAAAGAAACATTTCAAAAGTTCAAAAAACAGCCGACAAACTACTGTGAGACATTTCCACAAACACTTGGCATGCATCCCCAAGTAAGCTTACATGACTCTTGTTTATCACCAAGCTAGAATCCTAAACCAAAAGCTCAACCTCATAATTCAATTTATAGTTCACAAATTCTGGGAAATACAGAGGAACTCAAGCATTCAAGCATAGAAAACAAGCATGCACCAAAGGCATCAATATCAACTCATGAACATGCTTCAGAAAATGAAGGCAAGGAGCATTAGAATGGTTGAATGATCCTCAATTTTGGATATCTTATAAAACAACATAATTTTGAGCAAATTTTGTGAGGCAAGCGCAATCATCCGAGCATCAGAAATTAAAGATACATGAAGAAGCAGAATATGCAGAAACTCACCAGCCATGGATGAATGCAGAAGTTGCAGACCAGCTTTGAGGCATCAGAAAAATTCAAAAAGATCTACAAATTTGACAGGCTATAGTACTCGAGCAGATGAACAACTTTTATCAAGGAAGTTTTCTGATCCGAGCTTCAAACATCTGACTTCTATATCGATGAACAATACCCACGGATTTGGGTCTTGAAGAAGAAGAAGAAAGAAGAGTGAAAGAAAATCAGAAAATAAAGATGCCATGCCAAATGAAAGGAAAAGAGAGCAGCCACTTGCAAATAAAAAATTCAAGAGGAAGGGGCAACACAATTTTGCCCACGTGAAGGCCAAGCCAAGTCACGTTCTTCCAGCACCTATTCGATATTAAGTAAAGCATTGCCAGCATCTACTCCACAAGCAAAGAATTTCTAGCACCTATTCCATGCCGAACAAAATAGTTTCCAGGACTGCTATATTTCAAACATCCTTCCAGCACATGCCCTATTTCAAACATTTTTCCACCCCTGCTCTATTTCAAACATCCTTCCAGCACATGCCTTATTTCAAACATTCTTCCACCACCTGCTTTATTTCAAGCATCCTTCCAGCACATGCCATATTTCAAGCATTCTTCCAATATCTAGCCATCATGTCGCACGCTGTCACCTTCACTGAAGTTTTGTCCGCTAAAATTCAAAGTGTTCAAAGGCTGGTGCCGTAAACTCAAACACAATGGTGAATCCAAGCTCATTGCATCCACAACCAGAGAGCAAGCTTCCTCTCTTACTTTCAAAACCAACAATTTTGGTACATAGTTCATCTCCTTCCTCAGTTTTCCCTCTTGCCATGCTGTTCTGACATTTGACAGAGTCACTGTCAAGCTACCGAAAACAGCACTCAAGCTACCCTTTTCTTTCTTTCCCTCATTTTCAACCAAACCTCTCTTCAAAATCCTTTCTATAAATACCCATATTTCCCCCAGGAACACTTAATTTTCTCTTTAGTGCTAAACTCATGGCAACTTTGCTCCCATGCCACAAGCTTCTCATGCCAAGCTAAGATTCTACCTGTAAGCACTAATAAATTATCTGTAAGCAGACATTATTTTTGTTGGTGGAGGTAACCAAGGTGTTTCCTAAGGCTTTACTATCCTTTCGAAACATTTTGGGGTCTGATTTTCGAACTCAGATATAAGGGATATTTTCTTCAGTTCGCTCCTTACGGCAGCCCAGCCCATTTGGTAGCTGCCAGAAGAAAAAGGTCCCTACATAAATTGGCGACTCTGATGGGGATGTTGAGGCCCAGCCCATCTTAGCTTCCAAGCAACCCTTTGGAAGCTATGTAGGGGTCTTTTTCTTTCCAAGAGAAAGGACATGCTAAGTCTTCTATTTGGAGCGAACTGAAGAGGAAGGCTAGTTTGGGCTTGTTGATTCTCGGACTGCCATAGAGTGGTGGATCAAGCCTTCGTTGCCCCTTTTTCTGAGTTAGTGAGGACTAGGCCCAAAGCATCCCGAGGGAGAAGCATGTCCCATGGGAGTACTCTGTTCTTCTTCCAGCGGCTGCGTGTTTGGTGCTGACATTTCCGGCAGCTTGACGAAGAGTTGAAGATGACTTGCTGATGTTAATATGAAATTATATGAGCTTGGCATGAGAGCTTGGAGTGTGGGAGCTAAAGATCCACAAGTTTAGCAAATGAGAATGCATGTGCTTGGCTTGGTGTTGGATTTGCTTGAGTTTGGGTGTTGATAATTTGTTGTTTGTGGCTATGGTGTTTATAGCTTGGAAGGAAGGGAAAGCTTGGAGTTATGCTTGGTGAGGCTTTATGGATTTAAAAGTTTCAAGAGAAGGATAATGGGAGGAAAAGCTTGAGGTTTGAAGGCTATGGTGTTTATGGCTTGGAAGGAAGGAACATGGTTTGATGGTTGCTAGGGTGCTTGAGCAACCAAGAGGTGTTGGTCAATGGCTGCTAGGATGCTTGTAGCAGCCAAATGATGAAGGTGGATGGTTGGGATGGCCGCTGGAACGCTTGCAACAGCTGAAAGGAGGAAGGAAGATAAGTTCTCATGGTTGCTGAGAAGCTTGCAGCCACCAAGAGAAAATTGATTTTGCCCAGCAAATGACTCCCAATTTATAGAGGGTGAGGGTTTTCCTTTATTTCTAATAGGCAAAGAGAGGTGCTGGAACCAGGCTATTTTCAATGGGTAAAAGGGAGCGCTAGGGCATGCTATTTTCCAGCAGGCGAAGCTAGGTACCATAAACTGATTATTTCCTATGGGTAAAAGGAAGCGCTGGAAATGGCTTGTTTCCAGCGGGTAATAGGGAGTGCTGGAAAAGGCTTGTTTCCAACGGGTAAAGCTAGGCATTTGGAAAATGGCTATTTCCTATGGGTAAAAGGAAGTGCTTGAAAAATATCTCATTTGCTCACCCAAATTGGAGAACTCTAAGTAATGGGCTTGGACTTTGGTGCTCCCAAGTAGCTAGCCCAAAGTCTCCATTATCCAAGAGCTTCCATGGACATTGTGGACCTCCGTAACCTTCCACACCACAATCCCTCGTGCAAGCTCCGTAAACCACATGACTTGGGTTCATGTGAGCTTGATAGGTGATTGACATATGAAAAATGTATTATTTGCTTCGCATGGCATGCACACAATTTCTATATTTATTTAATGAATTAATTCCCAAAATACAGCTCGGATTAACGCATGACCATCATTATATGTTATATTGGGCATTAAATGTCTTTTGGCTTCCCGTGACTTTTTTGGGCCTCAACACCCATAACCGGCCTGACCCAACCCGTGTGCAGCCCAATCGAGACCTTTCCATACATATGAATATCGTATCCTAAAATGTTCCTGGTCATAGGATCACCAATTGGACAACGTTGATCCGCAAAGACTGGTACACATTATGTCTGCTCAATTGGGAGGATGACTAGTCTCAAGTCATTCATGTAGAAACACTGAGACAGATGTGTAGGTGCTCTATAGAAGATGGAGTCCACTGAACGCGATCAACTCTATAATTATTGTATGGAAGTCTTACTCACAACTGTCAAACAAAGAATTCTAAGTTGTGATAATGCAAATTAATCCTTAGACTTGAGACATCACAGTTGTAAACTCTAATCCAATCCAAATATCAATCAATTAATTTATAACCTCTAATCAAAATAACAATATCAATATCAATAAATTCTAATTCATAAAAAACCACTCCACATATCTATCAATTTCATCAAAAGATAAATTGGATTCGCTTGAAACAAGGGGATGTGTGTGTGTTGGGGTTTGAAATCCTCAATTGGTTTTGAATTCCAATTGATGAGTTTCTTTATTAACTGTTTTTTTTTTTATATAAAACAAGATATATTGGGGGAGTGTGAATTCAAAAAACTGGACCTCAAGTGCAGGGGACCTCTTTTATCTTACTCTCAAAGATTGTGCCAATAGAAACTAATTGCGACAAGGGTTCTGTAAATATGCAATTTTTTCTAGCAGCTTAAAATTGGAACTTCAATCACCTTTACAATGTCAGTGTTAAGTATAACTTTGTCATTTGGCATGTAACTGATAGCAAATACTAGAAAGAAATCAAAGTACATACACAATATTGGGTACCTCTTGCAAATAATACCCAATCATGGTTAAACACAAATTGGATTCATAAAAAATATAAATTGGATTCACTTGAAATTGGGAAGAGAGGGAGCGAGAGGATTTATGTTCTCTCTCTCTCTTTTTTTTTTAAAAAAAAATAAAAACAACCTGGTTCAAAATGACGTCATTTTGTCTAGGCGTTTATAAAAAAAAAAAAAAAAAAGTTGTGCATGTTGCGCTAGCCTTTCTTCAAGCACCTTATGTGCATCTCAGGGTAGCTCATCCGCTGCCCATAGGGTCGCTTGCGGACCTCACTGCCTTTTTTTTTTCTGACAACCATAGGGTCGCCTGACCGACCCCATTTGTCCAGCTGCGTATCCACCCCAGTGTCTTGGTCACTTCAATCTTAATTGGTTGAACTTATCAGAAGGCTTTTATGTAACTGCCTTATAGTAAACTTTCCTTCTTGTTTTTTTCTTTTTTGATCTTTTTTTTGTAATCTAATCTAAATTACGAGGAGGGAATTCGAACTCGGGTGTAGAGTGGGGAGCACATCCCATTCTAACTAACTTGCCAGTGTGGGGAGTACATCCGCTCTAACAAACTTGGCTTAGCCCATGTCTACTTAAAGTTTCCTTTTTAATAAAACTTCATTCCGACAAAAAAAAAACACAAAAACAAAAAATTTAAAAACTGCGGACTCAAATTTTAATGCATCCTGCATGGTTAGGGGAAAAGTTAGGTGAGATTGTTGCTCGCATGAATAATTGTTTTGGGAGGGGAATTGGGTTTGAGTCTATCTCCGTTAGATATGGTGTAAGGACATCGTTTTGTGGCTTAAATTCCATGTTCCATTTTTCACTGTGAGGGAAAACTTTGGCTCGAACAATTTTCAAACCATTTGAGTACCGTACGTGAAGACTGTTGGCGAGTCTTTACTTGACAAAGACAATATTGCAGAAGATGATACATATATATAGATGTACAAGTCCAACCTAAGTAGTGGTTGCAATGACCAAATCTGTACTATATACGAGGATGATTATAAAAACCCTCCTTTTTTCTGTCCTCCCTACAGAATCTTATGCTCTGTTGTAAAGTGTAGTTCATGGGAGCTATCTATAATCTAAGTATCACAGATATGGTGACCTAGGATAGTGCAGCGTGGCCTACCGATGCTAGTGGAGCTAGTTTCGCATAGTTAACAGTTTTTAAGGAAAAAGAAAAGATCCCAGAGGGTAGGCCTACTGTTGAAATATTCCTAATGTCTAGCCTGGACACGCTGCAATAATATTATTCTCGATCATCGCATGCTGCTGAATGGTCAAGCAAAGACAGAGAAAAAGGAGATATATATCTCCCCGACCGTGTGGGCTGGCCTAGGCTATCACCGTACATATGTTAGGGTTAATAATAAGGTGTCATTTCAACAAAGGGAATCCAATTGATAGTGAATTAAGTGTATTCTAATTGGATGCATTCTTTAATGTTCTTTTTTTGCTCAACTGCAATTTTCAAATGTGCTGTGGGCGAGAAAGGTACGCATTTCATGATCAGAAAGAAAAGAAAAACAAAGCCGCTTAAAAGTAAGGGAAGGGCAGAAAGCTTAGCACGCATGGAGTTCTCCCCTCTCTCTATATATATATATATATATTGAAATTCTCCTATACAGACGTCTAGACGTTATTATCGTGCGAACGCAATGTATTTTTTATTATCCATCCTTGATTTTTTCCATATTTACAAATTACAATGGCATCCATATGGTAATAACGTCTGAACGTCTGTATAGATGAATTTATATATATATCTTTGATGAATATGAGGCCGACAGAAGATGTTCGTGTGCTAATGATTTTTCTTATAATGGTCAGTGGTGGAGCTTGACTTTCATTTCTTAAATGTGCAAGTGGCCGAGAGAGGACATACATAGTAGTCAAATTTCAATAGGTATCAGTCTAGGTCACGTATACGTACCACCACTTAGCTAAGGGAGCCTTCATTATGATCACGTGAATATTAAGTTGGTTTCTGTTTTTTATTTATATTTTTTACTTTACAAGGAACTTGAAAGATTAGGGTTTGTTTTGTAATCATTTCCTATTAATTATAGTTTTTGTTTTCAATTAAAAATATTAAAAATAAAGGAGAAGTACATTGGAGAAAAGAGGGATGAAGAAATGGTGGTGAAAGGGAAGTGGAAAAAATGTATATGAAATAGTACACCAATGAAAGCTAAAAATTAAAAACTAATTGCCTCTCGCAATAGTCTATTTTCATTTTTTCTGTTAGAAATGCTCGAGAAATACGTGGGAGAAGGAGGGATGAAGCAACATGGAGGAATTGTGGTGAGAGGTTTTACCATTTTTATATCATTACTACTAGAAAACTTCATTTCCATGCGGAACTACATTATGTGCTGATGATTGTTACATTATATAATCAATTAGTAATGGACACATCACTTGCAACATAAACATATGTGATTTAGAAATATCCTTTAACATTATTGTAAAAATTTCAGGATATTTTCAACTAAAGTGCTAGGCCATGTTCATGGCATACTAAATACTTCTCTCAGAGAAATATTAAAAAATATTTTAAACCTACCTCTGTATCATTGGTGTGTCATGACATCAAGCCTACCTCTGTGTCTAATCAGCCACACCTCTCTGTATACAGAAAACACAGGGGTGGTGGACACGTGCGTGCACAGGGATGGACATAAAACCTAGAACAAATATTTATATATATATTTGACCTAAAAATATATAAATATAATATATATACACACCTGGTATGATATTCTAAACCGGTGTGACTCAGATGGGAGAAATTATAGAATAATGCGGTGATATAGTTATGTGGTATAGAACTCAGTGGAAGAAGCATTTCCTTTATAATTAAAGACTAGGATGTTTCTTAATTGGTGCGAGCTTCATGAGTACATTATACTAAACTAACAAATAAAACCTAGAAATGATAAAGACTATTACTTAATGTTAAAGCAAAGTGTTGGTGGTGTTGTCTAATCAGAAACCATGGTCTCCCCTTTAAAATATTTTATATATACATTGCAATGAATGGCCGTGGGAAAGTTGTTTAACTTCAACAGAAATGATCTGAGTCAAGAAATGCTATACTTGCCAATTTTGGAAATTATTCCTATACCGTTTTTGGTATGAAAATTATTAGTGTGCTTACTTTCTTTTTTATCTTCATTATTACAATAATAATATCTCACAAACATCATCATGTTATTTTATGCTCAAGTTGAAGGTTAAGAAAGCTTCACATGCGACCGTTACAAACTTGTTAAATAGCCGCCGTAGGCTCATCTAGCTAGTCACAAGCATCACTGCTAATTGTGATTACTTCAAGAATCTTGAGTTCTTCTCTATTTGGTTTCTTCTCAACTAGTTTTGTGTGGCCATCGTTTTGATATCCCTTCATATAAATGACACCCACAACCTTCATGGTATCCTTTTTCATGGTTGCCCTCCTTCTAGGCCAAAACTTTGATTTGGTAGCAGCATCAAGGCCACTACATCTACATACACATCCTCCAGCCATGCATATAGGATCCTTGAACAAGCCAATACCTCCTTCCATTGGCCAGTTTACTATAAACCGCTACAAGATGACTGAGTCGTCGTCAGGCGCTGATGCCTTCCGGCCAACTAGTCCCGGTCATAGTCCTGGCGTTGGCCATCAAAATCCACCTGGTGCACTACTTTGATCTGCATGTACGCTGAAGGATATATATATATACATATCAATTAGACATTGACAAGAATATTTTTATCCTTCAACCGATGGCTTGTAATGCCAGTACTAAGATGTCTCCATGTGAGTTCTTGTAGAATCGATGAGTTAGGGTTTTTCTTGTGAAGAAAGTACTTGCATGCCATATGGTAATATTTTACGAATGTTGAGTTTGTTTATTGCTTTGTTATTGTGATCACTTTCTTTTTCTGTCGGCTCTCAATAAGTTAATAAAGTTATATGTTATTCCCAATATTGATGATTTTCCTTTACCCGTTTAAATTTGTAAACACTCAGTACACATAAATTATATGTTATTCGTTTTTTTTTTATAGTAAATTGAGCTTAGATCCATATAATTCATTTTAAATCACCTACAACCCTTCTCTTTATTTTTCTATTTAAAATACCCAATTTTTTCAAATAATACCCAATGACTAGGATCCAACTAAGCAACTTACCTAATATAACTTAAAATCTGATTTATTGTATTTTGCGGATTCCAAAACTACCCCTATTTATAAGTTAATGTGTTATGAGGTGGTGTAACTAATGACACATGTTTGAATTTGGAAAGATCTTCAAATGGTTGTAATGTATGTATGAATTAATTTATAAACTTATTTGAAATTAAATATTAAATTCAACATTAACGTATTAGTAATCAATAGGTGATTAACGTTTTGGTTTATTTAATAAAAAAATTATGTTGTTTTCCTTTTATGAATTATACGACTAGTAATCTGTTGTATTATAGTTTTATGAATAATAGTGTACTAATTATGCTGAAAAATAATTTGATAATCTTTTTATTGTTTTTTTATGAAAACAATTTTTTTTTTAAATGAACTTATTTTTTCACTACAAATAATGTACCTATTTTTTTCTCTAATAATGTACCTAGTATAATGAACCTATTCTTTCGCTAAATTTTGTATCTTTTTTTTTTCTCTAAATAATGTACCTATTACTTGTTTTATGAAAAATAATTTGATAATCTATTTATTTTTTGTTATAAATGAACCTATTTTTTTTCTCTAAATAATATACCTATTTTTTTTCTCTTATAATGTATACCTAGTAAAACAATTTACCTAGTATAATGAACTTATTTTTTTCTTCTAAATAATGTACCTATTTTAAATTTATAAAAAAATGTACATAAATTTCAATTATACAACGTACCTATTTTCAATAAATTATTGTGTTCCTATTTTTAATTTATGAAAAATGTACTAAAATTTCAATTATAAAGTAACTGACCTAGTTTTTGTTTTTGTTTTTTTTATAATTTTTTTGGTAAATAATATACCTATATTTTTATACGTATATATTTATATTTATATTTTTCATATGTACATTATTGGATATGTAATTTACATTTTTTTTTTTTTGCAATTTTAGGGGGCGATATGTTAGAGGGAATGGCAACCAAAAGAAATGGGGTGATTGATATGCTATTAATAGGGAGTATTAATTACAATTATGACAGTTAATGAAATGCTTGGAATAAATTATAAATAAAATATGAAGTTTGGTGGCAACGATGTAAAACCGTAGGAAGACTATGACCTCTTATATCTTACTGGTCATTTAAGTTTGAAATTGGGTTTTACACATAGATTTATAGAATGATGGGTATATATCTAGGAAATAGAAATTGTAGGGACCTATATAGGACAAGCCCTTCTTTTTAAAGATACAATTTAGATGTCATATAAGCCGTACAAGAGTCCGAATCTCGCTCTCCCCTCCCCTAAATACAAAAGAAAAATTGGTGGGTGAATAATAATTAAAGTCTATACTAATTATAATCATGAGCTGACATAGATAGAATGAGAGCAGGAAAAAACATAATTCTTTTTATAGTAAATTGAGCTTAGACCCATAAAATTTGTTTTAAATCACCTACAACCCTTTCCTTTAGTTTTCTATTTAAAATACCCAATTTTTCTAATAATACCCAATGACTAGGATCCAACTAAGCAAGTTACCTAATATAACTTAAAATCTGATTTATTGTATTTTTCGGATTCCAAAACTACCCCTGTTTATAAGTTAATGTGTTATAGGGGTGTAACTAATGACACCCGTTGGATTTGGAAATATCTCCAAATAGTTGTAATGGATGTAGGAACTAATTTAGAAACTTATTTGAAATTAAATATTAAATTCCACATTAAAGTATTAGTAATCTATTTTACAACTAGTAATATTTTTGAATTAATGGTGTTTTCCTTCTATGAATTACGATTAGTAATCTATTTAAAGTATTAATAATTTAAATTCAATATTAAATTTAGGAAAATGTTGTTTTCTTTTTATGAATTATACGATCAGTATTCTTTTTTATTATAGTTTTATGAATAATAGTGTACATTCTAATTATGTTGAAAAATAATTTGATAATCTATTTATTGTTTTGTTTTTAAAACATTTTTTTTAATGAACCTGTTTTTTCTCCAAATATTGTAACTATTTTTTTTCTTTATTACTTGTTTTATAAAAAATAATTTGATCATCTTTTTATTGTTTGTTATGAAAACAATTGTTTTTTTAAATGAGCCTATTTTTTCTCTCAAATTTGTTTTCTAAATAATGTACCTATTTTTTTTCTCAAAATAATGTACCTATTTTTTCTCTCAAAATAATGTACCTATTTTTAATTTATAAAAAATGTGCATAAATTTCAATTATACAACGTACCTATTTTCTATAAATTATTGTATACCTATTTTTAATTTATGAAAAATGTACGGAAATTTCAATTACAAAGTAATTGACCTATTTTTGTTAATTTTTTTTGGTAAATAATATACCTATATTTTTATACATATATATTTATATTTATATTTTTCATATGTACATTATTGGATATGTAATTTACATTTTTTTTTATTTGCAATTTTAAGGGGCCATATGTTAGAGGGAATGGCAACCAAAAGAAATGGGGTGATTGATATGCTATTAATAGGGAGTTTTAATTACAATTATGGCAGTTAATGAAATGCTTGGAATAAATTATAAATAAAATATGAAGTCTGATGGCAATGATGTAAAAACATAGGAATACTACGACCTCTTATATCCTTCTGGTCATTTAAGTTTGAAATTGGGTTTTACACATAGATTTATAGAATGATGGGTATATGTCTAGGAAATAGAAATTGTAGAGACCTATATTGGACAAGCGCTTTTTAATGAATTTCTCCACGTACTTTATAACCCTTGACTTAATTGAAATATAGCTCGATAGTCCACCAACTATTGCCTTTGTTTGAAAATGCGTCCCTTATGTTTTGGGGGTTCAAATATATGTCAGAAGTTCCTATGTGCTCCCAAGGTAACATCCGCTGTATAGTTAAAGCATTATTTCAAAGCTGCCTTATATAACAAAGGACATAATTAAGAAACTGCTAATTACACTAAGTAAGAAATGAGACACAATGACTTGCATGTTTTGAACAGACATTTGACAAACTTTCAGCCCGTCTATCTCTCTAAGTCACTCAAAAACAAATGCGCACAAGAGAGACATGGGAGGAACTGTACACCCTTTTACGTTTATCTTTCCCCTTACTTGATATGTCGCATTGACAAACTTTCAGCCGCTCGATCTCTCTCAATCACTAAAAAACAAATGTACATGAAAGATACATGAGTGCAATCAATTGTATATATTTTTATGTCTATCTCTCTTTTAACCGATACACAAAGGTTTTTCTGAATGCAAGCATGGGTTTTATTGTTATTTTATAAGACTAGTGCACTGTGCACCAATATTTTTGTCTTCGATGACAAAGTCTCTAAGTGTGTATATATATATATGCAGATAAAGCTCCTCTATCCAGATCTGATCTTGATAATAAAATATTTCTTCCTAGGCCGTATACGCATTATCTATCAAGGTGGCGGCCCCACTTACTAATTAAACCACCAAGGTTTCGAGTATATTTCAAAAATGACTGCTCTAAATGCTACAAAAACCGCACTCATGAATCTGAGTCCATTACTAAACACTGCATAAGCGTAAAGCGTACATAATATCTCATTACACTAGAACAAAAACAGATACGTTGCGGCCATATTATTGATATTATATTTATTATTATTGTAATATATTGGGTTTAACTTTAAACTTTAGTTTAGAGTATTTGGAGACAAATATTTAATTTTCAACATAATACTTTATTTATTTTATGATTAAAAGAATTTTTAGGATGTGATGATAAACAAATATATTTAACTCAAGAATTATATAAGTGAAAGTGCTTTTCTTTTATCAAACTTGAATAGAAAATCATTTTAATGTAATGCCCTTTTTAGTCATTATACACAGTTGACAACACTTTATACAATAATGTACCAAATACTCATAAACTGATTATTGTACCAGTAGATTTTTCTCACAGAAAATCTAACAGTGATTATTTTCACAACACAACAATGCCAAATTGGCTCTTAACTTGAAATGGAGAGACAACGAAGTAATTACACATGTGGTGGCATCATTAACACCGAAGAGTTGCAGCAAATTACTCAAATATTGTTACTGCTGCCTCAGGTATACCAAACATTTCTCTGGTTTAGGAGTAATTTCCACACCAAGTATCTTTTTCGCTTCACCAAGATGTTTCATCCCAAACGTAATTTTCATTTGTGATTTCTAATTATTTATATCCATAGCATTTTCGATGCAATTAGCATAACGTAATATATGGATTAACAACATTTTACCCCCTACATGTTTGGCTTCATTAACGAAATAGGTCACGAGGTTTTAGTTTCATCAATATCAAACCTAATATTTTTAAATCTGACTCAATTATATATGCTCTCCGACAATTGTATCATTTGACTTTCTGTTAAATTGATGATGTGGCAAGTGGGATACTCACTTTTATGTTCATGTGTAAAAAAAAAAAGCAATGAAGAATTCTTTAAAATTAATAGTTTTAAAACGAACAAATAAAAAATTTCCCCCAACCCAATAAACCCCCTCTTTCTCCCTCTCTCTCCCCCAGCCACCCTTCTCCGACCCACCCGCACAGATTTGGCCCAACCCCCTATCCAATCCCCTATTTCTTCCTCTCTGTCGCCATATTTATGTGTATTGCATGTTTTTTCAAATGATCTTTATAAAACAATAGGTTTCTTTCAAGTGAAGTCTAACATGGAAAGATTAACTTTAGGTTACCATTGCAATGTTTTAAGGATGATGAATGAAATTTACATAGAATGTAAACTTAGATGGGGAAAATGGAATTTTCCCTTGTTTTTATAGTAAAAAAAAAAGTAAACAAAAACTACATGATTTTAATTTAAACAGTCATATATTACAAAACCCTAAAAATCTGTCTCAACCCTTTCTTTCTAAGCTCCTCTCTCCCTCTCTTATTTTATGTCCCTTCTTCTTTCTCATTTTGTGGATTTTAATTGGGGAGTTTATTTGTGCCTAGATTTGTTTTGAATCTTGGGTTTTTGCCCAGATCTGCTTGGATATGTGGTTTTGGTGGTTAGATATGTTTTTGCCAAGACTGAGGATCTTTGTGCCTAATATATATATATATATATATAATCAAACTGCATGACGTAATAAGCTCTATATGTCAGTTAAAAATTAAATATTCAACTACATTCCCCTTTGTTTTATTGCTCTTAAAAGCAAGTTATATACGACGAGCTCATACGGAAATTATGGGGGTCGAAGTCAGGTTCTACGAAAGCCACCTTTTGAACCAGAGAAAAAAAAAACAAAAAACAAAAACAAACCTACCCCTAATTTCCTGCTAGAAAAATACATTTAGAATGTATACAAGGAGTTAGTCAAACCTAGAACTCGTGATTGTTTGAAATTTTATTTTATTTTAGGTCAAAAGTGACTGAGATTAAAATCCTATAAATAGTGAGTTTATTATTGTCAATTTATTGAGAGGAAAGCTTATGAGATCTTTATTAGGGCCAATGAATGAACATTGGAGGAGGAAAGTAATGAGCTTAATGATTGTGTTTTTGCTTAGGGTAGTTATGGTTGCAGCAGATGATTCTCTCCTAGATGAAGATGATCATTCTCATTCTCCATCATCCTCTCCCTCCCCACAACCAATACTAGATGATCTCCTGTCTTCCACAGTTCCACAAGATGATTTGAGATTATTCCTGAGATTCCCACTACATCATCATTACATGTTCCCCAGGAAAAATAGGTTGGTGTGTCTTAAAGCATATCCCCTCCCAACGTACCTGGGTTGTCTTACTGTATGTTTGCCTATCCAATGCTATCGTCACTTCAGGAATCTTGATCACCTTCTTCACAGATTAAATCTTGATACCATTTCTATGTGCCAAGTTTAGGAGTGCCAAAATTGAGAATCGTACACCTCTCTCTCTCTCTCTCTCTCTCTCAAAATATGTGTTTAACTATGGTGTTAAGGAAACTGTTATTAAGCTCAACAATACCAAAAAATGATCCTTGATCTTAAATCTAACGTAGGTCATCTAATGTATTTTAATTGCAATAAGAGGAACAAAATCAAAGAAGAACAACGAAGTAAAGGAACGAAATAAATATTTGGAATTAAATATAAATTTGAGTTCATTTAATGTATTTTGTTGTTGCTTAATTTATTTTTTATCAAAGAGAAACTTCATAACTGTTAAAAACTGAAATTAACTTAAACGTAAAGGATGCTTGAACAGAATATTTCGCAGTGTTAAAGATACTGCAGTTTTCCTCTCTTATATATATGAAAAACAAAGCTTACAAAAATAACAATCTCCACAATAACCACTAACACAACAACAGCAGATTTTGTGGAGTTCAACTACCTTAAGCAATGGAAGCAAATTTGAACGTGGTAAACAGACTAAACCACAACTTCTATATTCTAGGACTCCAGCTTGACTTGGTCTCTTCATGGCCATGTCAGCTTTATTTAATTAAAACTAATTAAACTTAACAACTTTTAACACCCTCCCTTAAACTGATTTTTACGAAAAACAGTTTAGGAAAAACAATTCAGGGTTTCTCCACCATCACATAATCATCTTCCTGTTCAATGCTTCGAAGTGAACAAACTCCCAACATGCTTCTCAGCTTCTCGAATGCAGGCTGCTTCAAAGGCTTAGTTAAGATGTCTGCAACCTGCTCCCCACTCTTGCAATATTCAAGTACAATCTTCCCATCACTGCACAGATCACGCAGAAAATGAAAACGGACATCAATGTGTTTACTCCTCCCGTGCATGACTGGATTCCTTGATAGCTTGATAGTTGACATGTTGTCGCAGTAGATGGTCATAGGTCCCTTTTGAACATCACCAAGCACTTCAAAAATTTTCCTGAGCCACATAGCTTGACAGGAGCTTGCAGCTGCTGCTACATATTCAGCTTCTGTTGAGGAAAGTGTCACAATCTGTTGCTTCTTTGAGGACCACGATACTGCACCAGAGTTGAGCAGAAATGCGTGACCGGAAGTGCTCTTACGATCATCTATATCACCTGCATAGTCACTATCTGTGTACCCAACAAAAACAGAACCATGTTCCCTTTTATAAAACACACCATAGTCAATTGTCCCCTTTACATACCTGAGAATTCTCTTTGCTGCATTGAGATGCATTTCAGTTGGCTTTTCCATATATCGGCTCACAAGACTCACTGCATACATGATGTCAGGCCTCGTGTATGTTAAGTACATTAGACTCCCAATTATCTGTTTATAGAAAGTGCTGTCAACCTCCTTTCCACCTTTGTCTTTGCATAGCTTTAAGCCATGTTCAGCTGGAGTTCCAAATGGCTTGCAGTCATCCATCTGAAACCTTTTAAGAATGTCTTGCGCATATTTTTTTTGGTAGATGAAATTACCAGCCGTAGTTTGAATGACTTCCAATCCAAGAAAATAGTGCATTAATCCCAGATCAGTCATTTCAAACTCCATCATCATAGACTTCTTGAATTCATCAAACATATTAGCATCATTTCCAGTGAATATCAAGTCATCAACATACAAGCATACCATGAGTATTTTACCTCCTTCCTCAGTCTTAACATAAAGCGTGTGCTCAAAAGGACATTTGTGAAATCCAAGCTTAGCAAAGTGAGCATCTATGCGACTGTACCAAGCTCGAGGTGCTTGTTTCAGTCCATAGAGTGCTTTCCTCAGTTTGAACACCTTCTCTTCTTCTCCTTTTCTCTCATAACCAGGTGGTTGATCAATATATACCTCCTCTTGCAGGTTGCCATGCAAGAATGCGGATTTCACGTCTAACTGAAAAATTGACCAGGAATTTTGGGCTGCAAGAGAAATCACTAACCTGATCGTGTCATGCCTTGCAACTGGGGCAAACACCTCTTTGTAATCAATGCCATGCTTCTGTTTGTAGCCCTTAGCTACCAAACGAGCTTTGTGCTTGTCAACTTCACCTTTTTCGTTCAACTTTGTTCTAAATACCCATTTAACACCAATGGTTTTCTTTCCCTTTGGAAGATCAGTTAACTCCCAAGTTTGATTCTTCTCAATGGACTTGATTTCATTGTCCATTGCTTCCCTCCATTTCTCCTCTTTAACAGCCTCAGTATATGTAATTGGATCACTATCGACAAGTAATGCAAAGTGAGCATTTTCATCATCAGAACTTGAATAACTTACATCATAGTCCATCATCCATGCTGGCCTCTTCCTTGAGTTTTCATCTCTCAGATTGTATCTCTCTTCTTCAAACTGTTGAGATGACTGATCTTCAGGTTGAGGTGGCTGCTGGGCTTGAGTGTCAGGAGCTGCTGCTACCTCTTCATTGTCCGAATCATCATTGACTGGAATTTGTTGTTGAACCGATCTGTTCTCAGACCAATTCCACATAGTATCTTCATCAAATATCACATCCCTGCTTACCACTATCTTCTTTGTAACTGGATTGTATAGTTTATATGCTTTTGAGACTTCACTTACACCAAGAAAAACACATTTTTCACTTTTGTCATCCAACTTCTTTCTTTTCTCATCAGGGATGTGTGCATATGCTATGCACCCAAACACCCTAAAGTGATCAACAGCAGGCTTCAATCCACTCCAAGCTTCTTGAGGAGTCATATTCTTAACAGAAAATGTGGGACTTCTGTTTAAGATATGAACTGACCATAGCACAGCTTCAGGCCAAAAATTCTTGGGAATTCTTCCTTTGACTAGCAGACTTCGAACCATGTTGAGAATGGTGCGATTTTTCCTCTCACTTACACCATTTTGTTGTGGTGTATAGGCAGTGGTCAACTGTCTCTTGATGCCTTTCTCTTTGCAAAATGCCTCAAACTCCTTCGAACAGTACTCTCCCCCACGGTCAGTTCTTAGTGTTTTAATCTTCTTTTCTGATTCATTTTCAACTAGAGCTTTGAAGCTTTTGAATGCTTCAAATGCTTCTGATTTTTCCTGCAAGAAATAGATCCAAGTCTTTCTACTAAAATCATCAGTAAAGGAGATGAAATATTTCTTGTTACCATTTGAGATGGGATTTATTGGTCCACATAAATCAGAGTGAACCATCTCCAGGATTGATTGAGCCCTTGCTGCCTTGCCACTAGGAAAAGAGTCTCTTTTGTGCTTCCCAGTGATGCATTCTTCGCACACCTTTGATGGAGGAGTTATCTCAGGTAAGCCAGTGACCATCCCTTTTTGGTGAAGTGTTCTCAAGCCATTAAAATTCAAATGGCCATATCTGTAGTGCCATCTCCACGGGTCATCTTCTTTGGCTAACAAGCAAGCCTGCACAGTCTTGATTTTCAGAGGAAACAATCTGTTGGAAGACATTTTTACAACAGCAATGGAACCCCTTTTTGGATCGTATACTTCACACTCTCCTTTATAGATAGTAATCCTGTAACCTTTATCTTGTAGTTGACCAGCACTCAGCAAATTTGTCTTCAAATCAGGAATATAAAAAACATTTGAAATAGTTTCAATAAAGTCATTTTTGGTTCTGATTTGAATATCTCCCTTACCCATCACTTTCACTGTTGATTTGTCACCAAAACTTACTACCGTGTAAAAGCTTTCATCCAAATTAATAAAGGAAGACTTACATCCACTCATGTGATTGCTGCAGCCTGTGTCCACATACCATGTCTCCTGATCAGTTTCTGTCAGTGCATGAAAAGCCATCAAAAGTGTCTCTTCCTCTTTCTTTTTCTCCACAAAGTTTGACTTTTCTCCTTTTTCTTTTGGTAACTTCGTATAGCACTCATTCTTGTAGTGCCCAAAATTTCCACATCTATAGCACTCCACTTTTGACTTATCAAAGTGATATGCTCCTTTTTCTTCAGAGTCATCGTCTCTTTTGAAACCATGAGATGACTTGCTGTCATCTCTATGTCCAGACCGTCCACCACCTCGATGACCACGACCACCTCTTCCTCTACTATGTCCACCTCTTCCACGACCTCTTCCTCCTCTAGAACTTGAGGGCTCAGAAAAAGTGGAAGCTTTTAGAGCTGTTTGTTCTTCACTGGCAGTGGTGCGGTTAAGTCTTTGTTCATGCACTAACAAAGAGCTTTGTAGTTCATCAACTCGTAACTCAGCAACATTCTTTGCCTCCTCAATTGAACAGACAATGTAGTCAAATTTTGGAGTCAATGATCTCATAATTTTCTCCACAACTTTGACTTCTTCCATGGTGCCACCATTGGATCTCATCTTGCTTGCTATTCCCAGGGTTCTAGCAAAGAAATCAGTGATGGACTCTCCTGATTTCATTTGTAGAGTTTCAAAATCCCTTGTTAGAGTTTGAAGCACTGCACGCTTCACCCTATCTGACCCTTCATATTTCTTCTTCAAAGAATCCCATATTTGTTTGGAGGTCTCCTTCTCGAGTATAGTCTCCAGGATAGATCGATCAAGTGCCTGAAAAAGGTAATTTTTCACCTTCAAGTCCTTCAGCTTCTGTTCAGCAACCCTCTTTTGTTGTTGTTCAGTCAACACAACTCCCTCTGCTGGGGCGTCAATTCCTGATTCCACAAGATTCCAGTACTCCTTTGACCTGAGAAAATTCTCCATCAGCATGCTCCAATGGTTGTAATAACCATCAAATCGTGGAATCGCTGGTTGAACATAACTCTCAGTGGCTTTGTCAGTTGCCATTGTTTCTTGCTGCTGCAAGACACAATCTTTCACCTTTTTTCAAGTTTGTTCAGACCCAGAAGGGGCTCTGATACCAAATGTTAAAAACTGAAATTAACTTAAACGTAAAGGATGCTTGAACAGAATATTTCGCAGTGTTAAAGATACTGCAGTTTTCCTCTCTTATATATATGAAAAACAAAGCTTACAAAAATAACAATCTCCACAATAACCACTAACACAACAACAGCAGATTTTGTGGAGTTCAACTACCTTAAGCAACGGAAGCAAATTTGAACGTGGTAAACAGACTAAACCACAACTTCTATATTCTAGGACTCCAGCTTGACTTGGTCTCTTCATGGCCATGTCAGCTTTATTTAATTAAAACTAATTAAACTTAACAACTTTTAACAATAACTTTAACAATGCAATCAAAATAATCAACATGGCATCTAAAGCACCAGTCCTAAGAGGTCAACAAATTAACATGCTAAAAACAAATTAACTACTAGCTCACATCACCACAATTAAGCATAATCCCAAACAAAGCCCAACCCTAAAGCAACCCAAGAGCCTAACTGAACCCTACCACCACCTAGGGGAGGACACGGTCCGGATTTGATCGGTTTCACCTCAAAACACAGTCGAACCAATTCAATATAATGGTTTGGATTGTTAGTATTTCATCTCTTGTTAGTTAAGTTGTCTTGTTTTAAAGTTCCACTTAGTTAATTGCGTTTCTTGGCACTTTGGTAGTGTGTGTGTGAGAGAAACCCTTTTGTTCTTGTAGCTTATACTATCGCTTCTATTTGAAAAAAGAAAAAAAAAAACTTATGAGAGAGGATGTCAAATATATTGTATAATAGAACTTGTTTTCCAATGAATATGGCTTTTAGGTTTGATCATTTGTATAAGTATAATTGAGAATCACCCCCAATTCCAAGAATAGAGAGATTAAGACGAATTGCTCAAAAGCTTCAGTTACATGTAGAACTCAAAAGTACCAGCTACAACAGAGTTTCCATATAACATTTTTATGTTTCGATTTTTTTTTAGTTAAAATTTTCTTAATTTCACAATACTATATAAGAAAAGTATGAAGATGTAGGATGGCCTAGTGAATTGCCTCATTGCCAAAACTGCAAATGTCTAACACAATTTTCCTTTTCTTAATGTGGCAGATTTGGACAAATTGAGATATTATGTGGTAACCTGCTATGAGAGCTGCAAGAAAAAATATTAGTCCTCTTTTTGTATGTAATCCCTTTGTCACAAAAAGAAAAAAACATTTCCAATGCCCTTGAAAATGCACCCCAGTCATCTTGTTTTCTGTTTTTTGGCTTTGCCATTGGAAAAATTACACCATCAGATAGTTGGTTCATTATGACACCTTAACAAGTACATGAATGAAATTGTGGAGTTGTCGAAAAGTAACAGTTTAACATTAAAAAAAAAAAAAATCTAATATTAAACCAAAGAAATATACTTTAAAAACCACACAGTATTAGTGAAGAATGATAATCTAATAAATGAATATGAGAGCCCCCTTTTATATTTTAAAATGCACAAAATGAAATGGAAAATTGATTTTGACCTTTTTTTTTGTTTTTTTGTTTTAGGATCTTTTCTATTGAGAGGGGTAATGATATACTAAACTCACACACACTACACGGATGCTAGGACTCGAACTCGGGACCTTACCTAAGGGAGTAAATACTCCAAACCACTACATTAGTGGATCCATTTAGATGTGCGAAAAAGATGATACTAAATAATTATATTTTTCCTCTCAAACATAAGAGGATAAAGTACTATCATATGAAAACTATGCGATGCAAGGGTCCTTGCAAAGAAAAAGAGATATTTTATACAATTCAAATATAAATAATGATGACAGAAATTTTCTATTTGATAATAAATAAATAAATAACAGAGAGGGTCGAGCTGTTTAGGATGACCTACTTATTATTATTATTATTATTTCAAATAAGAAGTACAATAACAAAGTGGATATACTCTACGTATCCTATAGTCATACATGTTGAATTTTAATCAAAAGAGGACATACGATAGAAAATTATAGAATCATTTACAAGAAGGATTATACATGGCTTAAATTATAAGTTACCATATTTGCCTATCGATGAATATGAGAAAGAGTAGAAACTTGAGAGATAGATGTCAAATATCTTTTAGAATAGAACTCATCATGCTTCAATGTTTTCAAGATCTCTATAGAATGCAAGCTCATCCTCTGTTGGTTAATTGTAGAAGCAAAATTCCTTTGCTCAAAGCCAATCACTTGTGCGCACTAATGCATATACCATTTTAGGATTCAATGAAGTTCTAAAAGAATCCACAATCCTCTTGTCTAGGCTAAAAACATTCTCACTAGCAACAGTAGAAGATGAGTTTGCAAAGATATCAGTGGCAATGTTTGAAATGGTTGGATATCTTGATTCATTGTCTACCCTAAGGAAAGAAACCCTAGTCGCTGCCCGGCTTTCCTCCCTTCCTCTTCTCCTCTCCTTCTATCCTCCCTCATCTCCTCTCTTTCCCTCCCTCTTTCCCCTTATTTTTCTTTGTTACTTTTGTAAGACCCTAATTGAGTTTGCATCTATTTAAGGCACATAATCTGTTAAGGAATAAAAGTGGAAAGTTTTTATTTGATTAGCTGGATACTTGGAGGTGAAGAAGGAATAAAATAAAAGGAGATATCTATCCTATTCTGTCATGGATTCTAGAGGTGATTAAGGCATGTGTTAATGTATGAATTTTGATTAATTCTTTTGGCTTCCCTTGACAATTTTGTAATAGGATTTCTATTGTATTTATCAAGCTCAAAGTTTAGATTAAGAATAGCATCTCTAGGTGTTCTTAACTATCTTCTATCCAATGGAGGTTCAAGCAAATTGACAAAGGTAAATCATGCATTGCATATCATGCATTAAACTATTGTCATAAATGATGACTAGTCATCCTTGCTCTGTAGGATTTCCAGTTGGTTAACCATCTGTTTTGTCCTATTCTCTTTTCTCTCTCTGCTGCCATGTGTCAGTCTGACCTAAGGGATTCTTTTGTCTGTAAAGGCAAGTGAATTCCTCTTTTGGCAGCCGTCTCTTTTGTGTGGAAGTTTTGGAAAGATTGGCTTGCCATCTTTCTCTTCTTCTTCCTCAAGAGTGAACCACATATTTCATCTATGAGTTTTTCTAATTGATTTCTTTTTGAAAAACTGCTTTTGAAATATGAATCTGCATCTAGCTATTTAAATCATTCTCTCATTTAGATCTAGGTCAGATTCAAGACTGATTTCTTCAAGAGTATGGTTTCTTGAAGAAATTGGTCATTCTCCCTTGAATCCAAATTTTGGTTTCGGTCTGAGTTGGAGCTTGCAAGCTAGTGCCATGGGATGATCGAGCTGGAGAAGGAGCTGTCATTGCCATGAAGAACTAAGCTTCAAGCTTTGCTAAGTTGGAGAAGAAGATTGCACAAAGGAGGTATAGCTCATCTTCCTAAATAGATCTAGGTTTTGCTTGAGCTTGCTTGTATTCCTTTGTAAGAATCTTTTTCTACTTAGTGGATTGACTAGTCGGTTGATGACTCTCAGTTTTTCCCAATGGTGGGTTTCTGGGTAAACAAAATCTGTTTTGCATATCTGTAAATTTTTCTGGGTTTGTGTTCTTGGTGGTTGACTAGTCATCTATATATGTTGTTTGCTGTTTACTTGATAATGATGAGTTCACACACTTTCACCATAGTTGTTGCTAGCACAGGGGATGCCTAGATTAACGGGTCCTTCTGAGTGCCTAGGTTGTCACTAGTAATCTTCTAGGGCTGCAGGTACTTTGTGGCATGCTCTGTGTGTTCTCTTGATTGTTGTGTTGTTGTGTCTTGTTTGGTTAGTTAAATTTACCCCTCGTCACCTAAGTATCTATTTCAGCATGATTTAGGTAATCTTTTATGGGCAAGAAACCTAGGTCAAATCACCTATAAAAACAAGGTTTAGGTCCCCAATCTTATACACATTCAAGCATACAAATCCTACCCCATATTAGGAGTGCATAAGGCGTGTAGAAAGATTAGAAGACCTTTGCTTGCTGCTCAAAATCTTTTCTGTCCAGTTCTCATGGCTTCTCAAGGTTAGTACTTATAGCTTGTTTGATCTTAAAGTCTAACATGTGGTATCAGAGCCTAGGTCATGCATCTATAAGTCTAAATCAAGATAAAACATAATCTCCAGATTGTTTTTCCGATTCTGTTTTTTGTGCTGTGCTGCAATGATTGTTTGCTAAACTCAAGAATTAAAATTTGTATTATGGGACTGCTGTGCGTGTTTTTTAATATATTAAACCAATTTATATTGTTTAGCATATCTATCTGCAGATACACATAGAATCATGACTAAGGTTAAAACCACTTAAGCATGAACATAATGAAATTCCGCATGAAGTAAACCTATCAAGGAAGTCATGTTTTGATTTAAAATCATTGTCTGATGTTCAGTCCACAGATAAACGTGAGGCCATTGTTTTAAATCATCTCGAGGTTTTGATGACAGAATTGCATCACAAGACACATTGAGTGAGGTTTTCTGCTTACAAGTGTGAACCTCATTTGATTATGCCTAATTATGGAACAAGATGGCACATCAACTGCTATGAAGATCAAAATCTTTTCTGTCCACAGATGGGAAGATCTTGATAACAGCTTATCATAGACAGTTTATGACGTTAGACTTGTGAAAGAAACTCAGGCATATTTGATATTCTGTCCACAGATGTTTATCACATATGTATAAAGTTTTTTAGGATAAAAGATTAACCATATTGCATAATTCTGTGTTTTCAGTTATGAACCCTACCTCTATTAATTCGATTGAACCCTTGACTGGTAGCAACTTTAAGAAATGGAAGCATGATTTAGAGATAGTTCTAGGTCTCTTAGATCACGACATAGCTTTAAGAGAAGAGAAACCAGTGCTCACTGCTGAGAGCACTGCTGAGCAAAGGCTGAAACTTGAGAGATGGGAAAAGGCAAATAGGATCTGTCTGCTCATAATGAAAAAGTCCATGACATAAGCCATTTATGGAGGCATTCCTGATTCTGAAAATGCTAAGGAGTACTTGGAGGCAATGGCTGAGAAGTTTAAAGAATCAAATAAGGCTGAAACTGGAAATCTGATGAATAGGCTGGCTACCATGAAGTATGATGGTATGGAAGATATGAGAGTGTATCTCCTAGGCATGATAGAGACTGCCAGCAAGCTAAAGGCACTTGATGTTCCTATAGCCGATCCTTTTCTCGTTCATCTTGCTTTGAACTCTCTCCCTTCATCATATGGACAACTTAAGGTAATTTACAATGCTCAGAAAGACAAGTGGGATCTCAATGAGCTCATAACTATTTGTGTTCAAGAGGAGGCTCGGATGAAGAAGGAAAAAGAGGTTAACACTGTACACCTCACCACCAATGCTCCCAAACGTCACTTTTCTAAGCCTGGCTCACATACTTCTGCCAACAAAGAGAACTCTAAGGCTAATCTTCCTCCTAAAAGATCTGACACTTTAAAAACCAACAAAACTACTGTTTTAAATTTTACTTCTGTGACAGAGCAAGTCACATGAAGAGAGAGTGCACCAAATACAAGCGTTGGGTAGAGAAAAAGGGAAACAAAGGTAAATATGAAATTGTCCTAGTTTGTTTTGAGTCTAACAATGTCATAGTTCCTACTAACTCAGGGTGGATTGACACTGGTTCATCAATCCATGTTGCCAATTCCTTGTAGGACTTCGCAAACCAGAGGAAACCAAGTAGAGACCAAGACCATCTGTTCGTAGGGAATGGGAAGAGAGTACCAGTCCAAGCAATAGGCTTAGTTAGACTCCAATTAGTTTCAGGCTTTCCTTTAATTTTGAAAGATGTTGCTTTTGTACCTTCCATGAGAAGGAATTTGATTTCAGTTTCTAGATTAACTAAGGAACTTTTCAGTTTTGTTTTCTCTGAAGTTGGATTTGATTTAGTTTTTAATAAAAATTCAGTGGGCAATGGCTCTTTGATTGATGGTTTGTATTGTTTAAATCTTTCTAGTAACAATGTTGTTTTCACCACTGAAACCATAGGACAGAAACGATCACTAGAAATGAGAAGTCTGCAAAAACTATGGCACAAAAGATTAGGTCATGTGTCTAAGAAAAGAATGCAAAGGTTAATTCAAGAAGGAATTCTTCCTTCCTTGGATTTTGCAGACTTCACTGAGTGTGTTGAGTGCATAAAGGGAAAAATGACTAACTCTAGAAAATTAGGATCCACATGCATGCGTCAGCAACTCCTAGAGATAATTCATACTGACATTTGTGGTCCTTTTCCAGTTGAAACTCTAGAAGGACATAGGTACTTCATCACTTTCATTGATGATTTCTCTAGATTCTGCTATCTCTACCTAATCCAGACCAAATCTAGTGCCTTTGAAGTTTTTAAAATATTTAAAACTGAGGTTGAAAACCAACTTGAGTTAAAGATTAAAGTGTTAAGATCTGATAGGGGAGGAGAATACTATGGCAAGTATGATGAGCAAGGCAGACATCCATCACCATTGGCTCGATATCTTCAAGATTGTGGGATAGTTGCTCAATACACAAACCCTGGAACTCCTCAAGAGAATAGAGTGTCAGAAAGAAGGAATAGAACCTTGAAGGATATGGTGAGAAGCATGATTTGCACCACTGACTTTCCGAGGTTTTTATGGGGAGATGCTGTCAAGACAGCTAATTATATCCTAAATAGGTGTCCAAGTAAATCAGTCCCTAAAACACCTTTTGAGCTATGGAACAAAAGGAAGCCTAGCTTAAACCATCTGCATATCTGGGGTTGTAAAGCTGAGGCCAAAGTTTACAATCCAAACTTGGGAAAATTGAATCCAAAGACTGTGAGCTGTAGGTTTATAGGATATGCAAAGAGATCAAAGGGTTTTCGTTTCTATTGCCCCAACTATACCAATAGAGTTGTTGAGACAGGAAAGGCTAAGTTTCTAGAGTATGATGAGGATAGTGAAGGGGCAAACAAGAATTTTTCTTTTGATGAAGAGGGAGAAATAGGAGCAGAAAATTGCCATGCAAGCAATATTCCAATCATAACCTATGATTTAACTCAAACTTTGTCACAACCTGGGGCACCAATTGAACTTAGGAATGAAGACCAAAATGTTGGGGAAATACAAGAAGAACTGAATGAAATGGACGTGCCCATAGAACTACAGCCACAACAGCAAGAAATTAGAAGATCCACAAGAGAGAGGAGAGCCAATACATTGCCAGATTTTTTTTATTTGAATGAGACATATTCTGATAATTGTGATTTTGAGGACCCAATGAGTTACAAGGAGGCTATAACTAGTGAACATTATGAAAAATGGCTTAAGGCAATGCAAAGTGAATTGGAGTCTATGGAAGCCAATAAAGTGTGGGAGTTAGTTGAATTGCAGCAAGGAATGAAGCCTATAGGGTGTAAATGGGTGTTCAAAACCAAAAGGGACTCAAAGGGCAATATTGAGAGGCATAAGGCTAGACTTGTAGCTAAGGGTTTCACACAGCAAGAGAGGATTGATTATACTGAAACTTTCTCTCCAGTTTCAACCAAAGATGCCTTTAGGATCATTATGGCACTTGTGACACACTTTGACATGTTTTTACATCAAATGGATGTAAAAACAGCGTTTCTAAATGGTGAATTGAGTGAGGAGATTGTTATGCATCAACCAGAAGGATTTGTAGAAGAAGAGAGTAAGCAATTAGTGTGCAAACTGAAGAAATCGATCTATGGCTTGAAATAGGCCTCAAGGCAGTGGTATTTGAAGTTTCATAAGATAATTACATCATATGGTTTTGTTGAGAATAGGTTGGATGAGTGCATATACTTAAAGAACAGTGGGAGCAGATTTATTTTTCTTGTTCTCTATGTAGATGATATTCTTCTTGCTAGCAGTGATGAGAGCCTCTTACATGAAACAAAGAATTTTCTATCTATGAATTTTGAGATGAAGGATCTTGGAGAAGCTTCCTATGTCCTAGGTATTGAGATTCATAGAGATAGAGCACGAGGGATGTTAGGTTTATCACAGAAAGCTTACATAGAAAAGGTGTTGAAAAGGTTTAATATGCAGCAAAGTAATGGAGCAGAAGTGCCAATTTCAAAAGGAGATAAGCTGAGTCAAGAAGATTGTCCGAAGAATGATTTTGAGAAGGCAGAAATGAGAGACAAGCCATATGCTTCAGTTGTAGGAAGTATCATGTATGCACAAGTCTGTACATGACCAAATTTAGCTTTTTCAATCAGTGTTTTGGGAAGATACCAAGCTAATCCAGGTTTAGTTCATTGGAAAGCTGCCAAGAAGGTTCTCAGATACATGCAAAGGACTAAAGACCACATGTTGGTTTTTAGGAGGACAGATGAATTAAAATTAGTTGGCTATTGTGATGCAGATTTTGCAGGATGTGCAAACACAGCTAGATCAACTTCTAGTTTTGTTTTTATGATGGGAGGTGGAGCTGTTGCTTGGAAGAGTGTGAAGCAGTCAACAATAGCTACATCTACCATGTATGCAGAATTTATAGCTTATTATGAGGCTGCAAACCATAGTAGTTGGCTTAAGAATTTTATACATGATTTGAGGATAGTAAGTTCCATAGAAAGACCAATTCAGTTGTACTGTGATAACAAAGCAACAGTTTTTCTTATGTAAAAATAACAAGAGATCCTCATGAGTCAAACACATGAAAGTTAAGTACCTATCTGCTAGGGAACAAGTCAGAGATGGTGAAATAAATGTCGATTACATAAGCACTACAGAAATGATAGCTGATCCATTAAATAAGGCAGTGCCTAACTCAGTTTTTCATAGGCATGTCAACAGTATGGGAGTGCTGTCAAGCTTTGAAGATGCCTTATTTTAGTGGGAGTCGTTTTAGACTATGTTCTTATTTTAAATGTTTTGGTACTGTGCTTTCATGTTATTTGACAATATGAATGAATATTTTGACTCTGATTCTATTGAATTTTTGCAATATGAGTAAGGACTGTTTATAAATATTAAGGAGCTCTTTATATATATTGAGCATTAAAGTTAAACCACTCAATGGTTATAAAGTGGACCATTCATATATCAGGAATGATACGTCACAGTTTAGCAGTTCTGATATATGCGAACATAACCATGACTTGCTGGTACTCTATGTGGATATTGTTGCTTGTGGTGATTGTAGGTGGATGATACCATATCATTTGGATATCATGTCTGCAATCCTATGAGTTGATGAAATTTGACACAGAGTTTGATATAGATATCCTTATCAAATGAGCTTTCCAAACTGTGCACATAAGGAATCGATTCTGAGGCAGTAAGGAAGTGTTTTAAATAGATGTTGCATTCAAGTGGGAGAATGTAAGACCCTAATTGAGTTTGCATCTATTTAAGGCACAGAATCTGTTAAGGAATAAAAGTGGAAAGTTTTTATTTGATTAGCCGGATACTTGGAGGTATATATCCTATTATGTCATGGATTCTAGAGGTGATTAAGGCATGATTTAGGTAATCTTTTATGGGCAAGAAGCCTAGGTCAAATCACCTATAAAAACAAGGTTTAGGTACCCGATCTTATACACATTCAAGCATACAAATCCTACCCCATATTAGGAGTGCATAAGGCGTGTAGAAAGATTGGAAGACCTTTGCTTGCTGCACAAAATCTTTTCTGTCCAGTTCTCATGGCTTCTCAAGGTTAGTACTTATAGCTTGTTTGATCTTAAAGTCTAACAACTTTGACTTTTGGTGTGGAAGCAGCCGCTGTGAAACGATGTCTCTATCATGATATAGTCATTGTTTCCATATACACAAGGATTTGGCTCCAGTTGTCAGCCTTCAACAAGAGTTTGGTCTTAGTTCAGGGACCATTGTTACAATTTAGCCTAAATTGAAAAAGAAAAAGAAACAGTAGTTTGAAGGAACCCGTTGGATTCCTACAACCCTTCATCCCAATGCGCCATGCGTCCTGACAACGCAGGCCCCTTGCTCACATGGGCTGCATCATACATTGGCGTGGGCTCCACTAAATTATCAGTTCGACTGAAACATAGATTGCTATTTGACCCCAAAAACCAGTCTGAAAATTTTAACCTGCTCCTATACAAGGGTTGGAGAGGTTTTCGGGCTAAAAAACCCAAATTTTGGGTTTCGCCAAGGTGGGTTGGCAATGGCCTTAGGCCATCTCCAATGCAAGGACCCAAACCCAAAATATTGCCTCAAATCTCCCCCAACCCAACAAAATGAAGGACCCAAAATTTGGGAAAACCCAAATTTGGACCCATTGGGTCCAAGTATTGCCTGGACCCAAATGCTTTTGTGGAGCCCACTTGCAACTCAAACAGCCCCCATGTGCAAAGATGCTGACCTGGGCCCCACCTCCTTTTTGCAGCTGCCTTTTCCCCTCTCTTTCCACCACTTGTCAGCGCCCCATGAAGTTTTTGTTGGAATCCAACGGCAACATTTGAATAATTGATGTTTGTTGTTTGTTTTTTTTTTCTTAAAATATACCTATAACTTAAATCAACGATGGGGATTAAATCTAAACTATTTTAACGGTAAAACAAAAAAAAATTCAACAGCTGAAATTTAAATCCAACGGTCAAAATAATATTTTAAAAAGATAGGCAGACTCTCTCTGATTACATGATTTGTCATAATAGAGTTCGATCTCCACATGTGCATCAGAGTCTCCGACATGATTTGATTAATCACCTTTGGAGGAGCTTTGGAGATGGTGAATGAGGTTGACAATTGTTTCAATCCTCATTTTGTGTTTCAATTATGTTGTGTGTGTTTTTTAATGTTGTGTGTTTTTTTTATGTTGTGTGTTTACTTTTGGAATAAAATTAAATTTATGGAATTTCAATTTTTTTAGGTTAAATTGTTCAAAAAATTAAATTACGATGTTATTTAAAAAGATTGAATGAAGAAAAGTTATCCATAAAAAAAGAATTAGACTTAAACCATTCTTAAACAATTTAATAAAGTTGCGGACTTAAAATTTGGGTCCGGAGGGTTGGGAGAAAAAACGATTTGAGTCCGGGCAAAACCCAAATAATCACTTTTTGGAGGGGGAAAATTTGGGTTTAGCCCCTCATGGGTTGGAGATGGTCTTAGGAAAGGAAAGGTCTACTACTATCATCCACGTGGCCTTTCCGTAATGGTTGTGATATTAGACGTGGCACCGTGGCAAACACTGTTTAATTTTGGTCTTCTTTTGTCCTAGTCTTCTAACACGAAACAATTTCCTTTTTTTTTCTGGCCTATTAACACGTAAAAATAATTATCATGTACTATTTTTTAATGAAAATAATAAAAAAATGAATATTAGGAGACGATTATTTTAGAGTGCTAATAATCATTCGAGAGATTTATATATCGCAATTGATAACATTTTTCGCCGTTCAATTCAACATCAGTTAATATATGTTGAATAGCTTACATAAATATGTAAGAAAGAGACGATCTACGGGAATTTCATGACACTACTACAATTCATGCCTGTGTATAAGAAGCGTACAATTAAGTTTTAGGAAGCAGTTTTATGAACTACCCTGTACTCCTAAGGACAGAGTAGCTTGAGGCTGTCTCTTGGGAAGAAGTACCCAATTTTTCACCCTTCAAAAGACCTCCAAGCAGTTGTCTAGGGTCGTAATAAAGAACTCCACCTTCACAATTTTGTTGTGCTCATCCATCCGTTTGGGCCACATAGAGGGTAACGTGGAGGGTTACAACTTACAGAAAAGGAATTAGTAATACATAAACTTGGGAAAAACAATTAATCAATTAATCAATTAATATATATATATAAAGCAAAAGGCAGAGAATGGTGAAACATTCAAAATACCAAAAAATTTCATTGGTTAATTAAAACATTAAGAATTGAAAATTTTAATTAAATGAGGATAATATGGTAAATTCACATTTTTTCATATTAAAAAAATTAAAAATTAAAAACAAAATCAGATGTCCTACTTTTATAGAACATAACTACCCATGTTATCTTTTCTTAATTCTAAAAATAAAATAAAAAATAAAAAATAAAACCACGCATGTGCCAAGGGGCTAGTTAATTAATTAAAAAGAAATGGACAAAGATAAGATTGTTCATACCAAAATTGATATTTTTTTGGATTTGCGCTAAAATTATGTGGCAGTCCGACATAGTGTCACGAATCCACTTAAATTATAAAATGTGTACATGAACCAACAGTCGAACATCTAAAGATCCAAACCGAATGAGCTTTTAACTACTTAGAGAGACCTAGGGTTAGAAAGTACCGTAAAAATGGACATTCCATAGACTTCAACCAATTCTCCAGTTGGGGCATGGCCCTGGAAAGGTCCCTCCATGTAACCCTAGTGCCTGAATTTGTACACAATCACTGGTGGCCCAGAATAGACTTGAAGGACCTCCAAGGCAAACCCACGAGGGAATGTTGTTGTGAAAGCCTTATGGGATGACTCTGCTGTTTCCTTATCAGGATTATATCCTCTCAGATTCTCAGGCAGTGAGGTCCCCCCTCCAAGTTTGCCTATTTCTTCCAGGGTTATGCCTTTCCTTCCTGATATTTGTTGATTAATGATTGATTATTTCAATGCTTAATTAATTAATTAGTACTAATTAAATATCACTAGATATTAATTAGGCAAAACGTCACTTTTGGTCCTTGTGATTTACCACTTTTACCACTAAGGTCCCTGTGGTTTCAATTTGATCATTTTTACCCATGTGGTTTTCAATTTAAGCAATTCAAATCCAATCTCTAATTTCTGTCAAATTAGGTTAACTGATGTTACTTGTTGAAGGAAAAATATAGGGAAAGAGAAGCCGTGAGCCACACAACCACCACATATAAGAAATTTATCAGTTTCTATAATAGAATATGGATGTATGGCATTCCAAATATTCTGGGCTGGGTTGGTAGGAAGAAACGGTTTTCAAAATCCACCGAGCTCGAATAACATTCAAACAAGAATTAACCTGACCAATTAATACTGCAAATTCACAATACGAAAACATATAAATAATACAAAAAAGATGGTATATATATATATCCATCAAAGTCAAAAGTCAAAAGCTGTAGTGTAAAATATCTATATGCAAGAAGTAATCTGTGTTGAGCTTCTGTTGGCTCTCACTGATGTGACCTTCTTCATATATGGATGATCAAACAATAAGCACACTAAGAAGAAACCGTCTCTTCAGGGAATGCTAGAAGCGGATGGTCTTCCAGGACCACCAAACTAATGTTCTTATCTATATTTTGTACTAAGTTAGCCTCTCCACTCGCTTGCTTTGGCTGAGTGTGTGCTGGCCTAGTTTGTTTGTTTCTGTTCATGGCTTTTGCCTCTTAATGAAATTCTTTTTCGTCCAAAAAAAAAAAAAGACCTAGAACTCAGAAGCAAAGCAAATTTCTTAACCTAGCATCCATGGCCAACTAATTTAACCTTGATTATTATTATTATTATTATTATTATTATTATTTCCGGTAAGCAGTTGCGCGAGATCCATAAACTCTAGAGGCTACACATGAATAACCTTTGGTGAAATCAGAAAAATATAACTGGATTTGACGAAATCGGCTGCTGGTTCTTCTTCTTCTTCATCTCCTGCTTTGAATTCTTGCTCACCACAAGAGGTTTAGGCCTTGGACACTGCAACACCAAATGCCTTCTCATCATGTTGCTACAACTCATCATCTTTATTTCCTTAATTATTTATGATATTTCTGAAATATCAGGTTGAGGAGATGGCGGAGAGTGTGGTGGTTGACGTGTGGGCTGGTTGTGTGGTTGACGGCTTCTCTTCCCCTATCTTTTTCCTTCTTTTTTTTTTCCTTTCTCTGTTTCTTGTTTTTGGACTTAAATGCCCTTCAACAAGTAACATCAGTTAACCTAATTTCACAGAAATTGGAGATTGGACTTGAATTGCTTAAATTGAAAACCACATGGGTAAAAATGATCAAATTAAAGCCACAGAGACCTTAGTGATAAAAGTGGTAAACCACAGGGACCAAAAGTGACGTTTGGGATAAGTGTCTTGAAATCATCAAGGTTGGCCTTATGGAAAAGCTCCATCTCCCATGTCTTTACAAGGTTCTGTACCTCATCTTCTAGTGACCCAGGTGGCCATATCTGACATAAAATAGTTCCATCCAGACTTAATTTCACACCAATATATATATATATATATGTGGCTATGATTCTATGAAAATATCAGACACATACAATTAATCCATATAACCCAACCCAACAAAGAAAATTATACATATAAAACGATAAAAATAAAAACACACCACAAAAATGTAATAGATATTAGCTAGTAGAGAGAGAGAGACCTTGGTCCTGCCTTCTTTGAAGAGCTTGTTCACAACATCATAGCTAGGAGGGGCACCAAACTTCCACTTGGTGTTCTTTTCTCCTTCTCCACTCAAATAAGAACGGTACTTGTCTCCTCCTATGGCACCTGAGCTGAGGATGCCATGCTCATATGGTATAAACAAAACAAGACCAGTAGATAATATGTTTTCGCTTGTAAGTTTTTTTTTATAGGGGTTTTGATTATATAGGCAAAAAGTGGAAATTATTTGAGGGATGCCCTTTAGGATACCTTACGATTTTTTTTCCAATGATCCGAACCATCTATTTTTTAAGTCAACATTTATAAATCATCCTTACAAAAAATTAGACAAATCGGAATCCGTTTTGACATCCAATTGTATCCTACAAAATCAATGAACACGATGCTTCAAGAAAGTACCAAAATTTCAATAACACAATTGAGTGTCAATGATATCTGATTCAAGTGATTTTTTTTGTAGAGATGATCTTTGAATGAATATCTAAAATATAGACGGTTTGGATTAGTGAAATACAATGCGGAGTGGGCCCTATAAAAGTGTCTTTTAAATAAGCTAATTTAAAGAATCTCTCAATGGAAGGTCTCTTTATATATATAAATAAAAATTATAATTAATTGTTCGTAGAATGGCATCAATAGTCGCACCACAAAAGTCGTCAATGACATAATTACAGATGGTACGTGCCCGGGCCCCTGGGTCTGCATATTTCATCCTGAAGATATCCACATGTATCCAAAAAAGACACGAAGAGGTATTTATGGTTACCATTGTCTTTACATGTGCAGTTGTTAAATGTCAAAATCACACACACTATCTTTTCTCTTAGGGCCAGTTTGGCATTGCTGTGCTGTTAAAATAATCGCTGTTAGATTTGCTGTGAGAGAAATCAGCTGTAAGATAAAGCAGTTTGGCATTTGGTAAAATTTTTGTTAAAAGTGTTGTTGATATGGATTTCAACAAAATCAGAAAATAATTGTTGCATAATCATTAAACCCAATGCCTCTTCGAAATTGATTTCTGCATAATCAGAAAATGACAGCACCTCATTAGCTGCTTTCCCTTATAGCTTTCTCTCACAGCAATTTTTAACAATAAGTGATTTTCTCACAGTTTACCAAACGGGTTGGGCTTCCCAAAATTTTTTAAAAATCACTTATCACCCCAAATAAGCTATGCCAAACGGGCACTTAGGCCTAGTTTGGGATTGCTGTCACTTTTAAAAAAAGTTACTTCTGCTATGCTTTGAAAATAATTAGCTGTAAAGTAAAGCAGCTCCATGTTTGGTAAAAAATATTTTTAAAGTGCTGTTAGTACAAAAAGCAGTGTAAAAGCGTTTGGTAAATTTTAATATAAAATTGTTGTAAATGTGAATAATGACTAAAATAGACCTGATGTTAAAAGTGTTATGTACTAATCATGTGGTGGTAGTTGTAGTGATGGAGTGGAGGTGGTGGTGGTGATGAAGGTGGAGTTGGTGGTGGTGGGGATGGCGGTTGTGGACGTCATGGTGGTGGTGGCACTGGCAGCATGATGGTGGTGGTGTTGGTTGTGGAGGTGGTGGTGGATTTGGAGGTTTTGGAGGAGGTGGTGGTTGTGATGGTGGTGGTGGTGGTCGTCGTTGTGGAGGTGGAGGTGGAGGTGGAGGTGGAGGTGGAGGTGAAGGAGGAGGTGGTGGTGGAGGTGGTGGAGGAGGTGGTGGTGGTGGTGGAGGATGAGGAGGAAGAGGATGTGGTGGCGGTGGTTGTGGAGGTAGTGAATGTGGTGGTGCAAGTGGTGGAGTTGGATGTGAAAGTGGAGGTGGTGTCATTTTTTAAAATGAATGATGGTATTTTGGGAATTAAAAAAATTCATTAAATGTTCATCTTTGTTTCTTTTGAAAGCAGCTTTGAAAAGCAACCCAGAGCCTGCTTTTAAAAGCTGCTGTCAAAAGGTCATTGCTTTTAAAATAATCAGGATATTTTTTTTTACCAAACACCTTAAACTGCTTAACTTTAAAGTGAAGCAGGTTTTTGGTGAAAAAAAGCAATCCCAAACGGGGCCTTAGTTAGGTTCGGTGGGTTGATCATTCCTCCACACAAAACACTACTATAACAACTTGCAATCTAATACGAATAATAAATTAATGTGAAAAATGAGTAATTGTATTTGAATTCCGACAAGATAATCACATTTAACGAGCATTTTTCATTTTTAATTATGTATTGTATGAATAAATTGTACAATTATATGGCTATTCTTTTATGATTTTTGATGTATCATGATTAAGTAAAAATTTATTTTATAAATAATATATATGTAACATCTCACATTGATCAACGGAGAGGGGGTGATGTGCCTTATATGTACATGCCCACCTCCATCTAGCACGAGGTCTTTTAGGAGCTCATTAGCTTCGGATTCCATAGGAACTCTGAAGTTAAACGAGTTGGGGCTAGAGCAATCCCAGGATGGGTGACCCACTGAGAAGTTGCTCGTGAGTTCCCATAAACAAAACCATGACAGCAAGAGGGGGCCCAAAGCGGACAATATCATGCTACGGCGGAGCGATCCGGAATGTGACAAAATTGTAATAACCCGATCCTAAATTAATATTTAATTATTAATTTATTCAAGTAAAAGATAATTTTACCAAGGGAATATTTTAATAGGTTTAAAAGCTGACTTTTTGTTCAGTAAGGAATCTGGGGATTTTAGTAGTACCGTTGCGTAGAGCATGTCGAGATGAGTCCATAGACACGTTGTGTGCTCAAATTGGAGTTGTAACGAAGAAGTTACGATCAAAAAACACTCAGTGGCATAACAGTAATTTTCTTGAAGTTGATTTTTTTATAAATCAAAATTTCTCTCTCTCTCTCTCTCTCTCTCTCTCTCTCTCTCTCTCTCTCTCGCGAACCAAACCCCCCCTTCGAATTTTTCTCTCTAGCCGATAGCTTCTCCAAGCCACCGCCGCCACCACACGCCGCAGTTCTTGGCGGCACTGGCCCCAAAAGGACCACCTCACTTCCCTCTATTACCCCTGCTCCTCCTTAGCCTTGATCTGCCGCTGCCGTCGCCAAAAACAACCACGAAACATGCCGATTTTGACAGTTGTCGACGGATTTTCACGGAGCTCGTTTGGACACCTCTGGCCACCATTTCCTTCGAATTTGGTATGCTTTTCTATCCTTTCAATGTGTTCTAGCTGCTGGTTGTGGTATTTAGGAGAAATTTATGAATGTTGGAGGGTAATTAAGCAATAATAGTTTGGCTTGTTTTTGGCCTCTGATTCCGGCCACTTCCGTTGACTTTTTGAGGCAGGTCCAAGAACAAAAGTTGCTCCACTATATGTGCTCTTTGTGTAGGTACAAGTCTTGACCAGCTGTTTGGAGTTTTTCCGGTCTCCAGAAATTGTTTTGGACAACCATGGACTGCCGGCGCGTGGGGTAGTGTGTGGGCCACTTTTTGGCCGATCTTAGGGTCCTCAAATAATCCTCATGTCATCCCAAGCACGAAGGTATGCTCGGATTTCAATTCGGTCCATTTGATTATCGATCAGATATCGCATATTAGGCGTTATCCTGGTTCGATAAGTTCTGACTGTTGAATCAACTTCATTTTCAAATATGTTGATCTAGGCACTCCTAGGATCGTGTAGGAATTTGTGGATCGAGAATCGAAGTCCCAGATACTCCGATACAATAATTCAAAGTTTAGGTAAACAATAACCGTCCGATCGCTAGCAATCCGACCGTTCGATTTGAACCAAACTGGCAGGACATGTTTATTAAACCTTGTTGAACCCATAGAAACTTTCGGGGTTAGAAATCGAAGGTCATGGCCCCCACGAGTTTGGTTGACCCAATTTAGAAAGTTTGACCACTTGGTTGACCGAGAGTCACCCAAGGTAGTTTCATCCTTCGAGAAGTGTAAGAACAATCTTATAAACAAGGCTTGACTGTTGTGGGAATTATTTTGATTATGGTTGGTTTTCGAGATTGTATTATAATATTTCTAGTATTCCTGATGTTATTTTTGATATTCGAAGATTGTGCATTATTAGAAGTGATGGAATCTCTTGGAATTATTTATTTATTTAGTTATTTATTTATATATCTACTTATCTATTTATTATTATTATTGGGATTATTATTAAGGTATTAGATTGAGTGTCGGTGGATGATTTATTGCTTATGAGTTTTAATGTAATCACTTTTACTTTCTAAGGATATTATATTATGCTTAATTGTGTAAAGCTGGGAACGGCTTATTAATTGGTTTGAAGTGGACGAGAAATTAATTAAATATCTTATTATTTGTTTAAATTTAATATATATACTCAGTGGCTTGAAAATGATGAATCATGGACACTAGTTCTTAATAGAATGTGGTATATATTTTAAATATAGTTGAGAACTGGTTTTTGGAAAGTTGATATAAGAGTTGGAAAATGGATTTGTGGAATAAGGGCTAGTTTATGATAAATTACGGAATATGGTTTCAAACCCACCACTAGAGTACCCCTCAATTGCCTTTAAAACAGTTTGTTTTTATGTCAATGCCCCACGAGTCTCGGGGACGCCTGAACCGTGTGGAGCAAAGATGTGCGTTCTCGAGCTAACTACAGGTTCCTGGAGTTCTGTGAGGATGTGCGTTCTCGAGCTGACTACATGTCCCCTGAGTTCTACGAGGAATGCGGCTCAGGTTGACTTTGTGTTACCGAGGCTTGCGAGGATGTGTCACATTATGTGCCACAAGGAATTGACGGAAAATTGGAGAAATTAACGGATTAAGAATGGGGTACGCTTGGGTGGAGAATATTTTGGTTTTAAGAGGTTTAAACTAAAACTGATGATTTCATCTTGGTATTTTTTAGTAGAAGTTTTAATACCTAATTTCTGATTTTATGAGACAAGAATTAAAGGTTTCCAATTTTTAAGGATTTTCTACAAATAAATGCTATTTTATTAATCTTATCGTTTTCCTACTGATAAGTAATATGTTAATTATATATATATATATATATATATATATATATATATATATATTACGCACATAGGATAATTGGGAGATTGTTCAAACACCATAGCCCTTGTTTGAGTTTCAGCGGATGGATTTAAATTAATTATAAGTTTGGCAGAAAGAACTACGTATGGCTTGATCCCTTTATAAGGGTACGTAGACAACCTAGAGTTACTAGGTGCAGCCATAAAATCAAGTGCTAAAAATTTGTTTAGTTGGGTTTTATTGAAAGTTGATTAAGTATTCACAGTATTCTAAGAGTTGAGTTTAGTAGTAGCGGGTGAAATGTTTTGTTTATGTATTGAGGCCTGAGGCTTTTCAAATTATTTGTCTAATACCAGATGAACGATTGTGGATATTCGAATTGAGTTTTGTACATGTAAAAACTTTTGGGAAACGAGCATTTTACAGGAGAGACTCTGCCGAATTTTCGGCTGAAGTGAAACTTGAATTTTTATTTATTTATAACTTTTAAGGGTATTTTAGTCAAGAGTGCCCGGCACCTACTGGGTGTCGGACACACACAGAGTTTGGCTCAGATTTCAAAGTGGAATTTGGGTTGGGTCTTGTCAATATAAGTGATCGATTTTAGTAAAAATAAGACCTTCTGCCTTTATATATATAGATAAAGAAAATTCAGCGTAATTAAATAGTCTGTGATATATATATATATATGAATAAACCTGAATACGACCTTATAGAGTAATGCTGAATCATACAACACGATTAATTAAACGAGTAGGGTCCCGAAGTTGCATTCGCCTTTCAAATCTCACTAGCTACTACATATTATTCAACCAAATTACTTTAACACATCTAGTAATGATCATTGACTTCTTGTTTCCTGAAACAACTAATAAATCTTCATTGTCTTTCAGAAGAACCATTGAACAAATCAAATTTGTCTGCTTCTCTAGATTTCGTTTCACTTTTAGGACAATACTAGCAAAGGTGCCTGCATGTGGCTGCGGGTTTTAAAACCGTCTGAAATGTTTATAAAGTTAAGAAAACATGTAGCAAGTTTAAGTTACAAAATAAAGACTAATAACATGTTTTATATGTTGCTTGTTATCTTTCAAAATAGAAACATAACAAAGTGGATGAAACAAATTAAATAAGGGAAGAGCAGAAAAGGAGAAGGGGCAAAAAGGGAAGAGCAGAAAATGTTTAGTGGAGGGCATTTTCGACAATTCACTGTGCTGTAGAGAAAACAAAACTGAAAACAACAGTAAAAAGAGGGGCAATCCCTACTAATCTTTTTCAACTCTTTATACAATTTTATGGTAATAAGATATTCTTGAGAGTTTCGCAATACCAATAAATTACTACCATAGAGCCCTATTTAACACCTTAACCACAAATTTTTTATCTTCCTCTACTCTAATATAATGTTTTACAGTTCATTGCTCTCAACACTCAATGGGACATTATACAAAAGAATAATACTGCTTACAGAACCATAAGATAAATTGTAAGTAGTAAGACATATAACAGCCCTGATTCTTGCATATAAGATATCAAAGTCTTGCATATAAAGGTCTAATACCATCATGAATATCAAAGTCTTGCATCTCAAAAAGATTCCATGATAAGAGATATAATTTTCTACCACTTCAATATATCCAATCAACCATCAAGTATAAGTGGCCAAACAATATTTTGCATAGGTAAAGCCCTAAGTAGGTAAAAACATTCCCCTTGTGTTTCCCTTATCAACTGAAAGAAAGAAGCACAGTTTCGCATATCATTTATAACTCAAAGATATAATTCAGCTTTTGTTTTTCTGTGCCGTCAGAGGGTAATTTTTTGTCAGAAAGTTAAAATTTATGTTGTTGAAGAATTTTTGATACCCAAAACTCTCATTGAGAAAAGCACATCAGTCAATACCAATGTTTTGAAAGGCGAGGCGTAGAGGCAACGAGTTTTTATTCGCACTATGCGAGGTGTAAGCCTTGAAGTGTTGAGGCGTAAGCCTTTCTAACATTAATTTATTTTAATAAGAAAGTTTATAAATAATACGATACACAATTAAATTGTACTACTAATTATTATTGAACCCTAATAATGTATTAAGTATAATTAAATATAAGTACTAAATGGTCCAATTCATGCATAATAATCAATCCCTAAATCTAAAATATTTATTCAACATCAAAACAAAAACACAATTCAATTCATATATTGGGTTATACTATATATATGTTAATATATTAATTTAGAAAGAAAAGGGTAAGTAGTGTATTTCAGTGGAGGCGTAAGGGTGTTGTTTGTTAAAAACAAAAAATCGTGATTTAAAAATAATAAAAAAGGCATGCTGAATGTGCGTTTTTTAAAGTAGCCTTAGTGATAAACGTGCGTTTCATTAACTATATGAAAGGAAGTCGTTTCATTCCCAACGAACCCCCAAAAAAACAGGCGAGGTCATCTTCTTCCTCTGGCAGCCGCTTGCAGAACAGCAGCCTTCGTCCACCTCGCCACGCCTTGCCGCGCCTCTCCACGCCTCACCACGCTAAACATGCAACTTGCTAAATAGATGAACGCCTCAGGTGATTTCCTTCCGCCTCGATCCGACGGGCGCTCCAACACGCGCTTAGGCATGCCTTTGAAAACATTGGTCAGTACAATGACTAAAACATTGCAATTAGCATCCATCAACATTTGCCAATGCCCAAATGTAAAGTTTTATCTATCACATAAATTCATGAGGAGAGGCACTCTGATTCACCTGCACATTCTGTAGATTGTCTGATTGCAAAATATCTGCCAACTTTAATAAGATCTCAGACTTGTTGTCATCTGCCACATCAATTGCAAGACAAAGATCAATATCACTTTTAGAAACTCCAAATGAGTTGCCACACGACCCATGTTTGTGCAAAAGAATCTCAACTTGACAGCTATGGGAATATGGGCTCTATTCTATTGGCCGGATATCAATACCGTCTACTGATCATGGAAGCTAGTGTGGCCAATGCGTCAGCAAACTTAAATAGGAGAACAAATGAAAAGAATGTTATCTGATGATGAAGAAGAGGACCAAATGGACGAACCAATTCACACCATACCAGCCGGTTGGATTTTTCTCATCAGAGAGTTTTCCCTCTCTCAGCAACGCCAACGAAGTTGCGCAACTGATTGGGAACTTCGGTTCCCACGAAGAGAAGAGAGGGCATAACAGACAATTCACTGCTCAAAAGTCAGCTCAAGGAAGCATATCATCACTAAAGTGGGGGCAAAATCGACAATTCACTATTCCTAAGCTACAATCTAGGAACAGTAACTTGGATTCAGTTTTAGTATATATATAATTTTTTAAAGGACCATGACAAATCAAAGTGTTGTTACTTGTCACTACATGAAGATATCTAGCAAATAACAATTATTTTTTGGCTTTCATCTGGCAAATAACTTCTTTTGTTTTGCCTTCATCTAGCAAATAACATGTTGAATGTGGTGGTGATCAATAGTGATAAGGCTTCGAGTTCCACGGACTTGGCTAGACCTGCTGTCGCCAGCACAAATATAAGTGAAAGACGTCGTGTTTATATACAATGTTTCACTCTATCACAAGAGCCAAGAATAATTGTTGGACGGACTTGCTTAATTTATTTCCCTTCTCTCTCAAGGACTTATTCCTCGGTTGTTGTTGTTGGAAGTTTGAAAGAAATTCAAGGACTTTTGTCCCACATTGGTATAAAGAAGAAAAATTGAGGTCTTTATAAGTGTGGTATCCCCGCATTGGATAGTTAGAAGTTGGGCCAAGTAGAAGCTAATTGGGCTTCAAATTCAATTTGGGCATAGAATATAGAATATTTAATATTTAATTATCAAGAAGATGGCCTTGGGCGAGCACTTATTTCACACGGGGCCTTCTTTTTTTCTTTTTCTTCTTTCTTTTTAATAATAAATAATATAGTCGTGCAACTATATAATATATTGCCATTTAATAATCGTGTTATACACGTACATACATATTTTTAAACAACACATCCATTTTCCGTACACAAGGAAAACATATAATACACGTGCATACACATTTTTCATGTTTAATACACGTGTTTTTACAAAATTGTCAACAATACGCACAAAATTCACGTATTATACACACAATTTTACGTATTATTGAATAAAAATAATATATATATTTTAAAATATTATATATTGGCCGAACTTTATGATCATTGATATGCTTGGTAGTAAGGTAAGTTAGCCTAAGGAAAAAGAAGAAAGAAGTTAAAATACAAAATTGATTCATTGCAGGGGATTTTTAAAAATTTTCTTTAATAAATAGTATAGCCGAACGGCTATACTGTTGAATAATAAATTTATAAATTTACAAATTTATAAATAAACCCAATCCTAGACATGTATTTATAAAAAAACCCAAACACTATTTAAACATAGAAACACACCCAAAATCAACCCCAAAATCAACAATTGTATATTTTTTGGGTGTGTTTATAAATGGGTTTTGAGTGTGTGTAATGATGGGTTTTGGGTGTGTTTATAAAGTGTTTTGGGTATTGGGTTTTTTTATAATTTCAGCCCCCATTTTGGGTGTTTTAGTGAAACTCCCTAATATATTCAAAGAGTATAGCCATTATATTCCAAGGGTATAGCCGCACGGCTATACTGTGTTTTTTTGACCTTTTGTTTATACTAAATAGTATTCTTGAAACATGTGTCGCTAAGTTTCTTTTAATAAATAGTATAGCCGGGCGGCGATACTCTTTAAACATAACACATTTCAAGAGTATAGCCGCGGGGCTATATTGGGGTTTTTTAAAATTTCTTTGATAAATGGTTAAAATACATTGGGTAATTGGAAGTTGGCCCACACTAGGTAATTAGAAGTTGGGCCAAGTAGAAACCAATTGGGCTTCAAATTCAATTTGGGCATAGAATATATAATGTACCATATTTAAATTTAATGATAAAAAAGATGGCCTTGGGCCTTGGAGCACTTGGGCATTTCATATTTAAATTAATTGTTTAGTTCCGAATTAATAAATTTTTTAATTTATTTATTAATTCAGATTAGTTTAATTAATTTCACACGGGGCCTTCTTTTTTTCTTTTTCTTTTTTCTTTTTAATAATAAATAGTATAGCCGGGCAGCTATACTTTTAAATATAATATATTGCCATTTAATAATCGTGTTATACACATACATACATATTTTTCAACATCACTTCCATTTTCCATACACAAGGAAAACGTACAATACACGTGCGTACGCATTTTTCATGTTTAATACACGTGTTTTTACAAAATTGTCAACAATACGCACAAAATTCACGTATTATACACACAATTTTACGTATTATTGAATAAAAATAATATATATGAAAATATTATATAGTGGCCGAACTTTATGATCATTCATATGCTTGGTAGTAAGGTAAGTTAGCCTAAGGGAAAAGAAGAAAGAAGTTAAAAGACAAAATTGATTCATACCCACTCTTGTAGGGGATTTTTTAAAATTTTCTTTAATAAATAGCTATACCGTTCAATATAATATATTTCAAGAGGAGTACTCAACCCAATTCTTCCAATTATGGAATTACTGGCCAATTAATTGAAAGCATTAAGATTGGTAACAAACACTCAACATGTATGAATAAATTGAATTAACAATATCAAATAATTTGAATATTCATAACTAGGCTACAGTATCAAAGAATGAGTGACATCAACCTATTATAGTAATGAAATCCGTTATCCATACATCACCAACACCTTCTTGTGCAATGATACCACCAGCAGCATATTAAAATTCAGGACCATTATATCTATGAACAAACACATAGGACACTGAAACATGACCAAGAATGTAATGCAAATTTCAATTATACAATTATACAATAATATAATTATACATTTTATCTAAAACACCTAATTGGTATTACATTCTTGTATAATTGTACATCAATTTCATCACATGCAACATTAAGTTTTCTTTAATTGTATCTGGTTGAAATTCATGTAGTATCCTGTGGTAATGTTGCAATTCACCAGTGCTAATGGATGGAATTTAATTAAAATTGAGATGTGCACATATAAGGAAACTTAATTGGTATTACAAAGAATTTTTTAGTAATGAAATAAACCATGATGGTCAAAAGAAATGAGAATAGTAATGACACCTAAATGTGGGTGGCCCGAGGCCTGGTGGGCTAAAGCCCGGCCCGTTCTATGGTTGGGTAGGGCCTAGGTTTAGGTTTTGAAACCTCCAGCCCACCCTCGGCCCAACCCGAATAGGCATGCCCATTTGCCTTGTTTTGTTTTTTATTTTGCCTTATATTGCCTTATTTCCATTCTAAACATTTAAGTAAATGTCTTGTCTTTTACTTCAATTTGTTTTTATATTACTCAATTTACTTAAATTTACAATGTAAATAAGGAAGTAACCTCCCATTTAGATTCAATTAAAAATACTATAAAATCAAATTCCCAACAAATCAAAATATGAAAATCCAATTTCAATATAAGATAGAATTTATACCATTATTGATAAGTTAATGTATACTTTATACTAAAATCTCATAAAATCGTGTTTGCTTATTTAAGATATAAGGAATATAAAACACCAAAAATATCATTTAAAACATTAGTATTTCGAAAGTTCATTTTTCATACATAGTCAACTTTTGAGAGAAAAAAGTTTTCCAACTATGATATGTAACCAAATTTTGATGCACAATAATATAGATTAGTAAACATCTACTTGAAAAACTGTTTTCTCTCAAAATTTGACTAAGTATGAAGAATGGACTTTTAAAGTACTAATGTTTTCAATGATATTTTTGGCGGTTTATATTCCATACATCTTAAATAAGTAAACATGATTTTATGAGATTTTAGGGCCGATCCGGCCCGGCCCAATGAGGAACCCAACCTAAATGTAATAACTTAGACACATACGCACTAGAAGAGCAAGGAAGAGTAATCAAACTCACCCCAGTCCCAAGCCCTAGACAAATAAAGAGAGTAACAATGATTCTACACAATTCAATATAAGATGACAAGAAATGAAATGCCAATGCTAGATTTCTAGCTACATTACCGCATTAGTCTCAACCAGATACAATTAAAGAAAGTGTGTTAAAGAAAATTGTCAATCTTAATTAAAAGTTTCCCCAGTCAATTGTCATATGTGCGTATTGAAAGGAGTGTGCATTGCATTCACATGCCAACCAGTGCAATAGTGCACATATTAATACAGACACTCAAGCAAGCTACATCCATAAGGCTACCGATTACAATTAAAGAAAATTGTCAATTTTAGTTAGATTTCCTTATATGTGCACATGTTACAATGGGTGCCCTGGCCTGGCTCTATGGGAGGGCTCGAGCCGATCCATTTCAAAGCTCGGCCTCGTAGGGCATAAAAAAAAAAGCCCGATAAGGTATGGCCCGAACTAAAAAATTTAGAGTCAGCCTGGCCTGGTCCGATGACGAACCCTACCTAAATATAATAACTTAGACACATACACACTAGAAGAGCAAATGAGAGTTAGAGTGAAAAGATCAAACCCACCCCAATCCCAACCCCTCGACAAATAAAGAGGGTAACAATGATTCTGCACAATTCAATATAAGATGACAAGAAACGAAATGCCAATGTTAGATATCTAGCTACATTACCATATTAATCTCAACCATATACAATTAAAGAAAAGGTGTTAAAGAAAATTGTCAATTTTAATTAAAAGTTTTGCATAATGCAGACAATAGCGCACATATTAATACAGACACTTGTTGCGTCGATTCAGCTGCACCAAAATGGATTCAGCTGCATCCTCAACTTGTGATACTCGCAAGTGCACGAGCCATTCGGTAGTATGGCATATGTAAGTGCGAGGTCGATTCCACAGGGATTGGTGATTGAATAATCCAATTCAGTTTTCCTACACAAAACAGAAAAACAAGAAAGAAAATAAATAAAACAAGAAAGAAAGAAAAGAAAATAACTCAAGCAGATAAGTTCCCTAATTCTAGCTAAAGTATGATTAAGCCATGGTGTTTGGTCCTAACCTTGTATTCCTAATTCCCTAATTTGATCATCTGTTGTCTAACCTAAACTAAGCATTAGGAATCCATTAAGCATAGAAGAACATTTTAAACAACCAAGTATGTATCTAATCCCTGTTGTCGAATGTGCATACATACTCTTCCTATTCATAGTTCAATTCGAATTAAAGCATGGTGTCTACTCTTAATTCAAACCAAGATAGCTAACATGCAAGCCTAAATGGTGATCAATCATTCAAACTAGCATATTAACTTATAAGCATAATGAATAAGAACAAAAACCATAATTGAAACTTGGAAACTAATCAAACTTGAAACTAAAGAAAAGAATTTACATAACAATGAAAAGTAAAGTGGAACTAAGAAAAACTTAAGGAGAATTTCAGCACAAAAATTTCATTACAACAATTGAAAACTAGAAAGAGAAACTAAAAGAATTTGAGGGAGAGAAGGGAGGGGAGCTCTAGAGAAGTGTTTGAGAGCTCCCCCCCTTGGGGGTGTTTTATGAAGCTTGAAGACTTCTCTATTTATAGGGCTAAGAGGGAGGAACATCATGATGAATTCCAACACCACCATTCCTCTTTTAATACAATCCATAACTCCCACTTCATCTTGTCTATGTTAGTGTGGTTGGAATCAATTTCATCCCATACTTCTTTTGCAGCACCTCAAGCTTTCTTCACATGGGATTTCAAAGGTCTTCAATTGTGGCTGCCTTTTGCTGCCAACCCATGTGGGTTTTTTTTTGGTTGCTGGAAAAAACGATTCTTCTGAACCAGGCTTGGTGTAGGAAAGCCTGAGGTTTCAATATGCATCCAATGGGGCTGAAATTTGGATATGTCATAATAGACACCCATTAGAACAACTTGTATGAAGAATGTATTCCCATCTGAGTAGTACAAGTGTACATTTTGAGCCTTGCAAGTTGACTGCCAAAAATAGATTGGAATTGACTTCATTGCAGTCAGCTTGTGGGCTTGTTTTGGGCTTGATCTTCCCTCCTACAAAATCTGGAAAAATCTGGATCTTCAAACCTTTTGAATTATCTTTCCAAGCATATGTAGCCCAGCTCAAGGAAAAATCGGAAAGCCCTTCAAATGTGATATTCGGCCCAGTAATGCAGATGCTGCCAAATTTGACCTTAAGTTGCCAAAACTTGTATAACTTTCTCTAGAAGATTCAGAATCATGAATCGTAAAATTCTCCAGAAACTAGACTTCCGCATCTTTCCAATGACGTATGGCTCATCATATGGTTCTTCTTGAGCAAGTACAGTCCAATTCGTGAAGTTGACTGATCTGCAGACACCGATGAGCTAACTTGTCTCCGAAATGCATTTAATGAGTCTCAAGCTTATTACACTAAAACAAACACAAAATTTATTAAAAGCACAAGTTTAACTTAAAAACATAATCAAATCATAAGTTAGAAGGGTACAAAATGATGTATAAATATGCACCGATCAACACTCAAGTAAGTCACATCCATAAGGCTACCGCTTATAATTAAAGAAAATTGTCAATTTTAGTTAGGTTTCCTTATATGTGCACATATTACAATGGGCAGCCTGTGGGTGGCGATCCATGTCCCTATGGGCGGGCTCGGGGTCAATTGCTTTCAAACATCGGCCTGACCAGCCTAAAAAAAGAAAAAGCCCAACAAGTTTGACCCAATGACAAACCCTACCTAAATGTAATAACTTACACACATACTCACTAGAAGAGCAAGGGAGAGTTAGTGTGAAAAGATCAAACACACTCCAGTCCCAAGCCCTAGACAAATAAAGAGGGTAATAATGATTCTGCACAATTCAATATAAGATGACAAGAAACGAAATGCCAATGTTAGATTTCTAGCTAAATTACCGCATCAATCTTAACCAAATACAATTAAAGAAAGGGTGTTAAAGAAAATTGTGAATTTTAATTAAAAGTTTCCCTAGTCAATTGTCATATGTGCATATGGAAAGGAGTGTGCATTGCATTCACATGCCAACCAGTGCAGTAGTGCACATATTAATACAGACACTTAAGTAAGCTACATCCATAAGGCTACCGATTACAATTAAAGAAAATTGTCAATTTTAGTTAGGTTTCCTTATATGTGCACATGTTACAATGGGCGGCCCATGGGTGCCCTAGCCCAGCTCTATGAGGTGGGCTCGAGCTGATCCATTTCAAACCTCGGTCTCGAAGGGCCCAAAAAAAAAAACCCTGATAAGGTCTAGCCTGAACTTAAAAATTTAGGGTCAGCCCGGCCTGGTCCGATGACGAACCCTACCTAAATATAATAACTTAGACACATACTCACTAGAAGAGCAAATGAGAGTTAGTGTGAAAAGATCAAACTCACCCCAGTCCAAATGCCTCGACAAATAAAGAGGGTAACAATGATTCTACACAATTCAATGTAAGATGACAAGAAAAGAAAAGCCAATGTTAGATATCTCTCTACATTACCATATTAATCTCAACCATATACAATTAAAGAAAAGGTGTTAAAGAAAATTGTCAATTTTAATTAAAAGTTTTCCATAATACAGACAATAGTGCACATATTAATACAGACACTCAAGTAAGCTACATCCATAAGGCTACCGATTACAATTAAAGAAAATTGTCAATTTTAGTTAGGTTTCCTTATATGTGCACATATTACAATAGGTGCCTGTGGGTGGCACGACCTATCCCTATGGGCAGGCTCGGGTCAATCGCTTTCAAACATCGGCCTAACCAGGCCCAAAAAAATAAAAAGCTTGACAAAGTCCAACCCGATGACGAACCCTACCTAAATGTAATAACTTAGACACATACTCACTAGAAGAGCAAGGGAGAGTTAGTGTGAAAAGATCACACCCACCCCAGTCCCAACCCTTAAACAAATAAAGAGGGTAAAAATGATTCCGCACAATTCAACATAAGATGACATGAAACGAAATGCCAATGTTGGATATCCAGCTACATTACCACATTAATTTTAACCATATACAATTAAAGAAAGGGGTGTTAAGGAAAATTGTCGATTTTAATTAAAAGTTTCCCCAGTCAATTGTCATATTTGCGTATTGAAAGGAGAGTCTATTGCATTCACATGCCAACTAGTGCAATAGTGCACATATTAATACAAACAATCAAGTAAGCTACATCCATAAGGCTATTGATTACAATTAAAGAAAATTGTAATTTTAGTTAGGTTTCCTTATATGTTCACATTTTACAATGGGGGGCCCGTGGTTGGCCCGGCCGCCCTATGGGCGGGCTCGGGCCAATTCCTTTCAAATCTCTACCTAGCCGAGGTCAGAAAAAAGAAAGCCCCATAAGGCCCGTCCCGAGCCCAAAACTTTAGTGCTGGCCCAAACCAGCCCGATGATGAACCCTACCTAAATGCAATAACTTAGACACATTAGTATGAAAAATAAAGAGTGTAAAAATGATTTTGCACAATTCAATATAAGATGACAAGAAACGAAATGCCAATGTTAGATATCTAGCTACATTACCACGTTAATTTCAACTAGATACAATTAAAGAAGGGGTGTTAAAGAAAATTGTCAATTTTAATTAAACGTTTCCGCAGTCAATTGTCATATTTGCATATTGAAAAGCTTGTCTATTGCATTCACATGCCAACTAGTATATTTGCGTATTGAAAGGAGGGTCTATTACATTCACATGCCAACTAGTACAATAGTGCACATATTAATATAAACACTCAAGTAAGCTACATCCATAAGGCTACTGATTGCAGTTAAAGAAATTTGTCAATTTTAGTTAGATTTCCTTATATGTTCACATTTTACAATGGACGGCCTGTGGGTAGCCCAACCGGCCCTATGGCCGTGCTTGGGCTGATTCCTTTCAAATCTCGGCCTGACAGAGCTCAAAAAAAGAAAAAGCCCTATAAGGCTCGGCCCGAGCCTAAAACTTTAGTGCCGGCCCAAACTGGCCCGATGATGAACCCTACCTAAATGTAAGAACTTAGACACACACTTACTAGAAGAGCAAAGGAGAGTTAGTGTAAAAAGATCAAACCCAACCCTTAGACAAATAAATAGGGTAAAAATGATACTGCACAATTCAATATAAGATGACAAGAAACGAAATGCCAATGTTAGATATCTAGCTACATTACCACATTAATTTCAACCAAATACATTTAAAGAAAGGGTGTTAAAGAAATTTGTGAATTTTAATTAAAAGTTTCCTCAGTCAATTTTCATGTGCGTATTGAAAGGAGTGTCTATTGCATTCACATGGCAACATGTGCAGTAGTGCACATATTAATACAGACACTCAAGTAAGCTACATCTATAAGGTTACCGACTACAATTAAAGAAAATTTTCAATTTTAGTTAGGTTTCCTTATATGCACACATATTACAATGGCTGGCCCGACCCTATTTGCGGGCTCGGGCCGATCACTTTCAAATCTTGGTTTGACCTAGCCCAAAAAAAGAAAAAGCCCATCAAGGCCCGCCTTGAGGGCAAAAATTTAGTGCCAGCAAGGCTCGAGCCCAAAAATTTAGTGCCGGCTCGGCTCGGCCCATCCCGTCCCAACGACAACATGCCAATGTTAGATATCTAGCTACATTACCACATTAATTTTAACCATATACAATTAAAGAAAGGGTGTTAAACTGAGGACCTTTGGGAGGTAAAGAGAAGAGATCATTGGGAACAACAAGCCAAGCCAAACCTCAACTTTTTTTTATAGTATGGGCGAAGAGCATCCACAATGTACTTCCTAAACCACCAAGGGCAGAACATGGTATTTTTTAACGTGTGGGTTTGCCAAAGTTATTAGCTTAAAATCTAATGAACATTTTTTTTTTGTACTTACAATTTATATAGTCTTTCTAGAAATAAAAATACACATTAAACATATAAACTACGGTAGTTCATAGATCCATTGACTAATTTCCAATGCTATCAAAAAAACACATATTATCAAATGAAAATATATTCAACAACAAAATGGAAAGTGTACTTACAAGTAAATTCATAAAATAAAATAAAAAGACTTTTTAGATTTTAATAGGTTAATACATACTGGCTATATTAAAAACAAGTCAATATAAGAGCATCTACAATCATGCTCTTTATTTTTTTTAGTTAAAATTTAGCTAAAAACACACAAAAGCTATTTTAGAAACTCTCTATAAAATTTGAACTCCAATCATACTCCCTAGGGAGTCATAAATACTATAATTATTTTGTAATTCAATATAATTGATTCATCTCTATAAAAAAATAATTTTAAAAAAAAGTTAGCATTAGTTAAAACTTTAAAATATGCATTAAAAAATGCAACATTAAATTATAGGGAGCCACTAGGAGTCCTTTCTCTCTCCTCAGATTTAGGACTCCTAGAGGTCTCCCTATTTTACAAGGTGGATAGGGAGCATGATTGGAGTTGTATTTTTTCAATTCCTCCCTTAAATTTGTCTAAGGAGGTGATTTAGGAAGCTCATTGTGGATGCTCTAACCTCATGTTAATTAATTTTTTCATTTTTCCGTTGAAATAAGTGAGTGTTGTTAAACTGTGGTTGTGGCCAAGACAGGTTTGAAACCGTTTTGGATCGTTGTACGAATTGGGCCGAGTGCTTAAACTACTTATGATTGTGTTGGGTTGTTAAACATCGCTTGATAGGAATTGAGAAGTTATATTATGATTAATTATGGTGGGCATGCATAATTTAGCGTGAGTTCATTATATTCTATGATAATCTCATTATCTGATTTAATAGCTTCACTGGTGGTTCTATTTGAAATTATTGAAGGCCAGAGGCCTAGTTTGTAAACTGCTTGAAGGTTAACTTGTGCATTCTGAATGTTTAGGATTTTAGAATTGTGTTATTTACAAGTGGAAAGTTATTGGGAAAAGAGCGAATTACAGGGGAAACTCTGCCGAATTTTCGGCAGAAGTCAAACATTAAAAGAAATTTGAGTCAAAGTTAGAAGGGTAATTTGGTCAGGTATGCCCAACACCTGCCAGGTGTTGGACACACACAGGGTTCAGCTTAGATTTCAAAGTGGAATTTGGGTCGGGTCCTGTCAAATATGTACTTCATACTAAAATCCCATAAAATCAAATTTTCTTATTTGATGTGTAAGGAATAAAAGCCACCAAAAATTATCTTGAGAAAATGATTATTCTAAAAAACCATTTTTCATACTTAGTCAATATTTTTATATAAAACAATTTTTCTCGCATGCTATGTATGCATGAAGAGACCTAAGGTCAATTTAGGTAAAAAGCCTTAGATGTTCAATCCACAAAGAGTTTTTAGCCTTTCAAAATTGCACCTCTGCTAAAAAATTCATGGGTCCGCCAGTGCTACCACACCAATAGTCATAGTCAAAGGTCTTCTACATTTGTATTTGGTGTTAAAGTTTGTCCCAAACATCAATTTTAATCCTTTTCCATTAACGTATCTCCAAAAGGAAGCATTTTTCTAAATAAAATTCACCCTTTCGTGAATAATATGGCTCTAATTCCTTTTTTTTTTTTTTTTTTTTTTTTGTGTTTACAAATAGCGTGATTTATATGATTTAATGTATACTTTTATTTCTAGAAAAATTATAGAAACTGTTAGTACAAAAAATATATATATCATTAGATTTTAAGCTAATAACTTTAGCTAGCCTACCCATTGAAAAATTCCCGATTCTACGAGCATACGACATATGATTTGTGTAAAAGTGACATGAAAAATCAGAGTGATCCAAATTTATGCTAATTAAGAATTAGGTAGGGGTCCCTGGTTAGGTGGGTTTTGACTGAAGACTAATCAATATTATGCTAATACTTAGGTTAATTAAGTAGGAGGTATATATGGGTCCCAGGTGGGCAGGGGCGGAACCACAGCCAAGACTGTGGTAGACTATAACCTAGGAAAGTTTTGAAGAAAAAACAATAATAAACCTATATTTATATATGGTCTACTACAAGAAGTTTGCTACCTTTTGGTTTTTTTTCTTATATGCTGCCTTTTTTATGTGAAATTATCTCCTGCTTTCTTTTTGTTGTGAAATTATCTACTGCCTTTGGTAAAAGGTTTTTGAAGAAGAAAAAAAAACTTATATGGCCCACCGTCAAGTACAACACATTAGGAAAATATCATTTTCTCAAGTTTATTTGTATTCTCTTTAAAGAAAGGAACAATATGTTAATTTTGACCCAAAAAAAAAAAACAATATTTTAACCTAATTTTATTGTTCTTGTGTTTTGCAACTATAATATATAAATGAAACTTAATTATTTATTTTTTTTGCATTTGCATTTGTGAAGCTTATTCAGTGCTTATTTATAACTGCAACTAATATATACTGCCGTGCTCACAAGGTTTCTGTGTTTTGCCTTACCTACTGCCCACAGGATTTTTGTGTTTTGCCTTACCTATTGTCGTGCTCACATGGTTTCTGTGTTCTGCCTTACCTATTACCGTGCTCATAGGGTTTATGTGTTCTTCTATGCGCCCTATTTGTTAGGGTTTGTCAGTTGTTTCACTCGTGGTTTATGACAAGGCCTTCTCTACAATTGTTTGATTGGTCAATGTCGAGTATGGTGTTCTATGACTCGTTTGTCAAGGTGGACATGCAAAATATCTTTTGCACCAATTTTAGGGGGAGTGTTGGCGAATCCTTACTTAGTTAGGATTTTGGTTACTTACCCATTTATCTAGTCCTATTATAATTGAGATTTATTTCCTATTGTAATTTATATTTATTTTATATTGTAATTTGGATTTATTTCCTATTTTATTTAAGGTTGTACTTCTTTATAAATACCTCAATATTGGAGAAGAATAGAGAAATGAGCACATATGAGCATAACTGAATATTTGCCCTACTTTGTTTGACTACATCAACCTATTATAGTAATTAAGTTCATCGTCCGAACATCACCAACACCTTCTTGTGCAATGATACCAGCAACAACATAATTAAAATTCAGTACCATTATATCTATGAACAAAAACACATGACATTGAAACTTGACACAGTGGTATTACATTTGATCTAAAGCACCTTAGTGGTATTACATTCTTGTATAATTGTACATCAATTTCATCACATGCAACATTAAATTTTCTTTAATTGTATCTGGTTGAAATTCATGTGATATCATGCGGTAATATTGCAATTCACTAATTCTTATGGATGTAACTTAATCACTTTATTTAGTAATTAAATCCATAATGTAAATTTGAGTAGGCGTGCTTTTGGATTAGAGATTTTAATCACTTTGTGGGTTCTGCTTGATTCTCTCCAGATTTTGTGTTTGGTCACTGAAGAAGATTTATCCATATATGACAACAATGTTGAATTATGCTAAAAGATGTATGAGGATTTTCAGTTTCTTGTCATAATTATTTCAAATGCCAAAACGGATAATAAAAATTAGATATGAAACTCGAAAGCTAATGGGTGTAGAATCAACAAGAAAAAAGACATGAGTTTCACTTAATAAAGACCAAACTTTTTGGACTTGTATCTAAAGACCCTAAAATTAAAAGGTTGAGATTTTAATTTTCAGGAAACAGAAAAAGGAGACTAAAAAAATCTGATGAGGCTGTTGTATTAGAAAACAAGTGGAAGATGTTGGGCCGTTGAAACTTGAATGGTCCAATGCATGATCGGTTTTGGAGTAACAAATAGAGCCAGGCCATGGAAACAGATAGAGACCAAGTGTCAAGATAACTTATAATTCAAAAAGAGGAACCTAAATAATTAATAGTCGTGTATGGTTGATGCAGTGACTTAATTGAAGGTGGTTATGCGTTATATTTATTTTCAATGCCTTTTGGCTTTGCTTGCCCTGCTTACTTCGTCATCTATTTGACACCACACACTCACTGCTGATTGCCACAAATTCGGTTTGTCATCCCCTCCACGCTCTCTCTCTCTCTCTCTCTCTCTCTCTCTCTCATTAATCTTCTTCTGAAATTTTTAGTACTTTCAACACATCCATTTAATATAAATCAACCTGCAGGCTGAAGCTCTTTCTTTGTCACAAACTGTTTTGCTTTAAACTATGGAGCAAATAAACGGTGCTAGAGACGTTAGCAGCTTCTCCCCGCTGGAGATCACTGAAAGGCAAGAACATGCAATACTTATTGATGAACTTGATAGTGTTGATAAACAGAGTCTCTTTCTTGGAGGAGAGAGGCAGCTGTACCCAAACTCTCTCTCCTCCCGTGAAATGGAGTCACTCACTGCCCTCTGTGACACCTTCTTGCCTTCCATCGAGGTCTCCGATGCCACCACAAATGCATCTCTGGTCGCCTTTTACCGGACTTCGGCTTCCATGGCAGGAACACCACAACGAGTAATTAAGCACTTTTTATTAGTTTTTTTTTAAAAACATCTTTACATAATTAATTGTTGTTGGTGTAAAGTCATTGTAGCTTAAGTTGTTATAGAATTCCGACATGCGCTAGGTCCTGTGTTCGATTTTCCTTCTTTCAACTCGTATAATACATAAATATATTTTGTCACTAAGTTGAATTAAGAACGCATATTTGTGGATCTACGAGTCTCTGAAAGCTTTCGTCAACTTAGACAAGTCGGTCCAACCGTCCCAAGTCCAGAGATTTTCTAGTCTAGTAGCTCTTTCATATATATATATTCTATTGAGGGATCTCTCAAATAATTTTATTTGAGGGACATCTTTAAGGTATTCTACGAATTTTTATCCAACGATCCAACCATTTATTTTTTAAGTCTACATTCATAGATCATCATTGCAAAAAATTAGACAAATCGGAAACCGTTTCGACATCCAATTGTATCCTACAAAATCAATAAACACAGTGCTTCAAGAAAGTACTAAAATTTCAATAACATAATTGAGTGGTCAAACGATATCGGATTCAAGTGAATTTTTGTTGAGATGATCTTTGAATGATTATCTAAAACATAGACGGTTTGGATTAGTGAAATACAATGCGGAGTGGGCCCTACAATAATATCCCTCAAATAAATTAAGTTGAGGGATATATAAATAAATATTTTTTTGTTGTTTTTGAATTTGAGTTTCATGTCTCACTATAAAAATGCATGCATGCAGGTAGGGGGACTGATAAGTGAGAGACTGAAGCACCCAAAGCTGTGGTTGATGCGATTGGCGTTGTGGTTTTTGTCCACATGGATAGGGAGCTTCATATTGTGTGGAAGAGCCAGCCTTTCAAGTCAATTTCCCTACTTTCAGAGCTTTCCTCAGATGTCTCAGCAGAAACGGGAAGAAATATTATTGTCATGGTCTCTTAGTTACTTTTATCTCCTTAGGATGTTGTTCAAGACCATGAAGCTTCTCACTTTCCTTGTCTTCTTCACTCAGGTACCGTCAAATATTCCTATAATATTGATTTCTTTTTATTTTCTTATCTTTTACATATATATCTTAACTACTCTAATGCACGCGGAGGGGGATCGAACTCAGGTGCAAGTAAACCGGTACACAGCCTTAACCAACTAAGATAGAAATAACGCTTTCAGGTTCACAAGAAATTATTGCGTCTATGGTAGGCGAAACTGCCAAAGTACATGTTAGTAATAAATAAATGCTAAGTTTATATATTTAATTAGAATTTTTAAAAAATAAAAACAGTACATGTGTCTTTAATCTAATTCTACATGAAGACATATTTGTGGCCTCAAGCATACCCATTTTTATGCTCTCCCCATTCCCAGTATACAATTAAAAACCGTACCAAATTACCAACCCTATTTGATATACCTAACAAGTTAATTAGGTAGGGGTCCCTGGTGGGGTGGTGTTTAGATTTTTTTTTTGGTCAAAAGGGGTGGGTTTAGACTAATCAATATTATGGTAATACTTAGGGTAATTAAGTAGTAGGTATGTATATGGGTCCTTGGTGGGGTGAGTTTACATTAATATTGAAGACTATTACTAGATGGGAAATTTTTTTGCTCACCACTTTAACTCAAGGTGTATGCTCACACATATCAAGTGTTGAGAAGGGTGATGAGCATACACCTTGGGTTAAAGTGTATGTATACAAGTTTAACTATTGATACGTCGTGAGAAGAATCGTTATTCGATATTAAATGTGCGAGTACTCTCAACAAAGAGTAGCATTTCAAATAAATCAGACACCAACTTTTTGTCCTAGGAGGATCTTGTGATATTAGAACACTTTTGTTCATCATATATCTTTAGTCGATGTGTATACATTCAAGCGCATAATCAGAAATTTATCGTGTGGGGTAGCTAAAGTTATTAGCTTAAAATCTAAGGATCATTTTTTTTTTTTTTTTTGGTACTTACAATTTCTAAAGTTTTTCTAAAAATAGAAGTATACATTAAATCATATAAACCACGCTAATCATATAACTATACTTGACGATTTCTATATATCTGTACTTGGTCTTTTTTGTTTTGTAATTTGTTTTAACTTTTCTTTAATAGATTAATTAGGTTCTTACTATTTTACCCGTATAGCATCAAATTGTAGCTTTCCGCAAATTAGTTTTCCAAATATATTTTATGGATTTTTAATAGATTAATTAGGTTCTTACTGATCACCACCCCCTCCCTATACAATCCCATGTCACATTTTTATTGTGAATCAGAAAAGAAAAAATAAATGGATTTCTTCAATAAGCAGTGCTAGGAATGTCAAAGCAAATCTCATAAGTTTTGGATTTCAAATAATATGGCAGTGTTTTTTTTTTTTTTTTTTTTTTTAAGATCTTTAGAGGGGGTGATATCATACTAAACTCATACACACTACATAGGTGCTAAGACTCGAATCCAGAAATTGCTCCAAACCACTACACTAGTGGGTCCTTTGCATATTATTTGTTCATGTTAAGCCACATCATTTGACGATCAAAATTTACAGAGGTTTTTTAATATGTAACTCTAGTTCCTGAAAAGAGATCCTGGGTGGGTAGATAGGGTGCAACAATTAACCCTCCACAATCTTGTACTTGTGCCAAACAATTGTTACAATGTTACATAGTAATTTAAGCAATGCCCTCATTTACAGGTGAATGAGAAGAATGAGAATCTATCCTGGAAAGCAATTGACTACACTGGGCCTGATCCAGAGTTCATCACCAAAACCAAGAAATTCAAAGCATCAACAACAATTGGAAACAAAAGACCCAACAATGAAGAACAAAATGAATGTCCTCACAAAGAAGAGCTGTTTGGACCACTTAACAGAGGCATTATCAATCTGGATAAACCAAAGGATTCAGTTGTGGATGCTCTAAGTACATTTGGAATTGCAGCCTCTGTTCATCACTATGAAAAAATCGTAAACTGCTCGTCGAATCCTTCTTTAACCATTCGATGCGATGCGGTAGTGATCGGTTCGGGGTCAGGAGGTGGTGTTGTTGCAGGTGTTCTAGCAAAGGCTGGTTACAAAGTGGTTGTTATAGAGAAAGGAAACTATCATGCCAGGAAGAATCTTACACTCCTTGAAGGACCCGCAATGGACCAAATGTACCTATCAAGCGGCTTAATTGCAACTGATGACATGGGAGTTTTTGTTCTTGCTGGCTCTACTGTTGGGGGAGGCTCCACAATCAACTGGTCCGCTTCGATTCGAACCCCACAACACGTAATCAAGGAATGGTGCAGTGACCATGAGCTAGAGCTGTTTGACAGTAAATTATACCAAGAAGCTCTGGATGTAGTCTGTGAAAAAATGGGAGTTCAATCTCAAGTACAAGAAGAGGGGTTTAATAATGCAGTTTTAAGAAAAGGGTGCCAAGAATTGGGGTATCCTGTGAATAATATTCCTCGAAACTCATCACCGAATCATTATTGTGGTTGGTGTTGTTTTGGTTGCAAGGATGGAAGGAAGAGAGGTACCGCGGAGACGTGGCTTGTGGATTTGGTGAATTCTGGTAATGGTGCTATTTTGACTGAATGTGAGGCTATAAAAGTGCTGCACAAGAGAAAGAAAGGAAGAAGATATCGAAACACAGCTACCGGGGTAGCCTTCGAATTTGAGCATGGAGGGGGTAAAGAAATAGGTTTTGTGGAGTCTAAGGTAACTATTGTTGCTTGCGGTGCTCTTTGTACTCCGAAACTGTTGAAGCGAAGCGGATTGAAGAATGTAAATATTGGGGAAAACTTGCATTTGCATCCAGTGGCAATGGCATGGGGATACTTTCCAGATTCACAAGTGTTTGATGGATGGCCTGAGCCAGAGAAGAAGAGCTACGAAGGAGGGATAATGACAGCAATGTCTACTGTAGTGGCAGAGTTCAACAAGTCTGGATATGGAGCGGTGATACAAACACCGGCATTGCACCCAGGTATGTTCTCGATTTTGATGCCTTGGGTTTCAGGCAAAGACATGAAACATAGAATGAGCAGGTTCTCTAGGACTGCCCATGTATTTGCATTGGCAAGAGATAAGGGGTCAGGAACTGTGAATGCACTACCAGACTCAATCAGTTATGAAATGGAAGCTTTTGATGAAAACAATCTGAAGATAGGACTAGAGAAGTCACTGAGGATATTGGCCGCAGCCAGAGCTGAAGACATTGGAACCCATCACTTTAAAGGGAAGGGTTTACATGTGAAGAAGGCGAATTCAGATGAGTTTGAGAGGTTTGTGAAAGAGGAGAGTTCAAGGCCATTAAGAGAGCTTTCGTCGGCGATATGTTCAGCACATCAGATGGGGAGCTGCAGGATGGGTGTCGATTCGAAGCAGTCTGTGGTGAACCAGATGGGAGAGACATGGGAGGTGGAGGGACTTTTTTTAGCAGACACAAGTGTCTTCCCAACGGCTTTAGGAGTAAATCCAATGGTCACTGTTCAGGCTATTGCTTACTGCACTTCTCAATCCATTCTTCAAGTACTTAGGAGAAAGAAGGTAGATAAAAACTGAGTTGGTGTCAAGACTTCTTATAAGCATTTTTCCTTTTCAATAATAATACCACCTTGAAGAATTAGAGAGGAAAATAAAACAAATTTAGTATCAAAGGGTATATATCTAAGATAAATCTGTTGACGTGAGTTAACCTACTAAATCAAGGATATTTATTTTCTAAGTTAATTAAGTGATTTACTTCCTTGTTTCATATAGTTTACACATCCTTGTATAATTAGGATATATTTTCCTAATTAATTACTTTATCTATTTCCTTGTAAAACAACCTTGTAAACTCCTATATATACTCCTTATGGAGAAAAATACAATTATCCTAAAGTATTCAAACCATATTCATATTTTAGCATGGTATTAGAGCCGCCGATCCTAGGTCATCTCTAAGCCCTCAAATCATATCCTCAAATTCAAACCAAAAACCCTAAATCAAATTTCTTACCTCTCAAATCAAATCCTCTTATCAAAATCCTTAAACACATACCTCTCAAATCAAAATTCCTAAATCAAATTCCTCAAATTCTCAAATCAACTCCTTAACCACAAACACACACTCATATGAAATCTTCCTTCTGCTGCGATGTCAAGGCCCCCTATGGTTCTTTCCCTCCTTGCAAACTCACAGAAGCATGCAATTAATTCTGTTGAACAGGCTACACAAGCTTGTGCTTCTATAGCCACGACTAAAGGTTCTGCTTTCCATACGTCATCTCCAAAGCACACATGGATTATTGACTCGGGTGCTACGGATCATATGACATTTGATCCTGGCCAACTTATTACTTGCAAACCATCCACGATGTTAGTGGCTAATGGTATCCCCTCCCCTGTGGTTGGGGATGGCTCTCTATCTCTCTCTAACTTCATTAATCTTCATTATGTATTGGTTGATCCTTCCTTGGACCATAACTTGTTGTCTGTTGCACAACTTACTACTACTTTGGGATGTACTGTAAAATTTTGGCCGAATCATTGTGTTTTTCAGAACATCCTCACCGGGAAGACGATTGGTTGTGGTACTAGGCGGGCAAACTCTACTACTTGGAATGGGCACCGGATAGTGAGACCAAGGTTGGTCAAGCTTTCACAACAAGTGGAGCTAGTTCTGAGAGGTAGAGAGACAAAGTTTGGTTATGGCATAAACGTCTTGGACATGCCTTGTTCAGTTATCTAAAGAAGTTGTTTTCATCATTATTTTCAAGTTTTGATGTTTCCAACTTCGAGTGTGATAAGTGTGATACGTGTGAATTGGCTAAGAGCAATCGTGTTCCGTTCCCATTACATACAAATAAAAGTTTGGTTCCCTTCTACCTATTCATTCTAATGTTTGAGGGCCTGCTCAAATCGCTACTCCAGCTGGAGCTCGATGGTTTGTCACTTTCATTGATGACTGCACTCGAATGACCTGAGGTTCCCTTCTCAAAACCAAAGGGGGAGTCAATTTAATGTTTCAACAATTCCATAAAATGTTGGTGGGTCAGTTTCATGCCCAAATCCAAGTTCTCCGTTTCTTAATCATGATCTCAACAAATTCTTACAGGAGAATGGCATCATACATCAATGCTCATGTCCATATACTCCCCAACAAAATGGGGTGGCTGAGCGAAAGAACCGACATTTACAGGAAGTCGTTTGTGCCTCTCTATTTAGTGCCAACATGCCTCGATCTTTTTGAGGCGAGGCCATCCTCTCTGCAGCTTACCTTATCAATAGGATTCCCTCAAGTATCTTGAATTTCCAAACTCCTCTTCAAACACTTCACCAACATATCCAAATACCTCCCACCCCATCCCTTGAACCACGGATTTTCGGATGTGTTGTATTCATACACTTACATGATCACCAACGAAACAAATTGGATCCCATCGTAGAAAAGTATGTTTTCATTGGTTATGCTCCTTATCCATGCACATGAGGATTCTCTGCCTCCAAATGACCTGTCGTCCTCCCAAAACGATTGGTCACCTCCTCAAGGTTTTCACACTTTGTGTTTGTGTCACAAAACGACTGGTCACCAGGGCCACATGACCAATTGCCTCCCTGTTTCCAAAATCAAGATGACACAGTTGATCCTTTTTTTGAGATTTTTCCCCCTTCGGACCCGTCTTCAGCTCTCGAACCATGCCAATCACCTGTTGAGGATGTCATTCAGGTAACATCTCCCCTTGAAACTAATAACACTAATGAAACATATCATGATGATTTGATTTCAGAAAGCATACAGGATACAGATACCCCTATATACCAACTTCCAGAAAGGAAGAACCGTGGTAAACCTCGAGTACAATATAAAGTAGATCTTAAAGCCAAAGGAAAATACCCCATCAATAATTATATATCTCTAAGCAGATTATCAAAGTTACATGTACACTTTGTAAAGCAGTGGGCCAATATATATGAATCAAAATGGAAAGAAGCCATAAATGAAGAAATGCGAGCTCTCCAGAAGAATATCACATGGGAGCTCGTGCCCTTACATCACGGAAAGAAGACAGTGGGATGCATGTGGATCTATGATCAGTGCATTATTGTATATAATTTTATACCATTCTAGCTTATGATTTTGTTATGTTTTTTAGTTAAACTTGTACTTTTAATCTCTTTTGTGTTTGTTTCAGTGTTTTAAGCTTAAGGATTCATTTAATGCATTTTGGAGTCAAGTTAGCTCAAAATTGTGTCTGCAAATCAGTCAATTTCATGGATTGGACTGTACGTTCTCAGAAAGAACCAGATAATGAACCATATTCCATTGGAAAGATGCAGAAGTCTAGTTTCTGGAGCATTTTACAGTTCATGATTCTGAGTCTTCTAGAGGAAGTTATGCAAGTTTTGGCAGCTTAAGGTGAAATTTGGCAGCATCTGCATTACTATGCCAAAAATGATATTTGAAGGCCTTTCCTATTTTTTCTTGCTCTGGGCTACATATGGTTGGAAAGATAAGTCGAAAAACTTCAAGACCCAAATTTTTCCAGAATTTTGTCAATGGAGGAACAAGCCCAAAACGAGCGTACAAGAAGATCACAATGCATTGTCATGGATGACATATGCATGAGCTAATTGTTTTTGGTGGGGAAGTTAGGTAAAGTTGGTAAAGTAGGTAGAGGCAATACTCAAATCAAATTTTTACTTCCCTTAGGCCTATAAATAGTGAAGTTCTCCAAGTTTACAAACACACCCCAAGGGGGGGAGCTCTCAAACACCTCTCTAGAGCTCATTTTCCTCCTATTTCATCCAATTCTCTAAGTTCTCAAACACACCCCAAGGGGGGGAGCTCTCAAACACCTCTCTAGAGCTCCTCTCCCTTCTCTCCCTTAAATTCTTTTAGTTTTCCTTTTTAGTTTTCAATTGTCGTAACAAAACCCTTTTGCTAAATTTTCCTTTATGTTTTTCTGAGTTGTACTTTATTTTCATTGTAATGTAATTTCTTATTTTAAGTTTTCAAGTTTGATTAGTTTCCAAGTTTCAATTACGGTTCTTGTTCTTATTCATTATACTTATAAGTTAATATGCTTGTTTGAATGATTGATCACCATTAAAACTTGTATGTTAGATATTTTTGTTGGAATTAAGAGTTGACACCATATGCTTTAATTCGAATTGAACTATAAATATAAATAGGAAGAGTATGTATGGACATTTGACAACAGGGATTAGATACATGATTGGTTGTTTAAAAGATTCTTCTATGCTTAATGGATTTCTAATACTTAATTTACGTTCGACAACAGAGGATCAAATTAGGGAATTAGGAATACAAGATTAGGACCAGACACCATGGCTTAATCATACTTTAGCAAGAATCAATCCGTGAATATGAATTGAACTTGTTAACTGATTTGCTTGAGTTAGTTATTTTTGTCTTTTATTTACATGTTTACTTTCATCATTTAAGTTTAGTTTTTGTTTTCCTTACCTAATCAAAACACCCAATTTCTATTTTGTACAAGGGATCGAATTGAATCAATCTATCATCAATCCTCGCGGGATCGACCTCACACTTACATATGCTATACTACTGAACGCCTTGTGCACTCGCAAGTATAACAAGTTGAAGATGCAGCTGAATCGACACAACAAGTTTTTGAGCTAGGTTGAGATCTAGAGAAAATGGGAAGCAAGATGACATTTTCTTTCTGCTTTCTTTTTCTTTCCTTTTTTCTCATCTCTCTTTTTTCTTTTTTCTTCTTTGTTTTTTCTCTCTCCTGCGTGGTTGTGATTTTTTTTTTCTCCCTTCATTTCCTTTTATAGACGTCAATTATGACAAACCTTAGCAATTGCAGCTTCTACACATTTTCTAATTTTTCCCGCGTTCCTCGAGCTCTACAACCTTCTGGCTTTCCAACTGTCTCCAACTAATTTATCGCGACGTGCTCTTTTTGAACGAACGCATTCAGTGGGTTGGGTTTCAAAAATGGTTTGGGTTTCAGTTTGCATAAGCCTGTGTGATTCAGTGTTACTATTTCATTTTTGTTTGTTTTTGTAATTTTTTATTTTATTTTATTTTTGTATTTTAATTATTGTATATTGTGATATTTATTTGCTTTAGTATCTTTCATTTGTTGTTATGCCATTGCTTGTGGCTAATTTTTAAACATTGAGGACAATGTTATTTCTAGTTTTGGGGGTATTGGAGTTTAGCAAGTAAATTTGGTTTTTCTTAATTTTTATTATTATTATGCATTTTATTTTATTTTATTTTTGCTTGTTTTTCTTTTTTATTTGAGTCTTGTTTTGTTTTTTTTTTGTTTTTTTTTGTTTTTTTTTTTTTTTTGAGTCACTTTCCGAACACATATGATGAAATTGTGATAATGTTTGCATGACTTGAATGAAATTGGATTTCGAAAAAAAATCAATTATTAAAAAAAAAAATCACTTAATGGCATCGTTCTAGCATGATATATTTGAAACCTTCTATGCACTTGTCATTTGTTTCATAACTCTCCAATTGAAGGATTTGCATGATCCAAAGAATTGTATCAAGCATAAATTAAACTTGTATAACCATATAATGTGAGCTTTTGAGCCTTGTGCTTCATTTCATGAGTGTTATACACATACTCTTATTTTCTTGTCATCAAAGTTGTTATTTGATCTCATTATTCATTGATTTGGTTGAACACTTAAAAGTCATTCATTCTTATGTAATTTGATTACATGACATTTAAGAAATGATATGAAGGCCCTCTTTGGATCGTTTGTGCCTTTCAAGCTAACCTTATGCATGCTTAGGCATGATTTTCCATTGTTAACCATTTTGAGCCTATATGTAAGCCTTGTCTTTCAAATTACCAATTTTATTTCCTTGTTTTAGCCTGAAAAACAAGTATTTACCTTTCTAGGGAACTCATGAGCTTTAATCTGGATGTGTTATTCATGCTAAGTTTGGGAAGGGGTGTTACATTTCGAAAAAAGAAAAATTTATTCACTCAATTGGTGAAAGAAAAGAGAATGGTGTGATTACCAGTTGATTGAAAATTCATTTTTGGGTTTCTTTATTGACCTTAAAAGTAAATTGGTGGTTGTTCAATTAAAAGTAAGGAGTGTGAATCCTTATAAATGGAGGTATAAGGAGTTTTGATCATGTAAAAAAAATCTACTCGTGATGATTTGAAGTCTTGAAAACAATTGTTTTATGCTCTTACATTGTGAGTTCCTTGGACTTTGTTTTATCCATACCTTTCATTTCTCACTCACCTTACACCCTTGGCCCCATTACAACCTATGTTAAAGACCTAAATTGATCCTAAATGTCATGTGATTGAATTGCATCTATTTTCCTACTTTTAAGTGTTTGGCATCCTTCTTGAGATCATATTAATGCAAGTTCATCATCTTTCTATTGCGAGTTAAGTCCCTTATGGTTTAACTCTAATCTCATGTTTATAACCGAGTGATGCATTGTAGCCCTCTTCTGAGTGATTCATTTGTGAGAGGACAACTTTGGTGAGATTTGAAGTTGAATTTGTGCTTTGTACGATTTTCGAAATTGTGTGAAAACTGAGATTGGGGAATTTGTTGCATTTCACTATCACACTACTACACTTTGATCATGTTGTGTTTTGAACATTGCCGCCTTGTGGATGATGTCTAAAACTGAGCTTTTATTGTTAAAACTTTTGAGTCATATGCATGAGTCGTTTCTCTTCGGAAAATGTTCGGAATGATTGTTTTGAGTTTTGTTTTTTTGTTTTTTTGTTTTTGTTTTTTGTTGTTTTGCTCAATTACTAACAAAATCTAATAAGTTCTCTAACCACTTTGTTTTGAAGAGTCGGGAGATCAGGAGACACAACTCCTCCTACTATGGATTCCTAGAGGTTTAAAGGCTTGTTGCATATGCTCAATGCAATCGAGTTACCTGCAAAAGTGGTCTAGTTAACTTCTTGTCTTATTTTGCTCTTTGTTTTCCTTTTGGTTTGCTCAAGAACTAGCAAAATCTAGGTTTGGGGGTATTTGATCAGTGCATAATTGTATATAATTTTATACCATTCTAGCTTATGATTTCGTTATGTTTTTTTAGTTAAACTTGTGTTTTTAATTTCTTTTGTGTTTGTTTCAGTGTTTTAAGCTTAATGACTCATTTAATGCATTTTGGTGTCAAGTTAGCTCAAAACTGTGTCTACAAATCAGTCAATTTTGTGGATTAGACTGTACGTTCTTAGGAAGAACCAGATAATGAGCCATATGCGTTGGAAAGATACAAAAGTCTAGTTTCTAGAGCATTTTACTGTTCATAATTCCGAGTCTTCTAGATGAAGTTATGCAAGTTTTGGCAGCTTAAGGTGAAATTCAGCAGCATTTGCGTTACTGTGCCAAAAATGATATTTGAAGGCCTTTCTGATTTTTCCTTGTGCTGGGCTACATATGGTTGTAAAGATAAGACAAAAATCTTCAAGACCTATATTTTTCCAAAATTTTATCAATGGAGGAACAAGCCTAAAACGAGCCTACAATAAGACTGCAATGCATTGTCATGTATAAGCTAATTATTTTTGGTGGGGAAGTTAGGTAAAGTTGGTGAAGTGAGTGTTGTAGGTAGAGGTAATACTCAAATCAAATTTTTACTTCTCTTAGGCCTATAAATAGTGAAGTTCTCCAAGCTTACAAACACACCCCAAGGGGAGGAGCTCTCAAACACCTCTCTAGAGCTCCTCTCCCTTCTCTTTCATCAAATTCTCTAAGTTCTCAAACACACTCCAAGGGGGGGGAGTTATCAAACACCTCTCTAGAGCTCCTCACCCTTCTCTTTCATCAACTTCTCTAAGTTCTCAAACACACCCCAAGGGGGGGAGCTCTCAAACACCTCTCTAGAGCTCTTATTCTCTCCCTCAAATTCTCTTAGTTTTCCTTTTTAGTTCTCAATTGTTGTAACAAAACCCTTTTGCTAAATTTTCCTTTATGTTTTTCTGAGTTATACTTTATTTTTCATTGTAATGTAATTTCTTATTTTAAGCTTTCAAGTTTGATTAGTTTCCAAGTTTCAATTACGGTTTTGGTTCTTATTCATTATGCTTATAAGTTAATATGCTTGTTTAAATGATTGATCACCATTAAAACTTGTATGTTAGCTATCTTGGTTGGAATTAAGAGTAGACACCATATACTTTAATTCGAATTGAACTATAAATAGGAAGAGTATGTATAGACTTTGAACAACAGGGATTAGATACATGCTTGGTTGTTTAAAAAAAAATTATGCTTAATGGATTTCTAATGCTTAATTTAGGTTCAACAACAAAGAATCAAATTAGGGAATTAGGAATACAAGGTTAGGACCATACACCATGACTTAATCATACTTTAGCTAGAATCAATCCATGAATCTGAATTGAACTTGTTAACTGATTTGCTTGAGTTAGTTATTTTTATCTTTTATTTACGAGTTTAGTTTCGTTGTTTAAATTTAGTTTATGTTTTCCTTACCTAATCAAAACACCCAATTTCTATTTTGTACAAGGAATCCAATTGAATCAATTTATCATCAATCCTCGTGCGATCAACCTCACATTTACATATGCTATACTACCGAACGGCTCGTACACTTGGGAGTATCACAAGTTGAAAATGCAGCTGAATCAACACAACAATCTATATTGTGAAACTCAAATCAAATGGATCCATTGAAATATATAAAGCCAGATGGATGGCGAAGAGGTATACACAGAGGTATGGGGTGGACTACCAGGAAACCTTTGCCTCAGCAACCAAGATCAACACTATCAGAGTCCTACTGTCTCTAGCAGCAAATTTAGATTGGCCACTACATCAGTTCGATGTTAAAAATGTCTTCTTACATGGAGACTTAGAAGAATATAGGTATATATGGATTCACCACCATGATGTAATTTAGCTTATGACAAGAAAAATCAAGTTTGCAAGCTCAGAAAGTCATTATAAGAAAGTCATTATATGGGATAAAAAAATCTCTTAGGGCATGATTTGGAAGATTTTCTAAGTCCATGAAGAATTTTGGATACACTCAAAGTAATTTAGACCACATCATGTTCTTGAAGCGTGATGGAGGAAAATTCACTGAATTAATTGTTTATGTGGATGACATGGTCGTAATTGGGAACGACGCATGAGAGAAACAAAAGCTACAAAAGTATTTGTCTAAGGAATTTGAGATGAAGGATTTAGGTGCTCTGAAGTACTTCCTCAGAATTGAAGTAGCAAGGTTAAAAACTGGTATTTTTTTGTCTCAAAGGAAGTATGTGATGGATCTACTCAGTGAAATAGGAATGCTATGATATAAGCCTGCTAACACACTCATTGAGATGAATTACAAGTTGTGTGAAGAAATGGACCGTTTGCCAACTAATAAGAAACAATACCAACGGCTTGTTGGAAGGTTGATATATTTGGCACACACAAGACCAGATATTGCATATGTTATGAGTGTGGTTAGTTAGTTCATGCATTCACCCAGTGTTTAGGAATGCAATTGATCAGATCTTAAGATACTTAAAATCAGCCCGTTAAAATGGATTAATGTTCTCAAAGAATGAAAATCTTAAAGTTGTTGGATACTGATTGGGCTGGTTCCATTACAAATAGACGCTTTACATTGAGTTACTTTACCTTCGTTGGAGGTAACCTAGTCACTTGGCGAAGTAAAAAACAAAATGTAGATTGCTCGGTCTAGTGCAGAAGCAAAGTATCGAGGTATGGCTCAAGGAGTTTGTGAATTATTGTGGATCAGAAGACTTTTAACAAAATCGGGTTTTAAACTAGAGAAGCCCATGCAGTTACATTGTGATAACAAGTTAACGATCGATATTGCTCATAATCCAGTTCAACATGATCGAACAAAACATGTTGAGGTGGATAGATTTCACCAAAGAAAAAATTGAGAAAAAGATCATCTACATATCCTTTGTAAATTAGAAGATCAGTTGGCAGATATCGTGACAAAAACTCTCTGTGGACAAGTGTTTTATGACTCACTTACCAAGTTGGGCATTGGTAATGTGTATGCACCAACTTGAGGAGGAGTGTTGACGTGAGTTAACCTACTAAATCAAGGAGATTTATTTCCTAAGTTAATTAGGTGATTTACGTCCTTGTTTCATATACTTGACACATCCTTGCATAATTAGGAGATATTCTCCTAATTAATTACTGTATCTATTTTCTTGTAAGGCACCCTTGTAAACTCCTATATATCTCCTTATAGAGAAGAATACCATTAACCTAAGGTATTCAAACCATATTCATATTTTAGCAAAACCAAACTTTTTTTCTCTCACCACTAGAAGAAAAAGCTTGTAGGTGGGATGATGTGGGCTGGGCAAGAAAGAAGTTGCATGAACTAGGAGTGAGGAAGCAACCAGGATGTAGTTTAATAGAACAAAATGGAGCTGTGCATGAATTTCCAGCTTGGGATTTCTCAAACCCTCAATCTGCTGAAATTTATGCTATGTTGGATGAGATAAAGGGCAGATTGCAAATACAGGACCTAGTAGAAACATCATCTCATCATAGTGAAAGATTGGCTGTTGCTTTTGGTCTTTTAAACAACCCCCCAAGAACTCCTATCCGTGTAGTTAAAAATCTGCAGATTTGTAGAGATTTCCATTCAACCATGAAACTAATATCTCAGGCCTACAACAGAGAAATTGTTGTTAGGGATAATTACATATTCCATCGGTTTGTAGATGGAAATTGCTCTTGTAAAGATTATTGGTGAATTCAGAACATAATTTGCAACCTATGCTCAATAGTTTTTCATCTTCATCCAAACTCTATCAAAATGTTAAAGATGAAGGAAAAGACAAGAAGTTGTACATGTAATAGTACTTTATATTCAGTCAAAAACTAGTTCAAGATTACACAGCAACTCTGGTCACAACAGAGACTTGAAGTAGGGAGCCAAAAAAGTTGGCTTATCACCCTTCTACATGAATTACAAGGAAATAGCACTTTGATGGCATACATCAACATTTGATTTTATGGAAAGCAAAACTAGTTGAGCTGAAACCAACATCCAATTAACAAACGAGTGAATTTACAAAACGATCATCCATGGCTGCCAAGCGATGCACACAAACAACTCTTTGTAAAAATAAAAATTAAAAAAAAGGTATTTTGACATTTAAAAAAATTTAATATGGGTATTTTCGGCATTTTAAAATTTTCATTAAATGGAGCCAAGTGCTTCTCGTGTTTTGTCTTACAGCACATTATTTGGGCAATATATCGCGATATTAAAATGCTAAAAAGTCTCGCTCTTGCGCATGGAGGGATTCGAACCCCTCCCTTTGTCAACCACGCACCAGCGCCTTATCCAACTCTGCTGCGCATTTATTTGTGATTGTATATTCGGCGTTTAATATTTATATGGTCTTTAAAATGTCTGCAAGGCTTACAAGCTAATATTTATTATCTAAGATAAATTTCTATATTAAAAAAAACACCAAGGGGATTCGAACCCCTCCCATTTTACTCCTTCAACACCTTAACCACCATATCACTTATATTTTTGTGAAAATATGCTAATATATATATGGTTTTGTTTTGAATTCTTTTTGCAAGAGAAACAAATTTCCACATGAAATGAATATGTTTAATGTAATTTATACAACAACAAAAAAATTTGTGTGGACCCGTGCATGTGATCTAAGAACCAAAACATACTTGCATGTTAAATTTTTAAAGTAATTAAGTAACGTTGTATAATTATTCCCTATGATAATTTTAATATGTTTAATGTCATTTATTATTTTATTATCGAATTGGATTATTATTCATTATTAGGTTTTATTATTCCATATTATTTTTATCAATCTCGGATCCATATGGGTGGCATGTTAACAATTACATGCAAAACTATTTTGGGGATTTATCATTTGATGACTACTCTTCACAATACACTTACTCTACACATAGAGATGATGAAGATAGTGAAAATTTTGAACCTCATAGGAACTCTATGTGGTACTAAGTCACTCATGTATCTTACCATGCAATGTATAAAGTGTAAAATATTGTAGTAATTCATTATATATAAATGATTATGGTGTGTTTAAACTTCTTTCATTAATTACTACATATTTCTACACTTACAGTGTTTGCCAGCTCTCTATATAATCAACTTAAATTAGTTAAATTCATCATGTAATGCATTTCCTTCCAATTTTTTGTGATAAACTAATAGATAATTGACTAAATAAACATCCTACAAAGTTTCAATAAAAATTTCCAAGTTTTTCTTATAATTTCCATGGTTTTTATTCAATTTTTATCGATATCGATAATATCCCGATATTTCCATTGAAATTTCAGTGTTTTTGGACTACCGATATTTCCGATATCATCGATATTTAAGACCTTGATACCAACTGATGTGGCATACCACATGTCAATCCATGTCACGTGTCACATCATCTATTTTAATTTAGTTAATTTTTATTTTATTTTAGGGTTTTCAATATATTTTATTAATTAGTAATTCAAGAACCAAACCCTCCACTGTCACACCAGTTTACAGATGCAATATCTCAACGTCATAGTATCAGAATGGCAGATGTATGACTATAAAACTATTGTGGGAGCAAATATTTTCGTCTCCAATAACAGCACGCCATGTGGAAAAGAAGATTATCCCTTAAATTAATTAATTAAACCTATTTATTTAGTTAATTAATTAATAAGGGATAATATCTTAATTATAAGATATTATCTTTTATTTAATAAGATAATATCATTAATTGAGATATTATCCTAATAAGGGGATAATATCTTAATTATAGGGTATTATCTCATAATTAATGAGATAATACCATTAATTCAGATATTATCATAATAAAAGGATGTAATCAAGTCCGACTCAATCTCTACGAAACCCTAACCCCGAGGCTCCTATAAATAGATGACTTCATTCATCATTCAAGGTACATCTAAACATACATCTAAACCTACTCCTGATACCCGAGAAAAATACCCGAAGCTCTTTCTCACTCTCCACTCTCCATATTTTCTCCACACAGCTCCGGCCACTACACACGGCTCCGACCGCCTAGTTCACACCATACATACAACTCCGTACCCTTTGCTTAGCTATTGTTTTCCAACAAACACTCGAACTAACTTAGGCATCGGAGGGCCTTTAGCCAACACCCCTCGGGTGTGGTCTATTTACTCCAATCTTTTTTACAGGAATCGAGAAGGAGAGAGAAGGAAGATCGAAGGTTGAAGGATCCAGAAGCGAATACTCTCCCGCGAGATTATTTGCACAAACATTTGGTGCTTTCATTGAGAGCACGAGTTATACTCAACGCGTGCTCAAGGAATCCATTCCTCCTATTTTCCAATCCACCGAAGCCTTCCAAACAACCATGATTGGAAGCAAGTGAATGAGGAGCAAGACCGCCGCGATGGCTCAATCTGTGATGGCCCAAAGCTACTCCTCCCATGATCCCACGATCGACATGGTGGCACCACCACCTCTCGCCACCATGAACCCGCAGCAAACCCTTGTTGCCGCACCACAGCAGCCACCTCGTGTGACTGGAACCACCGTGCCACCTGCCGGACTCGCAGCTGGGACCATCGCACTGGCCTCTGTCATCATCGTACCATCTCAAGGCCCCGTGGCTGGATCTAGCCACCTTCATAGCGCCGCCGCCGCACATGGTGGAACCTCCCATCAAGGTGGGCTCACGACCACCACTGACTTAGGCCCGATCTTGGAGCAACTTCAAGCATTCCCTCCATTGCCTCCGTGCTCGACACACGCTCCCGCTCACACCACTAATGAAACCCTAGTCCGTGTGCAATTGGGCTCGACACGCTTCTCTCCTCTCGATCCACGAAGTCAAGTAGACCTTAATCTGAGAGTTGACCAGCTAACTCAGAGAATGGAAGACCAAAACAATTTGATGAGGCAACTCCTCAATCAAATAAACTTGGCTCAAAACCTTGGCCTTGGACAACAGGGCGAAGGGAGAAGGATGGACGAACGCGCCGATATGCAGTTCGATGGGTACCAAGCAGGTCGAGCAGGAGTAAGCATACAAGGAGATGGACAACAACGTGATTAGCTTGCCGACATGTCGCAAGCATCTGCAAGCTACACTCAGAGCAGACGAAGTCTCTCATCTAGATTGAGTTCAAAGACCAATGTTCATGAAAGGCTAGGCTCCCAGGGAGGTCAACCTGATGACCCCCACAATGAGGATTGTGAAGAAAGGCGCTCCGTTGCCAGCTCCCGAAGAACTAATTCCCGTCGACAAGCTATAGGAAATTCCTCGCCAGTGCAGTCCACCAACACACCGCCTAGGCAGCACAGTCAAGAAGGTCGACCCTTACGAACCAAGGAGGAATTCAATCAACGTCGCCCAAATCGCGAAGGTCACCAACGTGACCGACCAACTATGTGTGCGGAAGATGTTGAGAAGCCTGTAAATAACCGACTTCGAGATTTAAGGATTGACGAAAATTTCGAAGATGCATTACGCATGGAGGTAGGCCGAGCAAACTCCTCACCTTTTACCGTCGAAATTGAGCAGGCTGCTCCCCCGAAACGATTCTCAACGCCCTCTTTCACATGCTTCAAAGGGGATTCCGATCCTGAAAGTCATCTGAAGCATTTCAAAAGCGTTATGATCCTCCACAAGGTTGAAGACGCATTAATGTGCAAAGTGTTTGCAATGACTTTGCTAGGAGCAGCTCAGGACTAGTTCTACACCCTACCATCCGGGTCGATCAGCAGCTTCAAGGAGCTTGCTTACGTCTTCACCAAGGAATACACTTCCTACCAGACGATTAAGAAGAACCCTGACCATCTGTTCAACCTACACAAGAAGTCCAATGAATCCCTCCGAGACTACATTAAGAGGTTCAAGGCGGAGAGGGCAAAAATAATAGGATGTGATGACCAAGTTGCGTCCTCTGCCTTCAAGAGGGGCTTGCCAACTGAGTGTGAGCTGTATGCAAGCTGACCATCTCTCCCTGCCAAACACTAGTAGAAGTCTTCGCGACAGCAAAGCGCTTCGCACTTTGGGACGACGAACGGATGGCCGTAAAGAAGGCTGCCAAGCAAGCCGATCAACCGGCTGAGCAGGCAAGCCAAATGAACGACAACAAAAAGAATGAAGGCAAGCGCAGATCACAGCCTCAGGAAGGTGCTCCAGTAGCTGAGAGTTACACCAAGTTCACTATCTCGATTCACCAGATCCTAGCCCAAGTAAAGGACATGCCTTGGTTGAAGAAACCATCGCCTTTGAAGGGAAACACAGCCAAGAAAGATACCAGTAAATATTGCGCATTCCATGAAGGGCACGGTCATTACACAAACGACTGCTTCGCCTGGAAAAGGCATCTCGAAAAGCTGGTCAGAGATGGCCATTGCATGTAATTCATTGCAATGGGGTCTATCCGGCAAATCAAGGATTGTGATGCAGCTGCCAATGAGCCTCCACGAAAAAAGTCATACGGATCAACACGATTCTAGCCGACTCCAAGAGTTTGGGCTGACCACTAGGGAGCAGAAGAGAAAGATCAAGCAAGCGACTTTCGTCTCCCAAGCCGTCACCAGCTACCCAGTCATGGAACACGATCCTGGAATCATCTTTTAAGGGAAGGAGGTACTAAGACAATGGAATGCCCATCACCTCCAGGGATATTATCCATGAAGCTCTTCATCTATTAGCCTGCCTCTAAGCAGGCGGCTGAGCCTCCCTCACCTTCATTGAAGCCAAGTTACTTTTGATGTTACCCGTGCAACTCATCTCTTTTGTTCAATAAAGCTATGTAGTCACATAGACATCAATACCAGTTCAAGCTTTTCTTTCCAATGAAGTGTTCACAAAAGCAATCGACACGCCTCTAGACGTAGGCCAAACGGGCCACTTTCATAGACACGTCTCCTGACGTAGGCCAAACGGGCCACACTCATCGACACGTCTCTGGCCGTAGGCCAAACGGGCCACTCTCATCGACACGTCTCCGGACGTAGGCCAAACGGGCCACACTCATCGACACGTCTCTGGATGTAGGCCAAACGGGCCACTCTTATCAACACGTCTCTTGACGTAGGCCAAACAGGCCACACTCATCGACACGTCTCCTGACGTAGGCTAAACGGGCCACACACTCATCGACACGTCTCCTGACGTAGGCCAAACGGGCCACACTCTCATTGACACGTCTCCGGACGTAGGCCAAATGGGCCACACTTTCATTGACACTTCTCCTAACGTAGGCCAAACGTGCCACTCTCATTGACACATCTCCTGACGTAGGCCAAACGGGCCACTTTCATTGACACGTCTCCTGACGTTGGCCAAACGGGCCACACTCATCGACATGTCTCCGGATGTAGGCCACACGGGCCACTCTCATCTACACGTCTCCGAACGTAGGCCAAACGGGCCACACTCATCATCACTCATCGACACGTCTCCGGACGTAGGCCAAACGGGCCACATTCATCGACACGTCTCCGGACGTAGGCCAAACGGGCCACTTTCATCGACACATCTCCGGACATAAGCCAAACGGGCCACACTCACTGACATGTCTCCGGACGTAGGCCAAACGGGCCACTCTCATCGACACATCTCCGGACGTAGGCCAAACATGCCACAACCCAGAGACACTCAAGCAGTTCACAAGACAATATGAAAATTGAAGTTGAAAAAACAATAACTAAAATTTCTATAGCAAAGTGACCAACTGGCCAAGTTCAAACAAAAAGAAGATGGTCAAACAAGACCAATTGTTCTAAACAAAAAACAAACTACAAAGGCTGAAAAGAAATAAAGGAGTCTTCATCTACTCCGAAACGCCAGCAGGGGATCCCTGATATGTAACCTCTTCAGCATTCGCCTGATCAGCCACACTCTCAGTAGCCCAGCTTGTATGCATTCATGGAGACATCAACATTCTTTTCCTCAAGACGGCAATAGGCATCTTTTCAACTAAACAAGTCAACAGCAGAAGAGGGGACAATAGCAGACGAGTTTCAGATAGTTTCAGTAGCAAAAACTACTCCTTTTTGAAGCAGATGAAATGTTGCTTCCCTTTGTTTTTCAAGGAAAGACTTGAGAAAGTATCAAGATCGCCAGCCTGATGGATATGATCAACTAGCTTTAAGCAAGCATACGGACTTGACAGGAGGTTTGTCTTTAGCAGATCAGACATGTCTGCATCCCCTACGGGGCTAGACTTGTTCACCTTGAGATCAGCAACTGACGTTGCAGAAAAACCCTTCACCCAAGCAGATGACTCTCTTGCTTTCTTAGCCTCTGCCAACCTCACCTTCAAAGGAATTGGCGACGACGAATCAACTCCACGCTTGACTGCTCGTGACTAAACAGCTGGATCATGACGGTTTGGTGGATAGGCAGACCTCCCAGGTCGACCTCCATCCTTTGACTGGTGTAGACGACCTGAACTTCGGAGAGGAATATTAGCATCTCTTTGCCTCCCAATAGGTGAACTAGTTCTCGCACGGACTACTTCACGGAGCAGAACACGGTCCTCAAGCTTGTCAGCAGGAGGCTTGAGTGGAACATCCCGAACATTGCGCATACTGTCAATCACCTGCATCAACGAGATGCTTAACCCTAGCTGATGATGAGGGAACAACTCCTACTTGAGTCTTCTCAGTAAAAGGGATCCTTGGCTTCTTCCTCAAACGGAGACACATCCTTCACCCGTGAAGTTGCAGCTTCATTCCTTGAAGACTTAACATTAGCCTTCCTTTTTTTAGGGGGGTCCGGCAGAACACTCCTCCTGCCCAGCCGGCAGATCATCAGAGTCTAGACCATTGTGCCTCCATCTCTCAACATCTTGAGCAGGGGCAGACCACCAACTTCCTCCCGATACTCGCTTAGCAGCCACCGCCTCTCCAACCGTCTTCGACCGCTAGTCACGACAACGACTAGCCTAGTCCTACACAGCTGGTCCTCACAGCGAAGAAGAGAAGATGAAGAAAAAATATACGTGCTCAACCTACCTTCGGATGCACGGCAACTCCCCTCTTCAACAAGCAGTACAAATTCCCCGAGATCTTTCTCAAGCTAAAAAGTAGAGAAGTTAAGTTTGCGATGTGAGAAAGAGTGAAGAGAAGCTCTGTATTTATACAAGTTGGACAACCCAGGTCTAGAAGGAATCGCAAGCTCATCCCTACTGGGAGTCCAACTCCAAGAACAGTCAGAAGCCTACTCCAATTGGGAATCCGATCTACAAAAGGAGTCCAACTCACAAAAGAAAGCCCAGACACAGTTGGAGAGCCTGAAAAATAATTTCATCTCCTACATGCCACACAAGCGCCATGCAGAAGCTGGGGGGCATTTGTGGGAGCAAATATTTTCGTCTCCAATCACAGCACGCCATGTGGAAAAGAAGATTATCCCTTAAATTAATTAATTAAACCTATTTATTTAGTTAATTAATTAATAAGGGATAATATCTTAATTATAAGATATTATCTTTTATTTAATAAGATAATATCATTAATTGTGATATTGTCCTAATAAGGGGATAATATCTTAATTATAGGGTATTATCTCATAATTAATGAGATAATACCATTAATTCAGATATTATCATAATAAAAGGATGTAATCAAGTCCGACTCAATCTCTACGAAACCCTAGCCCCGAGGCTCCTATAAATAGATGACTTCATTCATCATTCAAGGTACATTTAAACCTACATCTAAACCTACTCCTGATACCCGAGAAAAATACCCGAAGCTCTTTCTCCCTCTCCACTCTCCATATTTTCTCCACACAGCTCCGGCCACTACACACGGCTCTCACCGCCCGGTTCACACCATACATACAACTCCGTACCCTTTGCTTAGCTATTGTTTTCCTATAAACACTCGAACTAATTTAGGCATCGGAGGGCCTTTGGCCAACACCCCCCCGGGTGTGGTCCATTTACTCCAATCTTTTTTACAGGAATCGAGAAGGAGAGAGAAGGAAGATCGAAGGTTGAAGGAACCAGAAGCGAATATTCTCCCGCGAGATTATTTGCACAAACAACACAAACAACTGTCTTGGCTTTTCTATTTTGATGGTTTCCCACTTCCTAGCAATCTTAATGAAGCCACGAGGTGTTGGATTCTGATCAGAGACTCAACATCACCCATTGGAAAATCGACTCTTCAGCCCCAACGCAATTGCAAGTTCTAGATGAAGCCAAAATGAATTGGAAATATAAATGCTAAAACCCAAAAGATTTTTAGGCAAATCGACAATATAAATGAAACAATCCTTAAGAAATTGGCCATTGGTTTTGTGGATGGTAGAACCTAAGATCTGAAAAATGAAACTTGCAGAAAACAGAGAAAAAGAGAAAAAGAAAGAGTTTTTCTATTTAAACCCCACACTTCTCTTTGTTCACCCCAATACTTAAATCATTAAGCTGTTAAGTTTTATTATTGTGTAAAAAGACAAAAAAGGTCATCCAACTTAATATTTAACCCAAGTACATCTATACACACACCCCACCGGGTTTAGGAACAAAATCAAGGTCTTGCCCTTTGGGTTCAAGAATTGTTCTTCGGGGTATAGGAGGTGGGTTCCAATTCCCTTTTCCAAATTTCCCAGAAATTGTGGGGTTTGTAAAGGTGGGTTCTTTTGCAATTGAATTAGGCAGACTACAAAACTGACGAAATAGGAACTTAATAAGTTATTACATTAATTCGAGGGTTAAGTGGGGTGTGTGTAAATTAATACTTAATTTGAGGGTAGTTTGGGAAGAGAGTGGGGTTTTCTTAGAAATTGTGAAAATTTGAATTAGAAGTTGGGGTGAACTTAGAAAATGGGATGAACAAAGAGAAGTGTGGGGTTTAAATAGAAAAACTCAAAAGAAATTCGAGTGTATTTCATTCATGCCTCCCAAGCAAATGAAACTCCTACAATCTGGAAAAAAAAAAGCTTGACACCTAATGCGTGTTGAAAGACTAATCTTCCTCCATGCATATGCTAAAGTATATAACCATATTAGTAAAAGTGGATTCAGAATATTTGGGAAGATTAGAAACTAATTAGACAAATAGCCGTTTCTTGAGCATTCTACAAATTCAATGCCATCTCATGCTTCCTACACAATGGGAAAAAGAATTATCAAACAAAACAAGTACAAAAAAAAGAGTTGTAAAACAAACAGCGACTGAGAAATGCACTTGGTTAAGAATTTATACTTTGCCAAAATCCCTTTCGTTGTGCTGTTGTTTTAATTTTTCTAACAGTAGAAAATTTGATCGAAAGTGATGTATCAAGTTTGATACAATCTAATCGAAATATCCCTAAGTAAGTCACTGAAGATCTCATAGCCTCCTCTTGACTCTCTCGTCCCACAAACTCAAACTCAAACTCAATTTAGTTTACCAAGATAGATGTCTTCTTGAAGAATCAAGCACTTGATTCAAAACACCCCTTAAGAAGAATTTAAATATGCTATTACGTTATTTACATGTAATTGATAAACAGATCATTAAGTTTTTAAAAAAAACAGTAATTGGAAGAGCAACAAGCACAGAGTAAAACAAATTTCATATCAAATATTCCACTGAATAGCAAATTTTTTTGTCTTTAGGACATGAATTGGTATTCAAAATGTGTCATACATGGAAATTATAATTCAATCACCACAGCTTTGTTGGTTTTGATATATGCAGGAATTGTGATGAAAGAGTTCACTACGACAAGGAAAATACGAAGACAGTATGAAATGAAAGAAACCCAAAAGAAAAAGATGAAATACCAAACTTTCATTCAAATCAAGAAACACAAATAAAACATTTTGGACGAAAATTTAAATACTTTGAACATAATATTCAAGGAGAATAAGTGAACAAAAAGTTACGAACGAAAACAGGAACAGTAAAAGAATGCCATTTTCAAACTTGTCTAGCCTACAAAGAACCTCCTTATACTCACAGCCTCTTCTTGACTCTCTCATACACTGTTAACATCTTGCAATAACTGAAAATCCATAAAAATAAAATAAATGAAAATCACCACAATCTCAGCTAAAAACACCAAATGAACTAATGATTTCTAATTGAACACACTGTAGTCCATAATTAAACCCAAGAAAAAGGTCAAATTATGACCAGGTAAGTCCTGCATATTTTCCTTATGACAGAATAGGAGGAAACAAAACAATCGCTTTACTTATGGAAGGCATTGAAATGAATGGGATCTGGATCACACAGATGTTTCTCTGTAATTGATCTTTCACTTTTTCATTGCTCAATTCGTACATAACATGAGATGATACCAAACATAAATATACTTTTGTATAGTTGCGATAATTTATTTTACTAGTTTGGGCATAATATTCAGGGAGAATAAGTGAAAAAAAAAACATATAATTATGTTGAATTCATACCCGTTGAATCCCTAATCGCCACAAGCATTCCCAAGCCTAAATCCCTAATTGCATTTTCATGAGTCAATTGACTAAGTGATTTGCAAGCCAAAATCGACAATTGCCATACTATAAGTGTCAATACCGAATTCAAATGTACCAGTTACCTGGTATTCGCCTCACACAAGAACAATAACAAAAAAATTTAGCCTTTCATGAAAACAACCCTTTCGACCTAATCTCATCCAAATATCTATAACCAAATGTAAACCCTAAACTTGCAATATATCACCACAATTACAGATAGAGTTGAGAAGAGAAAAATGAGACATAACAATGTCTGCCGCGCAAATCTCACAGCCTGGAGTTCCGGGCCGATGGGATATGCGTTGACATGCGGCTTCCTGCTTTTGGGTGCGGTGCGGTTGTGCGCGGGCGTGCCAGCACGGTCTACCGTGCATCGAGATTGTTGATGTGAATGGAAGTGGTTAAGTGGTGAAATGGTGCGCCTGTTTGGACTTGACTTCTGATCAAACGATTGTAGACGAGAGAGGAACTAATCTCGGCTGTTAGGTTCACGGCCTGAGCTACAAGCCCGTTTAGTGGTGGTGTTGATGGTGGGTTTAGGGCGGTGCATCACCCCCCCTCCGTTGGTCGATGTGGGATCTTACAATCCACCCTCCTTAAGGGCCCGACGTCCTCATCGGCACACACGCACCACACGGCAGAGTGGCTCTGATACCAAATTGTCACATCCCGGGATCGGCTCCGCCGTAGCACGATATTGTCCGCTTTGGGCACCCCCTCTCTGGCCCTCACGGTTTTGTTTCTGGGAGCTCACGACCAACTTCCCAGTGGGTCACCCATCCTGAGATTGCTCTAGCCCCCAACTCACTTAACTTCGGAGTTCCTACGACTCCGAAGCCAATGAGCTCCCAAAAGGCCTCGTGCTAGATGGATGAGGGCATGTACATATAAGGCACATCACCCCCCCTCCGTTGGTCGATGTGGGATCTTACACCAGGGCCAAGGAAAAGGGGCTCCTTCGGCCAGTTCATGGCCGTGATTTATCAGGCACAAACAAACAAGTTGTTTATGTTGCAGTGAATCTTAGCTTCTTTGAAGACCAAATTAAACCAAACAAAAAAAATGCATGAAATTAAAAATATGGGACTACTGGATTGGCAGAGAGCGATATTCCCTACTTGATTAGCCTGTCGAGGAGCCCATCTCCATAGAATCGAAAAGAAAGCAAAGAGGAAGTAAGAAAGCACGTGACCGGCTACTCCTTGTGGCCAGTTACTAGGACTTTTTTTTTCATTATTAAAAAATCAAATTGATTTAGTAACACAACCACTGAAGAAATGCACCCGCAACAAAGAAACCCGACCCGAATTAACCCGTGATATTTCACGAGGGATATTTCCGTAAAACACCCCAAACTAAAACCTAGAAGAATCAGAAGAAGCAAACACAAACAAAGTCCTCCTCTTAATTCGATCTCTCTCTCTCACTCCTCTTCAACAAAACCTCAAAGAAGCGAAAAACTCTCTCGCCCATCACACAAACCATGGGAACTCCTGAAACCTCTCGAGAACCGTGCCCCGACCGCATTCTCGATGACATCGGCGGGGCCTTCGGCATGGGGGCTGTCGGCGGCTCCGCCTTCCACTTCCTCAAGGGCGTCTACAACTCCCCCTCCGGCACTCGGCTCATCGGCGGCTCGCAAGCCGTGCGCATGAACGCGCCGCGAGTCGGCGGTAGCTTCGCCGTCTGGGGTGGCCTCTTCTCCGCCTTCGACTGCACCATGGTCTATGTCCGCCAGAAGGAGGACCCCTGGAACTCTATCATCGCCGGCGCCGCCACCGGTGGCTTCCTCCAGATGCGACAGGGCCTCGGCGCCTCGGCTCGATCGGCTGCCTTCGGTGGGGTCCTCCTGGCTCTGATCGAAGGAGCTGGGATCATGCTTAATAAGTTCATGAGCCAGCAGCAGCAGATGCCCATTGTGATTGAAGAGCCGGCGAGCGTTGCCGGTTTGCCTGGGCTTCCTCCTCTGGGCCGTTCTCCGGGTCAGCCGGGCTCGGAGCCGGCAACGTCCGTGAGCAGCAGCGGGGCTGAGGCTAGTTCGGGAGGGTGGCTTGGAGGGTGGTTCGGGAAAAGCAAGGAGCCTGAGGCTAAGACTAGCGGAAGCGAGACAAAGATTTTGGAGAGCTTCGATGCCCCGCCCTTGCCCAGCTTCGAGTACAACAACAAATAGGCCTTATGATCAATGTTGTTTGAATTTTTACTTGGACCTGACCCTGTTCAAGTTGGGAACACCAAAAACTATGATGAATTTTGGTAGTTGTAGTTGATATAGTTTAAATCATAAAGTCATTTTACATATTTTTTTCTCCATTTGTTGTTTATTGTTCTTTTCTTATCTAGTTGTCAATGTAGACAAGTGTTGCTTAAGTAGAGTGAAATGTGATGGTTAATTATATCAATTATCATATATGCTTAGACTGTGTTCTTGCCAAAGTTCAAATAACCTAAACTAACATGCCTCATATAGAATCCTAAAACTGATAAACTATGATTATGGTAATGATTTTTTCTGTGTGGCACTGAAACATAAGATTTTTTGGTTTCAAACTGAACATAATAGCGTATTAGAAAAAGAAAGAAAAGGTGAACATAATAGCTTACACTAGTGAGAGACTGGGAAAGTGTGGTATGTGCTGTAATTTTGCAAAAGTGGCATGTAGAAGATGTTTTGGTTTGCAGATACAAAGGAAAAGCGCGCTGTCTCAACTCAATGGGTAACTGATACTCTTTAACTTTGCTGCTTATGCCTCTAAACATTGTATTTGCTTATCTAGAAGAAATATTTGCTTGAGTTTATTCTTGTTGGCATTCATATGCTAGACTTCTGATAAAGCTGTTTAACATTACATATCTTTGAACCAAGATATAGAAGCTCATCTTTTAATTTTTTTCAAATCAGTGTGTGGGACAGGGGTTTGACCCATGTTCCATAGGTCGAATTTCGTTGAACTACAGATTTCTAGTACCAATCCTCTGAATATCAGTTATTCTAGCTCCAGCAAAAGGGTTGCTAAAATATTTAATGAATTTGTTAAAACTAATACTTCTGTTGCTGGGTGGTGCTCCATTAGTTCTTGTTGTGTTTCCAGGTAACTGTTTTTGAGCAGTTTGCAAGTAAATTAACTGCTCTTAATGATAGGTTGATTGGTATCAAAGTAGATGATGTCTGTAAGGCTCAAGAATTGTGGGTTATCTATATTCCCATCCATTTGGTTTGTAATGCATGTTCATGTAATAGTTGCCTTTCTCCAGCTATGTGAGGGAAGGACTTGTCCTTGGCTAACTCCTGGGAAATCAATTTACTGTAACATTGAGGTATGCATGTTCCCTCTATCCATTTGTATGTTCTTGCATAATACATCTCATTTGGCTCATTTTATGCATCCGCATATCTTCTCAGAGGAGTTATTGCAGATTCTGAAGATACGATTAAAGCATCTGCAATTGCCTTCGGAAAGCAAGGATTTATTAACTACTTTGGTTTACAAGTACTGTCTCTCTCTTCCCCCCTCCCTGATTATTTGTGTTGTTTCTTGTACTATTTATTTGCATAATGGTGTACTTAAAAGGCTAGATCTTATTTAGATTGGGTATCTTGTTACTTTTTTTGGAATAAGAGGTCTCTTGTTCTTACAATTGCAAAGATACTACAAAGCCATTAAAAGACGACAGTTCTGTTGCAAAAGACCAGCTGGTCTATTTTAACCCTGAAGATTTCTTGTGAAAAAAAGATGGTTTTTCGAATATGCGATGGATTAAAGTTTGCTTGATGGTTTATCAAGCTGCATTCTGATTTCAGCGGTTGGCAACTGGTTCTCTGCCAATTTACCTCATTGGAGCTGTAGTACTCAGAGAAGAGTGGAAATCTACTCTGAGCGTGATCCTTGATCCAAGAGAAGAGTGGATACTTTTTCTTTTCTTTATGTACTTGATTACTTCTAAATAAAGTAGTTTATTGCATGCTGATGTAGTGCAGCATTAGTATTTATTATGTGGAACTTAATCTTTTATTACAAAAAAATCTGATTACTGTGGCAAAAGAATAAACTAATGATATTGAAGGGACCCTGAGGCAGTTACCCCAACATCTGGTTGCTGAAAGAGCTATAGTTAGTCTGTAACTATGATTACTCTTGTATAACCTCTTCTTTGTAGGGTCTTGCTAATGCTTTTCTAAACTATCCTGAAAGATTAAGTTCTATATATTTAAATCCTTTATTTGTTATTGTAAGTGATCCTTTCCCTGTCTTTGCTGAATTGATGCAGTCTTTTCTGTCATTTTCTCATGCATCTGGGATGATGATTGTTTTATCTTTTAAGAATTATGATAATTCCCACTTTGGATTACTTCTTCTTGTGGTTTGTAACCGATCATGAATTTTTGTTCCTTGTTCTTGTACAGCTGCAGGGTCTGAAGAAATGTCCTAGGAATTGAGTTGTTTTTTACTAACTTCATAACCGGTTTGGTCTGGAGGAGAGAATAAATGGAGGCTATATTAAGTTTGATACTTATGCATGAGTTCTTGCAATGCATCTCTTTTCCATCTTGGTTCCCACTTTCTCAAATACATTATATACCTTAATAACCATATGATTTGGGAAAGGGGGAAGCGTGGTGCAAGTCAATGTGTGTTGTGCCCAGTGAACAAAATGGAGTGTTTGCAGAATGAATTCTAAGTGATCCGTAATCTAACTACGAATAAGTTCAAAAAAATATTCAAGGACATTGTATTCCGACAAGCCGACATGGGTCTCCCTCAATGGTTGGCTTGTCAATGCCGACAAGGCCAGCTCGGCTCAAGCCATTAAAGGTGGCTTGAACCCCAAGCACGAAACCCTAAACCCTCCGTGGAAGTGGTCGACTGTCCTTTCCTCCCCATGGCACGAAACCAGGCTCTAGATTCCAAATGGTAGAACCTTGGATCTGAAAAAGGAAACTTACAGAGAAAAAGAGAAAAGGAAATTAGAGTTTATACAATTCCTGATCGTGGTCTTCTGGCTACAATCTAGCAAAGGTTCTAACAAAACTCCTACAAATGCAAAAAACACGAAGTCGTTATTTTGTGTGAGAATAGCTAGGCGATACTAAGGCAATACTAAGGTGATAGTAAGTAGGCCGGAAAGAGTATTAGGCCCAATGGGACTGGGTCCTAACATTATTAGAGGAGAATTTAAAGCTTTTCTTGGCAGTATTCCATGAGATTCGCTTTTTTTATTTTTTATGAACCAAGGGGGAAGAACCTCACACAAACAAAACAACATTCCATGAGATCTCTTGTTTACTTTGAAAATCTGCATATTTTATGGATGTGGAGTCAATCATAGGGGAAGGTTACACAGTAATTAGAGTAGGCCTTGTTTACTTAGAGTTCTCAATCTGATGATGGTCCGGGCGGAGTGAGTGGCTGCAGCGGCGGTCCCAAAGTTGAAGGTTGGGTGGGACGGAGGTGGGTTTTTTTTGACGACAGTACCTTGATGTGAAAGTTAAGTTTGAAACTTTTTCAATGGTTAAATGTTAAAACTTGGGTGATTAAATTATGACGTGGAAAATGAAATGGATTGTCATGTCGGATGCCACGTCAGTTGGTATCGTTAAATTGATATATAAGTTGGTGCCCGTAGCATTATTGGTTGTAAATATGAATGCGCCATAACACCAAATTTGGAGGCTATTGAATACAAGGTGAAGACTCATGTAGGAGATTTGAGACTGAAGTAAGGAAGGCTTGGACTTTCCTTTCATCTAATTGCATTTTGAGAAATTTATAATAAAACTAATTTCTTGTATTGCATTTATATATAAACCCTAAAATCTATAAATTGAAGAAAGAAAAACCCAAAATGGGCTAGATGTAATTTTTTTTTTTAATTTGAATGATGTGTGAAATATCACTAGTATCTTCGCATTATGATTTTTAGAAAAAGAAAAATAATTGATAGCATTGTTGTAATTTTTTAGTGTTTCAAGGGTTGTATGATGTATTTAGTCGATTTGAAAGGTCAAATGAGTCTTTTTCTTAAGATTTTCTATATTTTGGGCCATATTTATGGGCTTACATGTAAAAAGCCCTGTATTTTTCACGGATCTGCCACATGTTGCATGCCTATAAAATGGCACTAGCATACCTTGGAGGAGGAGCAAGTCCATAGAAGAGAAAAGCTGAGAATTAGAAAGCTTCAGTGACGACAGATAAATCCTAGAGAAAATTGTATCACAAGATCAGTGAATAAAATTCCACTCCTATATTTTGTTGTGCTCTCACATTATGTCTATTTTATAGTACAATGATGATTGTTTTTGGAGCATTGGGGCTGAAAAAGCCCGAAAGAAAACAAGCTAGGGAATTAGTGAGTGGGGTACCAAACCCAAATCATACGTTAGTTGGAATGTCCCAATCATATCATTAAAATATTAAAAACAAACAATTAATGAATTAGTTAGTTAGTTTTATTTCTATTGATTTCCCGCTGATTAATATTCAATCCTGGTTGTAACAAATTTTAATCAGGATGGTTTCTCAGTTAACTCAATTCAGCCAGAACTCGTCGCCGGATTATCAGAATTCAACCAAACTTGTTTTTATTTTTTAAAATTTTGTTATGGTAATTCTTTGATAAACAGTAGCTTCACTAGATTAGAAGCAGGGCCGGCCCTAGTGTGGTGCAATTGGTGCCACTGTACAAGGTCCCCGAATTGTTTTAGTCATGTATATATATATATGAGTGCATTGTTAAACAATTGTGGCCCTAGTGGAATTGTTTTGTTGCACTATGAACTTCATTGTTGTCATGGGTTCAAGTCTCACTACTGTGCTCCAATGATATATTTTTTTACTTCTTTTTTTGAATTTATCAAAATTTCTCCATAAAATTATACGGTGAGCTTTTAACCTTAGACCCCACACCATACCACTAGATTATACATGTTTTCTTCGAAGATTGTTGTGCTCATTACTTTAACATGTTATAATTGATGATGAATTTTAGTTAAAAGAAATTACTGTTTTGTTAAATCATGTGATGGCCTTTTGCACATGACCCTCAAAATCTCAAGACCGACCTTGAGCAAAAGAAGTTAGGTTTATTGGCCTAAATTTTCACAACTTCATTTAATCTATTTAGTCTCTTTGTATTGCTAAAGTAATATAGAAGCGTGCGAGATGAGATTTAGAGCCAAAATGATCCCTATAATTGGGATGTGTGTGTATATGTAAGAGAAAGCTATAACATGGGAATGTGTGGTGTGCCTTAATGACATTGAATGCTCCTCACCCACCTCCTTAACTAAAGTTTCCATTATTAAGGAGCTAGCTAGTTCCGGTAGAAGTTCTTGTTTAGAACCACAAGCTCCAAAAAAGGGGAAAGCAAAGCAACAAACTGAAGATGGATATGGCAGAAAATTCGAAAGAGAAATTTGGAAGTTCTGTAGCAGCTGCAGGCAGTCCAATGGAGATAATAGGGATGGGGCCGAGAGACGAAGATGGAAGCAGCAGCAGTAGCAGTTTCCGCACAGCTGAGACTTTACTGCGTCTGCTGCCAATTGGTCCTTGTGTGGCGGCTCTTGTGGTGATGCTTCATGACTCCCAGACCAATGACTTTGGCTCTATTTCCTACTCCCACATCGGAGCTTTCAGGTTTGTTATTATATCTTCATGCTCTCCATTTCATCACAGGGGTTGTGGCTACAAAAATCTCAAAATTTGTAAAGCTTCAAGTCAACACTGTGACAAAGTTACTGATGATCGGCCGAATAGTTAGTAGAATGAAATTAGTGATTCTAAACTGAAGATTATACTGGGTTTAGATTTTAATATGACTTAATAACAAATATATGCATTTTTTTTATACCAAAAACACAGATATATACTCCCCATACTATTTTATTATTACTGCTAGAAATTTCACACACATGATATTCATGTGACATGCTTTTTTTTTCGAAAAGAAAAGAAAAAGTTACCAAGATCGTAGTGGGAGAAGAGAAAAAATTAGGAGAATTTTTTTATTTTTTTATTTTTAAGAATTACTGAGTTCCGCCGCACTCCAAAAAAATTATCATACACTTTGTTCTTTATCTATTTATAATTATAAAAAAAAGGTCAAAAAGAAAAAAGTATGATAACTATTTTTGAGTGTCAGTAACAACTCCCTCATATTTAATGTAAATTAGAGCATAATTAGAATTTTGGGAAAAATCCGTTGAAGGAGTGTGTAATTTAATAATTAATTGTATAGATAGTATATATGGATGATGCATGCAATGCAGGTACTTGGTGAATGCAAACGGCATTTGTGCCGGATATTCCCTTCTCACCGCTATCATTGCAGCCAAGCCTCGTTCCCTCACCATGTCCCAAGCCTGGACTTTCTTCTTCCTAGATCATGTAATTAATTCCTTGAATTCCAATTTCAACTTTTTTTATTACTATTTTGGCCATAAGTCACTTTTGGTCCTCGTTGTTTGTCGGATTTTTCACTTTTGTTTATATGGTTTCAATTCTAACAATTTGATCCATGTAGTTTGATATACTCGCGACTCGGACACGTTCAATTATGTGACCAAATAACTACATGGCTGACGTGGGGGTATTTTGGACAAAAAATTGTAATGTGTCCTTGAATTGCGAGGTTGTTAAAACTACACAGATTAAAATTGACAGAATTAAAACTACTAGACTAAAGTGGTAAAATAGGCAAATAGACGTGGATCAAAAATGATTTCTCTTTCCTTTTTTGTTGTTGATAAAAATAGAATATGTTATTTTTTTCTTTTCTTTTTTTGTTTAGGTGCTGACGTACCTAATTCTGGGTGCTGGAGCTGTGTCAATGGAGGTGCTGTACTTGGCATACAAGGGCAATTCAGACGTGGCATGGAGCGCAGCTTGTGGGTCTTTTGGGGGATTCTGTCACAAAGCCACAGCTTCTGTCGCCATTACATTTGTGGTGCTGGCTTGCTATGCACTCATCTCTCTCATTTCCTCCTACAAGCTCTTCAGCAAGTATGAGGCTCCTCACCCTGTGGCCAACCCCATCAAAGGCATTCCGACCGCCACCTTCCACGCTTGATCACCACCGCCACTCTCTCCTTCATTACTATCAATTTCTGTTTTTCTTTTTTCTTTTCCTGAATGAATGCATCAAATAAAATGTTACAATCTGAGCTTGAAGCAATTGATTGTTCTCAATGGCCACACACTGAGCAAAAAATCTTCCTATATGTTACAAAGTAGACGCGTATTTGTCTTCTCCATTAAACAAAGTGAAAGAGCTTTGAACCTAGCTGGAAATGTGATCTGCTCTATATGGGCAGGGTAAGATTCTATGTAAACTGGCCTTTCATATCTTCTGGCATATAACCCGGCCATTTCAAAGATCATCCTTTGTGTTTCCCCTCTGTTATCCAGGCCATTCACTTCCACCTCATTGATTGTCTGCTGGCCTTTGATTTTCTTGTTCCTGCAGGTTGTCCCTTCTATCTTGATCTTCTCTGTTACCTTATGACCTCCAGTTCCTATCTCTGTCTCTTATTCTACCCAGCTCCCAACGATTGAGTTGGTTCCTAGCAGGAAGAACCCGAGGTAACTCAAAGTTAAAGGAATATGAATCTCTCAAACAGAGAACCCTTCATCTTTGGGTGCGCACTACTTATCCCAGGCGACCCATAATTGAAAAAAAAAAAAAAAAAAAAAAAAAAGGGTATCACTGTTAAAAGTCCACTTTCCAATAATTTATTTTCTTTTCATGTACTTTCATACCAACCAAACAGAAAATAACAAATATAAATTACACAAGCGTTAAAGTTATGGTGGCTTTGAGTAATGAGTTGTTGGTTTTAATTTGGTTTCCAATGAAATATTAATAGTTGTTGTTTACTTCCAATAACTATTATAGCGAACAACAGAAACAGGAATCCGATTAAGAGGGGACTACAAGCAAACAAACACCGCATAAAACGACCACACAAGGCAAAGGTTAAACTACAAACGGCAGATAAATGAAAAGAAACGGACGCTGCCATAGATAGGCAAAGGACGTCGAAAGTTCATCTAGTTGAACCAACAGGCCCAATAGGAGTCCACTGTTTGTTCAAACCATGCATCGATATTGCGCCCACCTTAACCACCTAGGTCCAATCCTTGAGTTAGGTTAGGTAGAATTGGCCTCTAAGTGTGGGGTTTTAACTTAAAATGTCTCAGTACAATTAATTAGGAGTAGACTACATATTTGAACTACAGATTGTATTCTCCGATGTAGGATTTACACATCATGACTTGTATCGAGCCATCTACATCAACACACCTAGCATTCCTCAAGCGCTATGATTCGGAGGGCATGGAATACCATCCTTGTCCAAGATCCCAATCAAGGAGGATGGGGTTGATTGACCCAAATAGAAGGGCTCATCCTCGACAAGGCTAACTTGGTTAAGTGATCGATTGCCAATTTGCAGTCCTAGGGACCCATGACCAATTACATTCCCGAAAGTTAGAGCAGGAATTTCTGATATTGCATAAAATTGGATAGAGCTGCCACTTGCCCTGAGGTATTGAACAATTAAGACAAGACATGGCCTCCTTGGAATCAGATTCAATGACTACTCTAGTGTGCCCCTACTAGACATCAAAGTTACGGCCTTCCAAAATCGCCACAGTTCCACTTCAATGGTGGAATCTGCAGCAATAGAGCAAGCAAGGCCCGCAGCAAAAACATCTCTAGTATCACGTAATACCACTCCAATACATGCTTTGTGGTGCTCAGATTTCAAAGAAGCATCCACATAAATTTTTACGACACCATTTACAAGAAGGACATAAAGGAGTTTGGGCCTCAAGTGAGGTAGAAAAACTTGTATGAAACGGGGATAACACTATTTTGCTATCCCCAGCCAATCACAAACTGCCACGTGAAAAAGTTATCGTGCGTGACATACCGTGATTGACCGGGGCTATCCCCGTTTCATGGAAGTGTTTCTTCAATTGAGGGGGGTATGCGACTTGCTTTCTTCGAGGCTTGTGCAGTAAGGTAGCTCCAACAATGTGATTCACGAATTACAACCGTTAGGGCTAGCGGGTGCAATTTGATTGCTGCCTTGCACTGCATTTTCCATATGTTCCAACAAATGTAACCAATACTAGTCATGATATTGTCCTTGTCTCCTGGATTGCCATTCAAACTCGTAGAGAGGGATAAAAGCCATATGCCCAGCATAGTGATAGTTCTTTTATCAATCCGCATATTGAGATGGCTGCCAAACTAGATAGGCTCCACCCAGGGACATCGAAGCAGCATATGTTCAACGAATTTGCTTTCATCACCACACATGGGGCACATTGGAGAAATCCCAATCTTTCTTTGAAAAAGATTAGCCTTTGTAGAAAGACAGCTCCTCAAGGTTCTCCAAAGAAAGTTTTGAATTTTTGGGGGAGCTTTTAAATTCTAAACTAGCTTCCATACCTCCTTATCACATGACTTCCATTCGAAACCTGAGAGAGAGCCTCGTTCTTTATCAAATCACTCCCTTGCAATAGACTTGCCCACACCCTAGAAGCACGTCCCCCCTTTTTAGCTTTAAAAAAAATAGTATTAGGAAAATATCGAGCTTTAAGAGTTTGAGCCCAGTTGCGGACGCAATAAGGGACAAGAGGGGTTGCAAGACCCCTAGATGACAAAAAAAAAGGGTTGTGGAGGTCTCAAGAGACCCCTTGGCTAGCAGCTGCGCAACCCCAAGTGTGCACACAACCTGCTCGACGAAAGTCCCCAAAGGCCAAAGCCTTGTGCAGCAGAGCGCCCAGCTACTCCATGCAAATCGAAAAATAATCTTTCCTTTTTTGTTCGTTTTATTTGACAGAAAATGGTGATTTGTTTTTATGGATAAAATTTTAGATAATGTATGTCAAGGCAATTAAATCATTTATGTTCCCTCCTTTTTACACACACTACACAGATGCTAGGACTCGAACCCAAAACCTTTCCTGGTAGAGCAATTGCTCCAAACCACTACACTACGAGATCCTTTACCAATATTTGGATTGTCTACTTTCTTAGCAATTAATGTCAATATAAGAGTGTTATTTCTATTCCAAATTTTTTTGAGAACTTTTACATTATTATCCCTTGGAGTAAAAATCCTGGATCCGCCACTGTTTGAGCCCACTTCTCGACCGCTAGTGAGAGAAGTTGTTGTTTCTACCCATCAACTTTGGCAAGAATCTGGTCTTTTTATGGAGGATAATGTATTTCTCTTGGCTCTCCCTCAAACTGTTGGCAAACCAAAGTATCTTCTAGGATCCTCGACCTTAGGCATACTAAAAATATTACACAAGCTCCCACGCAGTTGTATAGGCGTATGGAGACTGAAAAAGAGGGTGGATTGGTATTAGTCTATCCCTATGTATTTGCTATGCAAATGTCGAATGGCTCAAAGCCTCGAAAGCGAAGGGATGAGGAGAGGTAGTATAAGATAAGTGAGAAATTCCATGAGAGAGATGTCAAAGGAGAGAGAAATCCATACAAATTCTTAATTTTATATGTTATTTCAAATTCTAAAATTTTTACACATATCAAAGTCTCAATGGATTTGCAAACGGGGTCTAGCCCAGTGAAAAATAGTCTCAACTTGCAAACCAGTGATCTCAAATTTAGACTCCAATGACATGTTGGTTAGTAGTGTGTGTGTGTGAGAAACCCACATCCCCTATTTAGATTATCACTTGTATTATTATTATTATTTTTTTTTTTTTTAAGTCTCAATGAATTTCCTTCATATCTAAATCAGCTCTAAAAATTCGGCCCAGACATTTAAATTTGGGTTCTCAAATCCAAATCCACCTAAACAAACGAGCCATAGAGTTTATAGACAACCCAAATGAAGCATGTGGAGCACTTATGCCTGAAAGACAAAGGAAAGGGACATCTCTTTCAATTATAAATTGTTTCTTTTCTTAGGAAAATTATTTATTGTTTCTTAATTAGTTTTCCAAATCCACCTAACAGCCAGCCATCCTTCCTTTATGGCATCCACAAATCTTTCCCTTGAAGGTTAAACGAATAAAATTGAAATCAAAAGTTGCACCTCTCACTCTTATGAAAGAACACCAAAGAATCCTCAGACGGTGGGAACCGTAGTAAATCATTGCTTCTTCTAATTACAAAATTCTACTTTATCCAAATTAAGTGAGGTTCTAAAACAAAGGTCCCCATCCCATACCATACTAGTGTGTGAGAGACACCAAATATTTCTTATTTTCACTTGGAATAATGTAAATAATAATAATAATAATAATACAAAAAATTATTTGGTAATTAGTAAAAAGAAAGGCTTTTTTTTTTTTTTTTTGACAAATTGATATCCCACATATTCTTAGAAACATTGAACTCGAGTGTAAGAAAAGTACGCACTACTTTAGCCAAATGACCTAATCTATGTGACTACATCTACCAAAAAAATGACTTCGTTTTAGAGTCATCCCAAGTCTAAAGCCGCGTTAAATCCGTCCGCGATTTTCTTCCTGAGTTGCGCATCTCAATAGTGAAGCCGTTGACTAGCACCAATTTTAAAATAGATAGATATTTAGGTGCTTAGTCTGATCCAAAGCTTGGCACAATATTCCAAAACCGTCTAATACGTAAACCGAATGGTATCTCTCTCCACCTCCAAAGCAATGGAAGAATTGTTTGGGAGAAGAAAGTCTCAACAACAACTAGAGAGGAAGAAGACTGGTACCTACCTACTGTCTACACCTAAACCCAAAAGCCCACCATCACCACCACCAAATATTATATTTTCAATACTTTGAGTAAAATCCAAGACCCCTCCTCCTCCTCCTCCTCCTCAGTTTATAATTTCAAGCTTCTCTCAATAAGCTCTCAGCATCCTTCTCAATTCTCATGGAGAAACACCAATATGAGTTGGTGCTAATTCTTTTTGTAGTTGCCTCCCTTGGCCTTGTCTCCTTCATATCATGCATAGCAGCAGAGATTAAGAAAACAAAGGTACATACATACATACATAAATACATTACATAAACACACTTTCGATCTTAATATAATAATTACTAGTTTAATTTTTTGATTAATTGTGGTATTTGATTTGCAGGAGGAGGAACTGAGGGTGGTTGGAAGACTCTGTCATTTGCCAGAAAGTCAGGCATTTGGGTTTGGAGTTGCAGCCTTGATATGTTTGTTTGCAGCTCAGATGGTGGGGAATTTGATAGTTTGCACTTATTTTTGTTCAAGAGAGAGAAAGAAGAAGAGTGGTAGTGATTTCAGTATCAGTTCCAAGGCAAAAACACCAACGATTTGGATGGCTCTTGTGTGCATCTCTTGGTAGGTTTTCAATCTCCTCCTCAATATCTGTCCTTTTGGTTTACGGCTGACAAGTTCCTACCGTATACGCAATATAAGAAAATAGCTGCCTGCTACAATTTTTATTTCTATTTCTCTTCTTGATCCTTCATGGTTGAAATTTCAGAAATTGAGATAAAATAAACTATCCAACCCCAGATAAGGCCATAACCAGTTCCACCTGTTTTCAGACGTTTCTCCATGTGGGTCACCTTTACTTGGAAACTAGAGTGGGTTTGGGGAGACCACACATTTCTTAGCTTAATTGCTTTAGTACCCCTTCAAACTACAGTTAAATTTCACATTGCCATTTGAAAATTCGAAGTGACCCACTTTACATGCTCGACTGATGTTTTGCATCTCACTTTATCCTTCACCGCCAAATCTATCAAAAAATTTGTTGCAAATGCTAACATGTGAGGTATATTTCAGTACAACAATGGGTCTCACTAATGTCACATCAACGTTTTTAACGGACTTTTTAACAGACTTTAACAGTTGATGGTAAAATAAGACGCAAAACATCGGTAAATGGTACAAGTTGGGTCATTTTGAATCTCGGAAGGCAATGTGAGATTTGATCATAATTTCAAGATGCAATAAAGCAACTAAGCCTATATTTCTTCTTCAAACCCCCAAAAAAAAAAGACAAAAATAGTTCCTTAGAAAATGGACAGATCAGCTCTCAGCTGGAAGTGTCTCAATTTAAGAAACATTAATAAGACATGAGAATGGGAAAACGCGGATTGAGATAATGAATTTTGGAAATGGGCCATTGTTGCAGGACCAGCTTTGTAATGGCTGTCACATTGCTGAGCGCAGCAACTAGCATGAGCAGAGATCAACCCTACGGACAAGGATGGCTGGATGGCCAATGCTACTTTGTCAAACAAGGAATATATATTGGCTCAGGAATTCTGGTTCTAATTGCAATTGGTTCCACGCTCGGCTTAATCATCATCACAACCATGAGGAAGAACCAAGTTGATGAAGGTTCTAAAGTAAAAGAGCAAAGCAAGTTGAACACAAAGTCATAGAGAATAAAGACAACTTTTGGGGTAGAGTACCAATTCCTCTCCCCACCACAAACATGAGTTATGTCAATTGGTCAAGGCAGTGTGCTCACCCCTTGCACCTGAGTTCAATCGCCCTCCCGGTAAATTAGAATAGTTTAAACTATCACTTTGTCAAACAAAATACAACAGGACACACCAATCTACTAAATTGAAAATGTATAGTATAGCCCAAACCTCCAACTTCCGAAGGATGCACTACAATTTTAATTTTTATTAATAAACAAAAGGGGATGGTTTGTTATGAATTTCTATAAAGTCTACTCTTTGGTTTGCAATTCCTTCAATATGACCCAAAAGACAAAAAGGTTGGCAAAACATGAAAATGTCAGACCTTAAAATGCACCCTAAGAATTTTTAGTAACAATGTCCATTGTATCCATTGTTTGTTACCTGACCAAAAATATAATACTTGCCAAAAGAAATACTTTTCAAAATGATCTTTTCATTCAGTGGATTGAAAAGAGCAACCACCTTGAACCCAACCCACTAAAGAAAAGCACTATCTACTTATTTACTTACACAACCTCATCTGCCTGACTCCACCGCGTACAATTGTTACCCACTAACAATTGGAAAATGCTAGAGACATCAACTTTGGACACCATCTTCGGCACCAACTCTCTAATAGAGCGTGGGACCCATTATATTGGCGGGCTCCACCTCTATTAGAGAGTTGGTGTCCAAGGTCGTGCCCAAAGTTACAACTCTACTAGAAAGGGATCTTCAACAGAAAGAGAACAAATAATGACACAAAGAAAGAGAGGAAATGATTTTATTTATGTTTTTTTAAGGAAAGGGGAGGTAATTATTCCTATTAATTAAATGAAACATACGCAGTTTATTCTTAAATTAATTATTTAGATGTGTGGCAACCAAAGTTTAAGCAACCCACAATGGTGCTCCAGCATGTGTTCCTAAAAAAAACACGCAAGCGATTCTCTCTTGCAAAGACATACTAGAGAGAGAGAGGGAGAGAGAGAGAGAGAGAGAGCAGAAGTAAAAACTACACCAGCATTTGATTTCTCTTTCTACTGATTGTATAATGGACAATATTTGCTTTAAACAAGAGAAGCAAAGGCCAGTTCATGGGCACTAAAACGGTATGAACCAGCCGAATCCTCTTAACATACATGAAGATCTCAAAATGTCTACAACATTTACCTTTGAGATTCAGTCCTCAATGTCTAGAATGAGGCAAAAAGAAACCATAGACACGCATAGTGGACCTTGAGTAAACATTGAAACACAAATTGACATTAGAAGGGCATGTTCCCACCACGTCCCCTCCCGCCATAGCCATATCCCCTTCCCCATTGATATGGACCCCGGTAATTACCACCACGTCCAGCAACATAACCACCATAGCCAAGATTATATCTCTGCTGGAAATTTCCAAATGTCTGGAAAAGAAATAATGACACAAAATTACTAAATCACCCAACTATGACTTACTATCACTTTTGTATGTAATATTCAATAAGAAAAAAAAAGAACAAGAACTTGGCAAACCTCAGTATCCTGCCTCATTCTCTCTGAAAACCTATGTCCATTTCTTCCTCCACGGTTGAGTGAATTACATGAAATTGTGTCAAAGAACTCATCCTTGTTATACGCAGGCTACATGAAACAAACAAAAATTAATGAATAATCAAAAGTTCACAATTTGCACTGGACCGCTAAACGATCCAGTGTATAACAATCCATGTCCTACCTTTGTGTTGGGTATCTGGCCAGAACCTTCTTTGTCATCCACAAATTGACCAGTTCCACTATTATCCACTCTTTCTGTTTGGTCACTTTGTTTTTCCTTTCCTAGGTAACCCCATACTTCATCTTTCTTAAACTTCTCATTCATGGCTAGAAAATCAAACTCCTCAGTATACGGTGTAGCTGAGTATGGAGACTGCATTATATAACAGAACAATGAAATAGATTACCAGAATGCCAAGTCATGATATTTAATCCAGGAAACATCTAGAAATTAAAACAAATAGAACTATGCTTCTGTTGACGTTAATATTTTCAGTAAGATACAAAAGGAAAATAACATGCATATTTCCCCTAAGCACAACAAGAATGCTCAATATACCGACAGCAAAATGGCATGACAAACTGGATCATAAAACCATACTTCCATGTGGGAATGCGCTTCTAAATGTACACCACACTTCCACTACTTTTAAGTGCATGCATCCATATCAAGTAGAGAAATGTGTGCTTCAGAATGCAATTACACACTTCTAAGATTTCTGGTAAAGCTTCCTTCCAAAATCACTTGTTTCTGCCTCGATCCATTCCACACATGAACACAACCACACCAGCAAGCAAAAAGCACAACAAACGTGGAGGTCATTGTGTGATAATTCCAGCCCCAAAATATATATTACACATAGCAAAAAAACTATTAGCGTTAAATATATGATCAGTTATACCGTATACAGGGCCTAAATACAAGCATTTGATCATCCAAAAAAACATCATCACCTTAGTTCTAATAACATTCCTCTTTTTAGTAAGTCACAATTGCTAAAATAAAAATGTTTCCATATACTTTTCATCTTGGCGGGAAGTTTCCTTGAAAGTATAAAGATTTTCTTATTTTTCAGTAGTCAAGATAAACCTAGATATATGGGATTCTGATAGTTCATAAACACACCAAGCACATTAAAATGCAGAAATATGAGGTCTAAGTCTAGTATGCAGAAGTTCACAGAGCCTTCATTATGGAAGCACTAACATATTTGGATTATAAAACACAATCAATTGCATTAATATCTGAAAACAGACAAGGATTAAAAAAGAGAAATATAGTTATCAGAAAGTATACGCAGACAATGCAAATTTCGAATCTCACCTGTTGGGAAGTGGGCAACGGCAATAATGGTGCTCGAGTTACAGGAGGAATCAAAGATGAAGATCCAGATGAGGTTGGCATCAAAATGCCCATATCCCTTCCATCAAGGTAGAGTTTCTGTGAGGAAGAAAGTATGTGCGATCTAGATGGTGCCAATTGATCAGGAGTTAACAAAGATGGGGGAGGTGTTAGCAAGGGGCCTCGATCAGAACCCACAGAAAACGATCCAGGATAAGGCATGGACTGTGCAGGTAGAACAGGTACTGAATCAGAAACAGCTTTAGTAGCAATTTGTGTTTCAATTATGTCTAAGTCTTGGCAAGGTGAAGGCAACGAAGACATAGTTAGTCGACTAGCATTTAGAGGTATAGAATGAGATGGTAAAGATACCTGTGCAGCCAAGGACGTAGGCATATCAAGACCAGAAGAAAAATGTACAGGAGGGACAGAGGTAGAAAAGTTTGGATGTACAAAAGTTGGTGTAGAAGATGAAATTATAGGGGTCAGAGATTCTGATGTAGTGGCCAAGCCAACAGCTATAGATGCGTGATTTTCAGGAGCCTTATTCTGCATTGTCAAGGGCTGTGACACAGCAGATGGAGATTGCAAAGGAATACGGTGATGTGGATGATCAGACATATCAAGTGATGCCCCATTATATCCTTGCCAATACATCGGAAAAGAAAGTGCTGGAGGACTAGCAATATGAGTAAAGGAGGAATGTCCTGATGTACCAACTTCAATTGAAGAATTATATGAAGGCAATACACCAATATGGCCTCTACTAGTCAAAGCAGGGGTATCCTGCCAATGAGTTGTTTCTACCAAATTTTTACCTCCACCTAATGCTGATGGTGGAGAACTTACAGGCACCCCAGCATAGTGTGACTGCAAAGAAAATAAATAAATAAATAAATAAATATATAAATCATATTTTCCAATTTACTCATAGAGATTATAAATGCATATGTCATTTTATGTGCGAGTGTATCTGTATGTGCACAAAGGTATGTAACGAAGTGGCAATACCTGTATAATAGCAGGATCATCATGAGTTTGTTCTTCTCTTTGAGCAGGCGGATGAGACTTAACTTGCAAATCCTGTAATTGTGAAAATAGGCCCATTTTCAGTACATGAATAGTCTATCATATTTAGCATCCCAATATGTTCATTTGTTTAATTGTCTAGGCATGTTTTCATCAAAATGAGATCTCGTTCATCAACATCAGTCATAAAATCATCTCATGCTCTAAGAGAAATCTAGCAAAAAAAATGCATGTCTGTGTTCTGGGAGAGAGAGAGAGAGAGAGAGAGAGGTAGTTGAAATATCACCTTCCATGCCACATAAAAACTAATAAAACAGAGGGAAGAAGAGGGAAAAGAACAATAATACACTCAAGGTGATGCTGATAAAGATGTCAGTTTGAACATCACAGGGGGTCTCATGCCTCAAAAGGTCACGGGAACCACAAGTAGGATAAAAAGGCCGGATACATGCAATAATTTTCATACAACATAGAGAAGAAAACCAATTAAAAGGCCGGTCATACAGAACATTGCATGCTCAAGTTTCTCAGTTTCCCCATTATATAATTAAAGAAATTGTTGACAGATCTGCACTTTTTTTTCTTTATAGTGAGCTAGATCAGTGAGAATTTAAATCAACCAAAACAGCTAAAGAGTGAAGTAGAGGCTTTTAAAGAGGTTTACAGAGATATTATAGACACACACACACACAGAGCAGGGTAATCTCTTTGTCTATGTTACATACTAAAAATTCAAAGAGCAGCATGCCTTTCACCAAAAAAAAAAGAAAGAAGGAGCAACGTGCCTGAAGAAATCCGTGCATCACAATCTGTGATTATCATATAATTAGTAGCCTCTAAAGAATCTAGAACCTTCCCCAGCTACCTTCAATGGGACATTAAACTTCCAATATTGTTTTTAACATCCCTAACCCAACTCCACAAAGAATGATATGCAGCTACACTCTAAACTTCTACTTAGTTGTTCTTGGATTTTTGTTTTCAGCCATGACTTAAAAATGATTCTTGTGAGAAAGTATGATAATTTTCATGTTGATTTGGAGAGCCTACAGTTACCCTTTTGAAACACCTTCATGTGCTCAGATTAGTCCTAGATCTTCAAGCCTAGGGCTATGAACCCTGCTGCTGATGGTGGTCTTCACCTCACTTCAACCTTTGCAACAAGTATGAATGGCACTACCCGAGTGTTACTAAAATTTCAAATTCTTGTAGCCAGAAAAATGATGTAAGTAGGTTTGTACCAATTTAGGACCTTCCCATTTTATTTCAACTTTGGGATTTTTATCTTATATTGGGTTTTATTAATTTAAATTAAGATTTCTTAAACTATTAGGATCCATATTTCTATTACTGTCAGGATTTCCTTAGCAGATTTGGACTGCCAATTATATATAATAGGCCTCAAAAAAACCAAAGATGACTGGGATTAGGAACTATTATCAAAATCGAAACCTTAACCACTTCCTTTCTTCCTCTCCTTCCATTTCTTCCTTTCTCTAATGCATCAATGTAATAATAGATACAAATATCTACATCATAAAGGAGTTTTGATTGATGATATTATCCAATGGGAGAACAAAATGCCTACAAAGTTAAGGATGAATGCAAGAAGATAATTTTGTGTGTAGGCAAAATCTTAAGTTTAAATTATATTTAATTGACATGGAACTTGGGTCCTAGTTATTTATTAGCTTTTTTTATAATTGATATGCGACTATAATCTTAAAGGATTGCATATATAAACTGGCCTTATTATGATTGGAATTTCATACTTTCACCTATCTGATTTGATAACAAAGAATTTGGGTTTATCCTAACTTGCCCTTCTCTTTCTCAGTCTCTTCCATCTCTCGTTCTTCTCTGCTTAGACCTCTATCATGTGTTTTTCTCTGGTTCTCCCTATTTTCTAACTACTTCTCTTCTGGTTCTACATCAATTTAGAATCAGAAAAATTTGTCTCTTCCAGTAAACTTACAAATTACAAGCATGGTATAAAGGAAATTTACAATGAAGATAAAGAATAAACAAAAACAAAATAATAGAAATTACAATGACATTTCCAAGACAAAAAATTTTAAAATGAAAAATAAATAAATAAATAAAATAAAAACCTGCCACCTCAAAGCAAGAACTAACAAAATAAATAAAAGGAAAATGAGATAAGAGTAAACAGTAATCAAGTATGCTATGTCTCCCTCTTACCTTAATGTCACTTGCTCTAAACAGAATATATTCATAAACCTTATCATTTGGAGGAACTTGTGGGCCATCCTTCTTACGCCCTTCTGTTCCATATGACCTAACTGCAATATCAAACAGAAGTCCATACATTCAAAATGTTTGATTTACCAACCATAAAACACAAGAAGAGTTTTATGTAACTTATGCCTACAAATGTTTTAATTTTAACTAAAATTCAGGTATGAGACTGTAAACTGGGTGTGCTAAAATGTTGTCTATGCACACAAGTTGTATGCACAACATAAGTAGAACAGATAGCAATTTCACTTAAGTGCAACTAGTGTATAAAATAGTCCTTGAAGAAATAGAATATTACTTGATAGAAAACTTAAGACATTATAAACATTGAACTGAGTCATCTCTTTCCCTTTCTCATTTTATTACCTAGAAGATCTCAAGACCTTAAGAACATTGTACGATGTTGACCGCAGAACATTAATAACAAAGTTAACCCTTAGAACTGTAACGAACATTAATAACAAAGTTAACCCTTAGAACTGTAACTTACAAGTTTCGACTCAATATAAAAAGCTATGGTGAAAGATTACATCTAATGAGTATGATGAAAACTTTACCATGAAAAAACAATTAGATTGCAAGCAATATGTTCTCTAAAATACTGCTTTATTTTCAAGCTCACAGAAGGATTTCTTGCCAAACTAAATAATTTGTGGAAAGTATTTATTGGCCAATTAAACCCCGTTCCTTAAGTACTGACAGATATAAACTACAACAACTAAGCAGCACAAAATACAGTCATTTATACACATTTGAGATTATGTTTCTGATAGAAATTACATACACTGCCAGAAATATGATCCAAATACCAAATATATAAGAACTTCACAAGCATACATACTTGTATATGCACACACAGAGATTTGTGAAAAAAAAATACAGGGAAAAAACTAAACCCTAGCCGAGCGTAAGGGACATTTTATCAATCAAACAGACATGCGATCATATCTGTAAATGTGAAAGTGCGAAAATCAGGGACAGACGAAGAAATGGAAAAGCGAAACGTACCGTTTTTGAGGCCAATGGAGGAGTCTTGGACGCTGAGGAAGTAGAGAACCCCTTCGTAACGTATTTCGTACTTGGAAATTAGGCTTATGAGGCTCCCAATGTACGAATCTGCCGATTCAGTCGCCATTGAGATGAGTTTAAGGAGAGCGAAGGAAAGTCGAGGAAAATGAATTGAAATTTTCTCAGAACCGTTGCTGTTTTTTTCCAGATTAGGGTTTCGGCTTTGTCTGTATCTTCCCCTTGAGGGAAAGTCGGTTTAAAAGCGCCAAAGAATCAGACTGTTACCACCAAATGAAAAATACCCGGGCGAAGCGTAATCGTTTTGTTTTTCTTTTCAAAGTTAATTTGGAGGCCCATTATGCACGTGGCACAATTTTGGGTACCGAATACGAATACCCTAAACAAAGTTTCCTGTTTGCAATTTTTCACAAATGAAAACTGGAAACTGAAAATTGGTTTTAAAATGGTTCATTTTTTTTTAGAGTGATGCTAAATGAACCCTAAAATTAACTGAGTACACCCCACTACCAAACTATTTAGTGAATTACTAATTTACCCTAATATAAAATGACCAAAAATGATATATTGAATTATGAACCCTAAACCCTAAATCCCAAACACCGTTGTCATCTCCTCCACCGACATAACAACGCCTAACATCGTCTCCTCCACCGCCACACTAACACCATCGTCACATTCGCTTCTCCACCATTACAACAATGCCGTCATTGTACCATTATACTGGCGTTGTGGTCCTCTGATATTGGTAAATCTCATTTTGATTTTGTTATCAAATGGGTTATACTGTCTTGATTTATTCTTCACTGCCCACAATGTTTTGTAACCTTCCTCTGGAAATTAGTTTTAATTTGTTATTCAAAGGGAGCAATTTCTTGGTTGTTTAATATTGATGATTTGAAGAGATCCATGACCATGTGGGTATGCTACAGACTTGCTACAAACATCGGAAATGCCTTTATAGCTTTTCTGGTTTAGATCCAAATAATATGTTGAGGGCCCATGAAAATTCCTTCATATAACTTGTGAAATCAAATAATAAGTTCAATGTGTGTGTCTACAAATTCAATACATTTATAAATATAAACATAGGGCACAAATTCATGTAAAAAGAGAAATTTGGTTTAGGATTGGTGTTAAGGTGTTGTGTGATAGAGTGTATAGGTGTATCAGGGGTATTTTTGATAGTTAAATAGGGTGTACTTAGTTAATTTTATATTTTAATTAAAATATTATGGTGTACTTAGATCATAGGGTGTACTCAGTTAATTTTAGGGTTCGTTTAGCAGCACTTTTTTTTAAATGTTCCTCTTTATTTTCAAAATACCGGTAATTTTTTATTGCAACTCTAAACTGTTTTCATTCTTCCATTTTATTTTTAACTTTTTTTTCCTCTTTTTTCATTCACCAATTCTACATCACCACACATTCCGGGCTGGGTAAGCTCGCCTTATATTGCCTTCTTTTCATTTCAAACATTTAAGTAAATGTTATGTCCTTTTACTCTAATTTATTTTTATATTACTCTATTTACTTAAGTTTACCATGTATGAACCTCCGTTGCAAATCTTAGGTGTATGCTTGTGTGTGAAAAACCTCCGTTGCATCTTAGGTGTATGCGTGTGTGTGAAAAATCCCTTCTCCTATAATTTTTTTTTTTTTTTTTGGTCTTAAACACGAGGTGGTCCTGGATGGGCTCCAATTATGGATAACACCTTTAAGCCTTAACCACAATCCAACTAATTCTCGCTCACATCGAGTTGGCCTATAAGGGGTCAAGTACTGGCCAAAGTGATAACTCCATACGAGAGCAAGGATCGAACCCATGACCTCTCTTAAGGAATGAGAGTGCCAAACCACTCACACCAACTACCTTGGTTTCTCCTCCTATAATTTTAACTATCACTTGTACTAAATAAATAAAAATGTTGAAATCCTTCCAAATTTCTAATTTAATAAGTTATTTCAAATACCAAGTTTCGGCCTACGAAATATTAGATGAATTTAGGTCAACTCCAAATCCAATTACTTAAATTGGCCCCAATCCATATCCAAAATCCTCCCACTCAAATCTCTAATACCAAACGAGCTTTATTCTTGTGATTTGAAAAACTCTTATTCATTTGAAAACATCCCTTGGGGAAATGGGAGCTCCTCATCTAAAATATAAACACTTTCTAACTGAGAGAATCTTAGTCAGTAACTATATCACATTTGCTTGCAAAAATTCATAGATACATAACATTCCGAGTAAAACATTCTAAAGTGGATAGTTTTCTTGTCTTCTTGTTTTGTTCTGGGCCCTGGGCCCAATTCAAAATAAAAGAAACATTGATATCTGTTAAAACCACAGTTCAGAAGATGATTCCATTAATTTTGACTGAACCTCTTTCTTGCTCAATTCTTTTCAATGCAATGCCTTCAGTTTTGACCTGAGCGTCTTTGTTAAATTTCACAAACTTGATTTACACAGCTAAATATGCCTTTTAATACTACAATACACAGAGAGAGGAATTAAAAAAGAAAAGTTACTTCTGGCTTTGCACCACATACCAACTGCCTCTTTTTTCGTTCGTTTTTTTTCTTCTGTTATCTGAAACTGCCTTTACAAGAAACATGAGTTAGACGACACCGCAAATTGAAGTTGAAGTTTATGCTGTCACTTCTTTGGCCGGAACCAATCATATTGAAATCTAGAACAACTATTATGAAACTTTCGAACCTCACGTCTCCTTTTACCTTGGATGAAACCAGCATGAGCAACTGAAAAGTCCATCCCTGTTATTTAACATCCTCTGAAAGAACATAGAATTCAATCTTTAACACGATACTAGATCTCCAGCTATCTCACCTGCAAATGCAATTGGAAAAGCTTTGTAAGATTAATGCTGATTTATTCTTTATGAACCTTTTAAACAGACAGTTGTCATCACTACAAGTTGGGTGAAAGACAATATCTATGGGTCAATAGCAGCTGCAGGAAAAGTTAAATTAAAACATGAGCTACGGAGACTACAATCTTGTAGTGGTAATAGCATCCAGCCATCTATTAACTTCCTGAACAAGCAGACTATGCCTACTCAAGCCAAAAGGAATAATCCCACTCTTAACCATTTTTATAAAGGACACCTCTAATAAGTAATATTGGCAACACATCACGACCTTTTCTTTTCTGTATCCCTGGTATCCACAGAAAATGATCTAATACCACCAGTATGTCACAAAGCCACCAGTGTCTTTAGTCATTACAGTTCAGAGAAAAATGCTTCTTAAAAAGTGCACAGTAGAAATAGGGCAATTTTATCTCAGCTAAATGTAACAGCAAGAAACCATCAAGAAACTGTGCAGTGGTACGTCCTACAGCACATTTGAATCCCTGTTGTCTAAGGAGCTTTTTGGTAACTATGATGTATTTACTTTTGACCATTAAGTAGAACTATTTTAGGGCTACAACAAAGTATGAAATACTCTTTCTTAAAAAGAAGAGAAGAACAAAAAAGGGAATAGATGAATTTCATGCTAATGCACTGTTTAAACACCCATCAAATTCCTTATCGAAAAACACCAACCAAATTATCCAAAAACACCATCAAATTGAATACTTCTCACTAAATGTTATTGCTCTGTGAGAATACTTACCATGCATGCACTTAATGAAAAAATCCAACTCTGAAAAGCAAATTGCCCCTTGAACTAGAGGAGCTGGTTGCTGGTATACAAAACATGAAAAGTGGCGGTGATCAGGATCATTCCTTGGCTTCACCATCTCAACTATTCTCATGCATCCGTCTCTATCAAAACATGAAAGTGCATTTTCACCAGCTACAAGCAATCCTTGATCCCAGGCTAAATTTAAAACCTGTAGGAACAAATGAGAAGCTAGCATCACTCAAATTGAATACAGATAAACATATCCACGTCATTAAGCATACTTTCTAAATTATATTTAAAACTGCCTAGTTCAACAATTCATACTGAGTTGTTGCCTTTCAAACACCAGGGAACTCTAGGGTTCACTCAGCATTGACCAAAGCCACTAGCAATACTGACACAATAAAAGCAACAGAGCTCAAAGAGAAGGGACATGAGCAAGGGTCATCACCTGCCAACTCAAACCTTCTGGATCAGCCAGTGCTTCATCATTATCCTGACTCGATACATGCAGTCCTGAGCAAACAAACTTCACTGTCACTGAATGTTTCTTCAGAACTTCAAAAACTGGAGAGTACCCATCCTGGTTTGTCGGGTTATAGTACCCAGAAGTTAGCTCTGCTGCATGGCTGGAAGTCTTATACCACCAATAGACTGCAGGAACCTGCACATTTGCATTTTTAATTATTTTTTCATTATGTAACAATTCCATGATAGGAATTTAAGAACATCACGACCATGCATCCCCTTGTTTCAGTTCTAGGCACACACCACTATAGCAATATCAATGAATATCAGACTGTTTAAATATAACAAATCATTATACTATTTTTAGGCTTGATGTTGGGATTTCTCAATGTATCATATCTATATGCCATTTCTAGGTTGGTCTGACTGAATTGAACATAACTAATCTGTATACTACTTTTATGCTGGATTTTGAGACTAAAGGAAAATCATAAGAAATCATCACCAATTCATGCATAAGCAGAATTCTAAATACCTAACATCATCTAGACAGGCAGAGTTGTATAGTTTTAGGAGTCATGAGCCACGATGAAAGATGTTCAAGGACACCAACACGTGTGTGCTTGTAAGGAAACTGAAAGTTGATGAATCATCGTTATGAAACAGTATAACTTCTCTCAACATCCCAAAATCTGGTTCAAACATAAAATTCCGGGTCGTATCACTTGCAGACCACTCTTCATTGCCTTTGTATCGGTGTCCTATGCTGGTCAGAAGCATGCGTAAAGGAAGAGGAAGACAGATTCATCATCCATGAGTACAGAAACCAAATTACGGATTTTATTAGGAGCTTCGATGGTGTCACTTACAGTAAGTTTGGGAGTTTTTAAGTTAAACTGATATAAAGGAGAGTGGTACATCCTTTATTTTCTCTCATAAGTTGATTGGTAAATTAGGGATTTCAAATTATGAAAGACTAAAACAATGTACACCTTTATAACCAATGCACACCACCCTTTCAAAGACTAAAACAAGGGAACCTATGGTCCCACCTATTTTTCCTTTCCACTCCTTCCATCTAAACGCATAGTTAGTGAATCATAGCTAGTCAGTGGGGAAAAAGGGCCAAAAATAATGACTTTATTAAGCCAAAAAGAGTGAGAGAAATAACAGCATATTTAGCACAGATGGCATAGGATAAAGCATAGACCAGATACACACCTTGACAATTATTTTGGTTTCATCAAAGGCAAGGCTTGCAAGAGACAGTACATTATCCGCATGGTCAATTAGTGACTGTGCATACCAATGAAGGAAAAAGCGCCCGTAATAACTATCATAATCACCACGCTCACAAAAGAAGCCAGTTTCATGCGGCCGAGAATTGTATTCACCAGCATTATCAGGTCCCCTGGCCCAGAATGAGTGCCCACGCAATTTAGCCGCTCTCCGCAGACTTTGTTGTAAATATCTATCATAACACTGCAAATAAGTGATTAATAAATTTCAACAAAATTGCAATGCAGAGTCTTAAATTTGAAGCAACATGAAGGAAACAATACTTTTTCCATCTTTGCCATTATATCATATGTAAAGATGGAAATATGGAATGAAAAGAGAGAGTACTTCCAAACTGATGTGAAATAAAATAGTGAATCAAGACCTGTGAGGAAACAGAAAGACTTTTCTTGTCTAATTTAAACTGCAGAATACATGGACAAAGAGACTCTAAATGGATACACAATAATTTCAACAAATATTATGGTTTAGCTTTAATAGATACCTGAAACTCACCGACACCAGGATACCTCCATCCCATCCTTCCTGAAAAGGAAGGATACTTAAGCTCCCCTGATGATCCAAGCCCAATCTCCACAGCAGAAATAAGACCCTCAGCAAACAAGTCATCAAATTCAGTGCGAAAACTTCTCATAAAATCAAAATAGACCTGCATGAAGAATGCAAAGAACAACAGAAACAATAAGTAAATAAGTTTCAACTGACAAAAGTAGGCCCAACAGAAAAGAAACAAAAAAAGTAGTTAACAATTAACCATATAAACAATGAAATGGCAAAGGGACACATAATGGAGGACAGCATAAATGAAACAGTAAAACAAAACAAAACATGGACGCAATAATCTCATGTTCCAAGTGTAAAAGACAGAACACCTCAACATCATTCAGATATTTTCATACCTCGACACCAGTTCTTCCATGTAAAACTCTTTCTTTATCAATGCCCCAAGATAGACATTCAGTGTTCCTCCTTCCTTCTCGATCTGTAAAGAATATGTCCTGGTTTTCCTTACCAATCTCTAAGATCCACTGCGGAAGAGGGATCAGGGCTTCACCGGACTCACTTCTTCCATATTCATGAAATGCCATTACAACCTTCAGCAAAATGATTTCAGAAACCATTCATCAACAGAGTGCAAGATTCTCCAATATAGAATAAGAACTATTCAAATTAAAACTTCCTTGGGTTACAAGATCAGGAAGTAGCAAGAATGCATCTTAACAAAATACAATCTTTTGTTTGAAACCATAGGAGATTGCAGTGGAAGAGTGAAAGGTATAAGCAGTGATGCATTTTCAAGCACTCAATCTAGTGCAAGAAAACTTGCAAGGAAAGTATTCTGAAAATAAAAATGTCTTCATAGGTGTAGCTATTTTACCGCACGAATAACAGATATAAAAAATTTCTGGCCCACAACTTAAACAGTGTACAAGCTCATAATCACCTACAAGAATTATATGCATTCATACACAAATGAGCTTGACAGAGCCTGCCATAAGTTTAGCTCTATAAAGGAGTTGCCACAAACTGAAACTTACATTTATATTCCTTAATCAAAGACCAAAATCCTGATAGATTAAGATGATATAATAGTTAAAAACTCCACAACATTTTTGGGAAAACATAGAGCAACATTACCACATGACAAAAGAAAAAAAAAAAAGCACCTCCAAGAGACAAAGGTTTCACAAACCCAACTGTCATCTAATTTGATTCGTCCTATTTGAAGGAAAAAAATAAATTGCACTGCTTTTTTGACCATTCAATACATTAAGAATCTGGAGAGCTCCACTTCTATGTGACATGCTTAAATTTTCTCTGAAACAACATTATCTTGGCGTTAAATTAACACAGAATGGAAACTAAGGAATTTAAAATTCCCAGCAAGTTTCCTTGAGTGTTCAGTAAACAAAAGAAAAGGAAAATAGAGGCTCTGATACATTGAATATAATTTTATCAATTAGGGGGGGGGAAAAGAACAGAAAAAGATGTGTGTGTGTATGTGTGTGTATGTGTGTGTTTGTGTGTGTGTGTGTGTGTGTGTGTGAGAGAGAGAGAGAGAGAGAGAGAGAGAGAGAGAGAGAGAGAGAACTGATGTAAAGTTCCAATTATGCCTACTGGTTAAATTCAAGTGTGCTCCTTTGTGTGCCTGTTGGAGAAGATATCAATAATTTTGGTTCATAATCCATGAAAATTTGAGAACAGTTTAGACATACATGTGTTCGGATAAGTCTTAGACAAGTTCAACATGTGCTTGACTAATCATATGCATCACTCAAATGGTTTGCTGATACTAAGCCTTATGATATTAAATGGATACCTTTTAAATCCAAATTTTATTAAGCTTAATTTTGATGGTTCAGCTATTCAAAATAATTTATGCTTCCCTAAGCTTTATCAATGAAATGTGTGGTACCTCTAATTCTTTCAGGTACTATTTGAGTGGCTCTACTTCTAATTCTGTCCTCATTGTGGAACTTAAAGCTTTAAAAGGGCTACTGTAACCTGACAAAAGGGTTATAAGCATATTCAAATTGAAGATCGTCCTATATATTGCTGTTGATTGGTGTTACTGGGATGTCATTTGTTTGTTTGCGATATTCAGCATCCTATTGGTATAGAAAGAGGTGGAACTTGAGCACATCTTTTGAAGGCTAATATTTCTTTGACTAATGTGGGTAGCCTGCGTCATTTTCTTGACTAGCTTCAACTTTGGGCTCAGAATCCATCCATTGTTTCTGCTCAGGGGTTAATTTTGATTTTTGGGGTCTTGCCTCAGGGTTTTAGAATGTATCTCTAGGTTTTATTTTTGCATTGAAAAGAAGAAACAAATAAATTTAAAATGGCCGAATAAATCAGACAGAAGTACCTGCAATTTGAACTTGAACTCCCGGAGAATGTTAAAAAGACCTCTATAACCAGACCAAACATATTTCTGGGGGCTCCAGCCTTCAACAATACCCCACCAACAATCCACAACAACACCATCTACACTTAACGATTGCATATGAGTTAGCTCCTGTCTTAAGCCTTCAGGATCAACCAGCTGGCAGTAATTGTTGATGAACCCAGTCTGCCAAACAAGCCCCAAGAATTGTATCACTTAAAAAACCTAGATTTACAAATATCTGAAAACAAAATAAACATGGGTTCGTCTTAGAATTTTACAATCAGCAGTCAGAAAGCGCAGGAAATAAATATTATAAAAAAATAAAAATAAAGAAGATGAAGAATTTACTTACTGCAAGTGTTACATAGAGAGGAACATAGGGATTGGGTGTAGAAAAAGCAGTGGTGCCAATGCCATGGTTACCAGGTCTGATGGGAAGGTCTTGCATGAGCTGATCAGCCTCAACAGAGTTGATGGGGCTTCCACCACTTGAAAATTTCTCATTCTTGGTGGTGTCTCTCTCTGCAATCACAACAGAATCAAGAGATGCTGGTGACAAGCTCTCATCAATTCTAACAACTGATGATGGGTTGTGAGGAGGATGACACTCCAGTGATTTTGTTGCTCTAACACCTGATGAAACTGGACTCTCCACCGACCTCATGCCCATTGCCTGTCACCAATTTCAAATAATAATAATAATTTTTATTATTCCTGTAAATAAAGTTAAAAATAGAAAGAAGAACAATGAGAAATTAGAAACTAGAAATGTACGGACAATTTGGGAGGGAGGCGGAGATTGGCGGTAAGTGGTGCCGTCGGCTTCGACGACCCAGCCGGCCTCACGTGCAAGGGCTGCGAGGACATCGTTCATATCTGCACGCGCAGGCAGCGGAAAGTTGCCGTACTGACGGAGGCCGGCGAGCATCCGGCTCGTGATGGATCGACGGAGCCGTTCTCGAAGCTTCGTGCGCTCCTTCTCCCTCTCCCTCTCCCTCTTGCCCTTATTGGTAGTGGGGGTGGAGGGACTGGTGGGGCCCACGGACCCAGCAGCTGTGGCGGCGAAGCCACGAGGTCGGCGGGGCTGAGGCTGAGGTTGTTGTTGGGGTTGGAGAGGGTGGGAGGGATGGTGGGGGTGTGGAGGGAGGTAGTCGGAGCTGTGGTCGCTTTGGGGGTCCAGATCCTGTCTGAGACTTTGATCGTCGTTCATGTCGTCCTATGGTTGGTTTGGCACTGCTTACTCCCGATATACAGCTTCATAAACATAAAAAAAATTGGAATTCAGCATTTCAAGAAAAAGAAATGGGTAAATTTGCATAAATATTCCTGAACTGATTTGCATGTGTACGATTAGAACTTTTAATTTTTATTATTAACTACATAAACTTTTAATTTTTATTATTAACCGGTGATTTCCATAAAATGTAGCAATTTATCACTTAAAATTTTTGTTAAGTCAAGTAACACTAACTTCTCTATACGCGCTTCCGCGCATGCGAGAGGCTTTTTTTAAAAAAAATTTAAATTTATTTTAGAATTAAAAAAATAGAAATTTAGTGAAATACCCATTTCTAGACATAAAACTATAAAAATACCCTATACTATTTAATGTATATAAACACACCCAAAATAAACCCAAAAATCGACAGCTGTATATTTTTTAATTTAATTATTAAGATGAAATACCTTTATTACCCTTTTCTCATAAAATTGGAATTCAAATCCTTTATCTCGTGTTGAAGCCAGAGCAGAAACTCATTTCACGAGTTTTGGTCTCTCATCTTCATCTTCAACCCCAATTTTCAGTTTTTGTTCTTCCACCTCAATTTTTGTTCAACCTAATCATTCTAAGCTTCGTTGGAGGGCTCGCCTGGGCCACCGAATTGAAGGTCCGTTTGATGCATGTTCGCTCTCTGTTACTTGATCTTTGTTTCTCTATGTTACTTGATCTTTCTCTCCCAAAGATTGAAGATCGATCGATTCCTTTTCATTTTTGTTTATGATTGTGTATTTGTTTGATTATACTCCGGCGTTTTGGTTTTGATGGACGGATCTGATTCGATTTGGTTTCTTTTTGTGTTTTCAGATCATGAACGACCGTGAGATGGGAAGTCCAGGGGCTTCGGCTTCGTCACCTTCAACAACGAGAATGCCATGAAGGATTCGATCGAAGGCATGAATGGCCAGAACCTCGACGGCCGTAACATTACCGTCAATGAGGCCTAGTCTCATGGAAGCGTTAGGCGTTTTCTGATGCGTCTCAACTTCAACTCCTTCTTTGAGGTAAAATTCCATGCAAGATGCTGCTCTGTAGGTAGGGGAAAGCCATTTGAGAGCTACTCAAACTTGTTGAGTTTTTGTTTTTAGGCTTATCATTCCACAGATTGATTTATTTTTGTAGTTAGAGATCCTTGATTGCTGATTGTGATGATAGCTTGGAGCAGAAGAGCTCCATATAAATTGATGGCCAATAATTCACTAGGGAATCAAAAGGTCTTTGCGACACCTTGCCCACACTTGATAGGATATGTGGTTTCCTTTTTGAATATTACAAGGAAATTAATGTTTAGTCAACTATGAATTTTTGTGGACCTTTTTCAATCTATTAGAGGTTCATGTTGACTTCGTATTTCTGCCAAGCACATAACTGAAGCATGATTGTGCGTTGATTTTTTTTTTTCTGTTCGTTTAATTAATTTGTTGAAGCACTTGTTACTATTGCTCTTACATATTTTTAGCTATTCCCTGTATGTGCTTTGTTCATATTTTCTATTACAGCACTCATGGAATTCTAAAATTTCCTATAGGTATTTATCAGCTTTAATTTTACGATCCTTCTTGGACATTGGCTCTTTATCAAGGATACTGGACAACATAATGAAACTTTGCCTTCAGTTTTGCTGGAACATTGAGAACCAGGAAAGCAATGGAAATACATATGAATTGGAACACTTTGTAGAGGTAAACATCATTGGTTTGCGAAAATATTATATCTTCTTGCAATTATTGGCAAGAATAATTTCCACATTTTATACTGCTACAACTGTCTTGGGAATTTACTCCTTTGTTGATGCCAAAGTTGGTTTACCTGTCTGGTTGTCTCTCACAATTGACTAGCCCTGCATAATTCGAGGGTGTAGGTTATGTTGTTTGGCTTTCACAAGATTCCATAGCTGCTTGCATTATTTAACATGTTATATAATGTTGCAATATGTGGACTTCATCTTTAATTAGGTTTTGTTTTACTTTGTTCAGGAATTTAACAAGAAATCAAACTCGCTATACACGATATACTTTGTTTTTTCGATTCGGTTTTTATATTAATTGATGTATCCTTTTTCAGTTGAATTTGAGTTTATTTGTGTTGGAATGGTGTTATTGCACTGTGATAATAGTACTAGTCACTGTTAATGCGATCAGAAGTCACTGTTATCACTAATAGTTATTTTTGTTTTGGTTGTTGTTTTTTTGTAGATACATGGATGATTTGAGAGTGGCCAAGTGCACATATGGTGCTGGAACTTTAATGCTTATTTTGTCTCAAACTTCTTTTATTGGGTGTCCAACTAGTTGTGTAGTAGGTTTAGGCTTAGGTTAGGTTATTTTGAGTTGAGGTACTCTTTTATGGATTGCACCAATTGCTTACTGGAATCTGATTATGATGTGAAAATCATGTTTATGGTATGTGGAGTGATGAATGATCAATTAATTATGAAAATGAAATGTAGTTGATTTTGAGTGGTATGGAGTTGTACACTTTTATCGTATCTATTATGCAAATAAAATGATGTAGTTGTTAACTTCCAGTAAGTGGTATGAACAATTGTTATACTGTTCATATCCTGCAACTAAGTTAATTTCTATGACATAGTATTAACAATGTATTTCTATAACATAGTATTAAAAGAATTTTAGTAACAAAGCATGCTCTATATTTTGCTCTATATATAGTTGTGCACTTGAAGTTTATGATATGCATAATGTGATTTTTACAAGGAATATAGTTCTATGACATAGTATTAACAGTGTACTTCTATGACATAGTATTAACAGTGTACTTTTTTTTTCTGTAGATGTATTTCCTTTTGCCTTTGTGATTGTATATGGTGAAACTTTGGACAATTGGAGGTGGTTTCTACAAAGGATATCGGATGTCTTGCTCGATTTTTTTGGGTTTTTTTGTATGAAATGATATTAACAATATTTTTGTTTTTTTATGAAATGGTATTAACAATGTTTTTGGTATGAAATGGTATTAACAATGTTTTTGGTATGAAATGGTATTAACAATGTTTTTTTATATAAAATTGTATTAACAATGTTTTTGGTATGAAATGGTATTAACAATATTTTTTTGTATGAAATGGTATTAATAATTTTTTTTTTATGAAATGGTATTAACAATGTTTTTTTATGAAATGGTATTAACAATGTACTTCTATGACATGGTATTAACAGTGTACGAAGCTTCAATGGAGAAGGGTCGTAAGGACATCTCCTTGATTTTCGTTATTTTTCTTTTTAGTTTGAGTTTTTTAAAAAAATTTGGGCTGGGCTTGTTTTGGGTGTTTTTTGAGTTTTTTGTGCTGTGCTTGTTTTAAGTTAATTAATGGTAGAGATGTAATTTATAGGAACTTTAACACTCATTTCTTATGTAGTAAATAGTTTTTGGGTATGTTTCTAAAGTGCATTCCATGTGGGGTTTTTCTATAATTTCAGCCCCTATTTTGGGTATATTACTAAAGCTCCTTTAAAAAAATAATGGGTAATTGTGTTCCATAAAAATATGATTCATTATCTGATTTTTTGTTTTAAATTTTTATTTTTTTTTAATATGAAAAAGTATGAATTTACCATATTATCATCATTTAATTAATAATTTCAATTCTTAATGTTTGTATTAACAAAGGGCATTTTTTGATATTTTGAATGTTTCACTATTCTCTCCTTTTGCTTTATATATAGATATATAGATGATGCACATGTTTTAATATTTTGAATTGCAATTTCATCAACAGATTTTTAAAAAATGAAAATCAACCATATTGCACGATCCCCACCTGCAACTTTCAACATCTTCCGCCTCGACTGCAAATTTACAATGCTAGATGAAGTCTAACCAGAAGTATAAGCTATCCCTAGATTGCTAAACACACACTAGTCCTCTAATACATTAAAACAAAGCAATCATTTTCCTTTTCCTTTTGTCGGTAAAATTCAACTTAGCAATTATCATTATCATCAACTCGATGTCTATTTGGTTGGGGGAACCTTTCAGTTAACACAAAGACTCTATTTGACTTTAACATTAAAGAAGTAGTCAATAATAATTTAATGTTAATGAAGAAATTAATTGAATTTTAAACTTACTGATGGATGAATTTGCTACTAATTTGCGTTGCTTGATTGGCCTCTTCACGTCTTGTTATGCAATTGGAGAAAGAGAGAGAGATGAAGTAGGGAGGGTAATTTTTATGAAGAGGGGATGGATTGTCAAGGACTTTGGGTGGGGGAGGGGGTTGCCGGGCATTGAAGGAGAGGGGTGTTGGAAAGGGGTGGAGGAGGTTGTGGGATAATGATTTTTTTATATTTTTAATCTCATTAGTTCTTAAAAATATCACATGCTCAACATGTGATTTGACTTAACAAAAATTATAACGGAGCTAAGCATAGGTGGTAAATTGCAATATTTTTGTAAAGTTCTAGTGGTTAATAATAAAAATTAAAAATCTAGATGGTAATCGTGCAAAAGCTTAAAAGTTCATGTGGTATTTGTGGGAGCGATTTTCGTCTCACAAGAATATTCAATTGATTGATTCCCCTTTCTTCCTCGTCATCTCTTTATCCCTGCAAAATAGATCGAAATAAGAGGACTACACTCGGGGGTTGTTGGCCAAAGGCCCTTCAATGCCTAAGTTAGTTCGATTGATTCGTAGAGAAACAATAGCTAAAAAGGGTACGGAGCTCTCGTGTGGAGAACTGGGTGGCTGGAGCAAGAGATATAATCAAAGCGTGCTCCAAACCTATTTTCCAATCCACCGAAGCCTTCCAAACAACCATGGTTCGCATGTTCACATGGTCTAGATCAACAAAGACATGTTCGCATGGTCGCCATCTGACATGCCCGGCATCGACCCGAACATCATCTGCCACCAGCTCCACATCAACCCTGCCAACAAGCCAGTGGGATAGAAGAAACGCAACTTCGCTCCTGAGTGAGTCGCGATCATTGAAACCGAGATCTACAAGCTCCTAGTTGCTAGCTTCATCGAAGAGGTCTCCTACTCGGAGTGGCTAGCCAACGTTGTTCTGGTGGCAAAACAAGAAAAGGGCAAATGGAGAGTTTGCGTCGATTACATTGACCTCAACAAAGCATGCCCTAAAGACAACTTCCCATTGCCAAGAATCAACTAGCTCGTTGTTCAACTTCCGGCAATCAGCTGCTCAGCTTCATGGATGCCTACTCCGGCTATAATCAAATCCTGATGCACGAGGATAACAAGGCGAAAACCTCTTTCATCATCGAGAGAAGGACCTACTGCTACAAGGTCATACCCTTTGGGCTGAAGAATGTCGAACCAACCTACCAAAGGCTCGTGAATAAAATCTTCAAGGAGCAAATCGACAAAATTATAGAAGACTACATGGATGACATGCTGGTTAAAGCCCCCAAGCGTGCAGATCACATCAAAAACCTCGCCGAGGCTGAATCCAAGTAAATGTATGTTTGGTGTATCTTCCGGCCGATTCTTAGGTACCCTAGTCACACAACGAGGTATCGAGGCACACCCACTTCAAATCAAAGCCATTCTCGAGATGAAGTCACCTTCCACAGTGAAGAAAATATAAAGTCTGACAAGTAGAATAGCGGCCCTCAACCGATTCCTCTCTAGATCTACCGATAAGTGCAGACCATTCTTCAAAGCTTTGAAGAAAGGACAAAAAGACAAGTGGGACAAGGAGTGCGAAGTAGCTTTCTAGAATCTAAAGACTTACCTCACTTCACCTCCCCTGGTCTTAAAGCCAATTCTTGGTGAAGACTTGTTCGAGTACCTGACAGTGTCCAACTCAGCCATCAGCTCAACTCTCATCGGAGAAGAACTGGGGGCCCAACATCCAGTATTCTACACGTCAAAAGCTCTCCTCAATGCAGAGACTCGCTACCCGAAATTGGAGAAGCTCATTTTGGCCCTTGTAGTTTCCGCGAGAAAGCTGAGACCCTACTACCAAGCTCACCGAGTCATCGTCATGACCGACTTTCCTTTAAGATCAATCCTCCACAGCCCTGACGCTTTTCAGCGACTCATGAAGTGGGCTATAGAGCTAAGCTAACACGACCTCCTCTACTGGCTAAAAACTGCAATAAAAGCACAGGCTTTAGCAGACTTTATCACAGAATTCACCCTATTAGTTGAATAAGAGAAGCTGGTTAACAAAAATAAGGAAAGTTCGAGAGCTGTTACTTGGCAAAGGAGCTATTAATCAAGAAGCTGGCCATCTACTTGGATTCCCAGTTGATCACAAATCAAGCCTCAGGTGAATACATGGCGAAGTACCCAAGGATGATCTTGTACCTTGACAAATTCCAAGAGCTGTTGAAGGCATTTCCTACCTTCACCATCCAACAAGTGCCTCGAGCAGAGAACGCGCACGCAAACACATTGGTAAGCCTAGGATCAGCGCTGGATACCTAGTTCAAGCGCTCCATCCCAGTTGAACACCTTGACCGACCAAGCATCAAAGATATAGAGCCGATCGACACAATGCAGATCAACGAGGACCCTAGCTGGCAAGATCCCATCATCGACTGCTTGATGAGTGGAAATTTGCCAATTGACAAGTCCGAAGCTAGGAAGGTCAGGCAGAAGGCCGCGAGATACTACATGCAAGGCAACAAGCTCATCCGTAGATCATACTCCAAGCCTCATCTCACCTGCATAAAATACCCTCAAACACTTGAGGTTTTTTGAAAAATTCATGATGGCTAGTGTGGCAACCACTCTAGGGGCAGGTCACTTGCCTAGAAGGCTCTAAACATAGGCTATTTTTGGCCTACCATACGCCACGACTCCACTGAATATGTCAAGAAATATGATCGCTGCTAGCGGTACAAACTGGTTCCTAACCTGCCTGTTGAAGTCTTCCATCGGCAGAACAGTCCATGGCCATTCATGCAATGGGCCATTGACCTAGTAGGTCCCTTGCCACCGGCACCCGCCAAGAAAGACATGATTATCGTCGCCACAGACTACTTTACTAAATGGATCGAGGTCAAAGCTCTAGCCTCTACCAAAGAAGCTGACGTGGAACGATTCATCTGGAGAAATATCATCTGCCAATTTGGCTGCCCGTAATTACTACTTATCGATAATGACTCACAATTCATCGGTAAGCAGATCACCGCCATCTTTGCAAAATACAAGATCAAGCAACACATGTCCACCCCAAGGTATCCACCAGGCAATGGGCAGGCTGAGGCATCTAACAAAATCATATTGGATTGCCTAAAGAAGAGGTTACAAGGTGCCAAGGTGAAATGGGTAGATGAGCTCCCTGGAGTACTATGGGCTTATCGCACCACCAAACGAAGATCGATTGGCGAAACCCCATTCTCCCTCGCCTATGGGACAGAAGCAATTATCCCTCCTCACATCACTGTCCCCTCCATAAGCCTTGAGGTGGGCAGTGTTGATCAGAACTCTGAGCATATGATGCTCAACCTTGACGTACTTGAGGGCGAGCGCGAGAAGACCATTATCCGAGTCCCCTTTTATCAGCAGCAGTTGAAATCCTATTACGACAAAAAAGCTAAGATTAGACAATTTCAGCCAGACGATCTCGTGCTAAGAAAAACTTTCATCATTGCACCAAGACAAGGGTCAAAGAAGATGAACCCTAACTGGGAGGGTCCTATGTGATCAGCCAATCCGGGGGTAGAGGAAGCTACACACTCGACACAATGAATGGAAAGGAAATTCCATGACAATGGAGTGCTTACCATCTCCGAAGATATTATCCATGACGCTTCCTCATATCTGCTCAATTCCAAGCGAATGACTGAGCACTGCACATTTCTGGAGAAGAAAAGCAACTGCTGGGAGTTCCAGAGTGTCTCAAATGCCCACCAAAAAAAAAAAAACATAGTTGCCCATAAGGAGTGTCCTAAGTGAGGCTTAAGGCGAAGACTAGAAGCGGCCTATAGGAGACGTAACCCACAAAGAAACATCCTCATGGAGATGCAGGGTGTGTTAGAAATTTCCTAAGGGAGGTCTCCATGCTTCCTAAAGGAAGTATCTAAGTTCCTATTCATTTCTTAAAGAAGGGGGGGGGGGGAAGCGTCCTACAGGAGACGCAACCCGCAAAGAAGCGTCCTCAGGGAGACGCAGGGTGCGCTAGGAATTTCCTAAGGGAGGTCTTCATGCTTCCTGAGAGAAGTATCCAGGTTTCTATCTGTTTCCTAAGGGGAGCAGGATAATTATGCAGTTGCCCATAAGCAGCGTCCTTCGAGAGACGCAGGGCGACAACCAAAACATCTTACGAGATATGCAAAATATGCCCGGAGTCCCTTAAGAGGGACCCTGTCACTTGTCAATTTCCTAAGGGAAAACATCCTACGAGATATGCAGAACATGCTCGGAGTCCCTCAAGGGGGACCCTGGCACTTGTCAATTTCCTAAGGGAAAACATCCTACGAGATATGCAGAACATGCTTAAAGTCCCTCAAGAAGGACCCTGACACTTATAAATTTCCTAAGGGAGACATACAATCAAGATAATGGATGGTTCCTCAAGTAGTTCACGAGACAATAAGCAAATTGAAGTTGAAAAAATAACTGAAATTTCCATAGCAAAGTGACCAATCGGCCGAGTTCAATAAAAAGAAGATGGTCAAACAAGACCAATTATTCTAAACAAGAAAGCAGACTACAAAACCTGAAAAGAAATAAAGAAGTCTTCATCTACTCTTCCTCAATAGAGACACATTCTTCGCCAGTGAAGTTGCAGCTTCATTTCTTAAAGACTTGACATCAACCTTCCTTTTTTAGGGGGTCCGGCAAAACACTCCTCCTACCCAACTGGCAGATCATCAGAGTCTAGACCATTCTGCTTCCATCTCTCAACATCCTAGGCAGGGGGTAGACCACCAACTTCCTCATGATACTCGCTCAGCAGCCACCAGCGGCCACTGCGCTCCAACTGTCTCCTGTCGCCAGTCACAATGACACCCAGCTAGCCCTCTTTGTGAAAAAGAGAAGACGAAGAAAAAATACATGTGCTCGACTTACCTTGGGATGCACAACAACTCCTATCTTCGACAAACAATACAAATTCTCCAAGATCTCTCTTAAGCTATAAAGTAGAGAAGTTAAGTTTGCGATGTGAAGAAGAGTAAAGAGAAGCCCTGCATTTATACAGGTTGGGCATCCGAGGTCAAGAAAGAATCACAAGTCCATTCATACTGGGAACCCAACTCCAAGAACAATCAAAAGCCCACTCCAATTGGGAGCCCAAATCCAAGAAGGAAACCCAAACACAGTTGGACAACCCAACAATCAATCCACATCTCCTACATGCCATCGTGTGCCCTGCAGAAGTTGAGGGGCATTTGTGGAAGCAAAATATCTCAGATCCTAGGTCAAATAATTAAGCTAATCAATTTGGGAATTATTTAACCTAATTGGGAGTTACCTGATTTAATTGAGATTTATTTGATTCTTGCCTTAATTAGGGATTTGATTTAAATCAAATCCCTAATTACACCATTCTCGCCAAATCAAGGAAGAATAATTCATTTCCATATGTGGAATTATTCTTCTGAAACCCTAGCCTCCGAGGCCACTATAAATAGATGGCTACACACAAGGGTTGAGGTACGTCTAAAATCCCATCTGAAACTCTGCAGAAATTCCCTCTCACAAACCCTAGCCGCCATAATTCTTTCTCTCTCTCACACAAGGCTCTGGCCACCACACACGGCTTCGGCCACCCGGTTCTCCCCACGAGAGCTCCGTACCTTTTTTAGCTATTGTTTCTCTACGAATCAATTGAACTAACTTAGGCATCGAAGGGCCTTTGGCCAACACCCCTCGGGTGTGGTTCTCTTATTTCAATTTATTTTACAAGGATAAAGAGATGACGAGGAAGAAAGGGGAATCAATCAATCGAATATTCTTATGGGACGAAAATCGCATCCACAGTATTTATGCACATTTTCCACACAAAAAATTGGAATTCAATATTTACACTAACACCTCCTAAAGTTTTTAGTGTTTTCATAAAATTTCAGTGGTTTTTAGTGTCTTCAACCAATAGCGTTAAAACACATAATATTAGTGACACATGAGTGGATTCAGTAACACGTTTTGTAGTCACCACCTAATATTAAATTACCTTATCATTTTTTTTTTCAATACTAGCTATCATTTGGGTCATACTAGAAACATCTATGTTGCACATCGATGATTGCATGTCTTGTATGTCCCACTTAACAAATTTGGGAGGTACATCCATTTTGTCTTTCAAGGGCTCAATCAACATAATTTTCTCGCAAAACCAAAATTAGTTTTTATTCAACGATTAGTGAATTATTGTCTAATTTAAATGAAAATAAAAATAGAATCAAACTATCATAATTAGAAAACATTCAGGCAACGCAGCAACACAACCAGAAAAAGATGATGGTTTTTCGCAATCTTTCACAAGCTGCCTTTCCAAAAAGTTTAAAGTTGTTTTTGCCCAATTATATTTTGGTATTGTTCTTACATCCTGACAACGTGAAGCTATGTTCCAAAAGATTGTATTACTACTATTACAGAACAAAAAAGTAATACAAAAATGCAGACATAATAAGGCATACGAAATCTTCATGATCTTGTTGTGTCTTCCTGATGCAGTGCACTAGGGGAGATGTTTAATGATTGATCCATTATTGGGTAATTGGGAAGTCAAGAACTCTTGGGTGGTGCACGGGAATAAATTTAGATGCATGTGGTTTCTAGTATGAAACATGTATCTTAGTTAATATTTGAGTCCTTTCATTTGCTTTTGTTTTACTTAAATAAGGGTATGTAGGCTTCTGTGGAGATGATTAATTATTAAGAATTTCAATTGTAATGGCAATTAGAGCCATGCTCTTTCTATTATCAAAGACTCCTTTTTTAGCGTCTCATGTAATTTCTAGCTATTTCGCATCAGCACTTTGTGTTTCATCATTTGGTATCAAAGCTTTGCTACTCTCTTGGGCTACTTCCATTCTAATGGAAGCTAGAAGAGGTAAAGGAAGGTGTGGAAACCATATGGAGGACCATGATTTTAGGGATGAGTGAGATGAAGAAATTCATGCACTTTAAAGACAAGTTAAGCAGCTGATGTTATGTCTCGAACGCCAAGAAGCCCGCAACGAGTGTGGTGGGTCAAGTTGTGGGTCCTCTAGTGATGAAAGTGAGGTGAATCCTTTCGGGCACCATGGAAAGAATTATCATGATTCTTTCAAGGTTGAACTACCATAATTTCATGGTCGTCTTCATCCTGAAGAATTCCTTGAGTGACTTAGTGTCATTGAGAAATATTTTGACTATAAAGAGACACTAGAGATGAGGGTCAAGATTGTGGTGCTAAGACTTTGTGGCTATGCTTCAGCGTGGGGGTACAAGGCACAAGAGATGAGGCTTTGTAAGGGCAAATCTAAGATTTCTTCTTGGGACAAGATGAAGCCCAAACTCAAAGAGAAGTTTGTACCCATGGATTTTGTACAAACCAGTTTTTCTCAACTTAATAATCTTTGCCAAGAATCAAAGAGTGTGCAGGCATATACTGAAGAGTTTTATAAACTCTTGGCCTGTAACGATATTCAAGAAACTGAATAACAATTGGTTGCTCGATATGTTAGAGGACTAAGAATCCCAATTCGGGATGAAGTAGAGGGGCACCAACTATGGAAAGTCACTGATGGATACCAACTAGCATTGAAGATTGAAACCCAACTCACTCGTCATGCAAGAGTGAATCTCCACCTACCATAAGTAGTACCTATAAAAATGAGAAAACTGAAAAGTTTGCCCCAAAGTCAGCCATTAATCATACCCGTAACCCGGGTGCTTGCTTCAAGTGTGGTAAACTTGATCATTGCTTCAATGATTATCCTAGGAGGCAAGTAGATGCATGTGTGAAATATTTAATAGAAGAAGGTGAAGAGGCTGCTTATGATGAGACAGCTCCTCCTATTTATGACGAATAGGGTGGATATAAGCGTGAGGAGATTGAGGCTGAACAAGGTGAATGCTTAATAATCCAACGGGCTTTTACAACTCCAAAAGTAGTTCATGAAGAGGATTGGCTTCATTCAGGAATTTTCAAAAGCCGCTGCAAATGTCTAGACAAGGTGTGCACTATTGTCATAGATGGTGGAAGCTGTGAAAACATTGTTTCCGAAGACATGCTGCATTCTGGCGGTTTAGGTGGACATTTTGGGAAAGATAAGACAATTTCCGTTGTGAAGGACAGGTATTTTTGGCCTCCAATATATCGATATGTCATCCAGTATGTGAAGAGGTGTCGTATATGCCAAACTATCAAAGGGAAGAAACAGAATATTGGGTTGTGCATGCCATTAACCGTACTTGCAGCCCCTTGGCATGATATAAGAATGGACTTTGTAGTTGGTCTGCCAAGAACCCAGCGAGGTAATGATTCTATTTGGTAGTTGTTGATCATTTCTCTGAAATGGCTTATTTCATTCCATGCAAGAAAACAATGGATGGTTCCTATGTAGCTTATATTTATTTCAAAGAGGTGGTTAAGCATCATGGTGTTCCAAAGTCTATTGTTTCGAACAGGGATACAAAATTTCTCAGCCATTTTTGAAGGCATTTGTGGAAGAGAATTGGTAGTAATTTGCTTTATAGTAGTGTCTTCCACCCTCAAACGGATGGGCAAACTGAGGTTTTGAATAGAACATTAGGCAATTTACTTAAGAGTTTGTCAGCAAAGAAACCAAAACAATGGGATTCAGTACTTCCTCAAGCAGAATTTGCCTACAACTCGACTGTAAATCATTCTATAGGAAAGACTCCATTTGAGGTTGTCTACGGGAAAACTCTAGGCCACCATCTTGATCTTGCTCCCATTTCTAATCCTACAGTTACCAACAAGAAAACAGAAGATTTTGCTATTTCAATAGCAAGAGTTCATGAGGATGTGAAGAAAAAACTCGAGGAATGCAATGACAAGTATAGAGAAGTTTCCAATGCTTATCGACGTGTGAAGGTATTTCGTGAAGGTGATCTTGTGTGGGTTTATTTTAAAAAAGAGCGTTTTCCATCTGGTGCTTATAATAAATTGAAGGAAAATAAAATTGGTCCATGTCGAATTTTAGAAAAGATCAATGACAATGCTTACAAAATCGAGCTGCCTACGAATATTCGTATCCATCCTACTTTTAATGTGCAAGACTTGTCTAAATATCTTGGTGAATTCGATTCAAACACGAGGGCGAGTTTCTTCTCATGAGGGGAGTATGATGCAGTGCACTAAGAGAGATGTTTAATGACTGATCCATTATTGGGTAATTGGGAAGTCAAGAAGTCTTGGGTGGTGCAAGGGAAGATGCATGTGGTTTCTAGTATGATATATGTATCTTAGTTAATATTTGAATCCTTTCATTCACTTTTGTTTTAGCTTAAATAAGGGCCTATAGGCTTTTGTGGAGATGATCAATTATTAAGAATTTCAATTGTAGTGAAAATCAGAGTCATGCTCTTTCTATTATCAAAGACTCCTCTTTGAGCGTCTCATGTAATTTCTAAACATTGTATAAGCACTTTATGTTTCATCACTTCCTTATAACTACTTTAGACACTGCAGATTCAATATTTTGCCTGCTAATCCTTTCAAATGCTATGAGGTTCCTTTTCACAAAATCCGCATTATTTTTCGAACTCCGCTTATTAATATTTATCTCACAATCAGCATAGGGAAATCGAAACAATTCCTTAATATCAAAACCAGTAAACTTTTCACGCCTACCACCAATTGTGAAGTCCCTAGTTTTAGAGTTGAAACACTTTATTATCCTGATTATATATATATATGTCTTTTTACACATGTTTTCACTAACCAGCCCTTCGTCAAAAACTTTGAAAAGACCACCATGTTTTCCTTATCATTTCACGATGTTCATCTTGAATACTCTCTTTCAAACCAATAAAATTTTAAAAATGGTCCAAAACCAGATCTGTAATGCATTTTTCCAAACTCTTTCCTGTTCAAATCCATATCACCTACAAACACAAAAAGTACGTATCTATAGCATTGTATTCTATACTAAACCTTGCTCAATGATAGAGTGGGTTGGTAATAAGAATACTTTTGGTATAACCAGGGATGGAGTATCGAATAAAGTAGGGAAAATCGACTGTCAACGTGGAGAATAATTAGGATTAACATGCTAAGGGAATTGGGTAGAATTGGCTATGGTGAAATCGGAAGCTCTAGTGCTCTCATAACTTGAATCTTACTACTTTATTTTTCTACGCTTGCTTTTATTCATTGTTTTAGTTAATTAATCAATCGAATCTCATCATTCAATTGTTCAAATAAAGTCTTGGGTTAATCACAATCGGTACTTAGTAAATTAAATCACTCTTCGTGATAACGACACTTCACTTATCATTGTATTACTTGTGCGAATTGTGCGCTTGCAAAAAATTCACAACACATGTCCTCACGTTATATACCTACACAGATAATTACAAATTTAACAGATCCCATCAATGAAACAAAGAAAAACTCATGAAACAAATTTAGGAACACAATTAATATATAACCTACTACATATGTGATAACTACAAGCATTGCCTAACATTATACATCTACAGCAGGGGCATGAAACACAATTAAAACACATGTAAAGGGATCAAATAACATTGTAAAACAGGTTATATACCTACAAACATGTCCTCACATTATATACCTACACAAAAAATTACAAATTTAAGAAAACTATGATAATCTACGGATTTAAGAGTAATGTAATATACCTGCACATATTTATTACTTAAAAGCTATAGATAATTACATACAAGCTAGAGTAATATACCTGCATTGTTGAAAAGTTCAAGTTTGCAGAAAAGCATATGAAAACAGATTTAAAAACACTGTGAAATAGGTTATATACCTACGAACATGTAGGCACGTTATATACCTACACGAATACTTTCAAAATCAAAGAATACTGTGCTAACCACGGAATTAAGAGCACTGTAATATACCTACCACAAAAGAAAAAATAACATCACAAAATCACTACTGCAATCACCTAGGAATTTTGTCGAACACATAACGTGCACAATTGAAACACAAGCCTAACCTTTTGGGAGTAGGCAGATTAGGCAAAACATAAAGTACCTACCACATAACCTAATTTTAAATGTCATTTTCTGGTTATTATTGAATGAATAATTTACCTATTCGTTGGGGCTCCATGTTCGTGCATAAGTTGTGAGTAGATATGATCAGATAGAGGAGATGAATAAGAGAGCTTTAAAAATGCAAAACACACAAAGATGTTTTTTACCTGCAATATGCAAGGTAGACCACTAATGGTTGCTACTTTGGTGTCGAATGCTCCAAAATCAAATGCTTTAGTCAGTCTCGTCTTTTCTTAATGACTGGTCTGGTGAATAGAATATACCTACGAACTCAGATTTTGAACGGCATAGAGGGTTTATGGGAATCTAATGTTGGAGAATCTATGGTTTCAATGAAGGGAATCGATCAAGGCTGAAATGGTGGTAAACTGAAAATGTTTCTGATTGAAACGGTAGTTCTTAGTATTTGAAAATGGTCGGATGCGTTTTTGGACTATAATGGCAACTATAAATTGAATATTATGTCCTCTTTCTAGAGGGCATTTTAGTTTGAATTTGGGTTTTGAACATAGTTATATAGTAGGTTCGTGTCTAGGGAATATAATTTCTATGGGCCTATATTGGAGTCTCTCCAGAATATAAGATATACTTATAGGAATCGTCATAATTATCACGTAAGCTCAATTTATAGTAACATGATCAAAAGCCTAGATGAAGAAATCAAAGTGAAGCCAACCAACTATAAATGATAACCACTGTTCTATTATATTAAATTAACAATTACTCTTTGTTTTATATGTAGCCAAAATTAATCAAATATTCACCTAATTCTTGAAACCCCTATTTGTATACAACCAAAAGCATGTTTCCTTATAAATTTGAAAAATCAAAGTAACAACCTAAAAAATTATAATATTTTTCTTCAAATATATAAAATAGTATAACAGGAACGACAACGTTCAAGTGAACGTAGTATATATATAAAATAGTATTTCGTAACACCTTACACCGCATTGTGCTATCGATTTAGTATTTCTCAACACATTTTATGTCGCGTTGTGCTATTGATTGTAATAAAAAGGATTTGTAATATTAACCCATCAGATTTAAAGTAATAAATATTAGCTATAACCCATTAGACTTAAAGTAAGCCACATATTGAGGTTTCATTGCCTTCATTACTAAGCCACATATTGAGAAAAGGTTATTGGGTGAAAATTATACTCAAGACTCATGTGTTTATCCATTATTTGCTGGTGCAGGCCTAATGGACAATATACTTTGTGGTAAATGGGTTGAAGTTGCAACTAGAAGACAGAGGCGATTATACATAATCAACTAGTAATGAATCTTATGTTTCATGTATTTGGGGATCAATTTACATGTAGGTTGAACTAAAATATCTAGGATTTTATTTTTAAGCAATCTTGTGAATTTGATGGAAGAATGTGGATATATGGAATTCTTTTAAATGCATTGACTAGTTTGAATAGTCGTATATTGGTTGAATACTTGATCACATAAACATCAAGAGGCCTAACCCATCTTTGAATTCGAATATGTTTTTTTTATGTCCTACAATCCATAAGTGAAGAGAGGATATTTAAAACAAAATTAAAAGGTGAGCTTGGTTGAATGGCTAGAGTTTGGGAGGATAGTAATTCAATGAATCAAGTGCCAGTGGGATAGAGATCATAGTCAATGTCATAATTAAATGGATCAAATGCAAGTGGGATTGAGGTGATGAGACATGAAGTTGTTTTCTTTTGACCACATGCACCACTCCATTTCCTTCTTCATGTGGGTTTCTTCAAGTGACTAAGGTGGAAACTATTCCCTATAAATAGGGAAGACTTCATTTAAACTAATGGATCAACACACAATATAAAACAAAAAAACAAAAAAACAAAAACCAAAGCTGCTCAACGCACACCCTTTATCTTTCTCTTTTTTTAGGAACCACATAGCTATATTAATGAAGTCTTTGTTGCTTGGAGCACCATCCAATTTATTAATCCATTCAATATATCACCAGGTTCTTTTGTTCTTTCCAAAGATCCTGAGCACCACCTTAAATCCATAAACTCACTCATCGAGCTTGTGTCGTCGCATACGATAGCTTGATTGATTATGCAAGTAAAAGCCTCGTTCCCGAGGTACGAGAACCTACGGCCAATAAGTGTTCTTTCCTCGACCACAATCACCTTGATTAGAAAATCCAAATCCTGCATATCACCACACCACTATTGTTCACTCGCACGACTACCATCCACACTTTCTGATGCAGCGGAACAAGAACAAAAGATAACTTCGAGCAAACTTAACTCCGTTGATTCTAAGAATACCCGGAATTAAAACTCTAATTTGTTAATTCGGAGAATACCTAGGAAAAGAGTAAAGAGATGAGAGAAAAATCTCAATCTTCATTCAATAACAAACATCAACTGCCATTTCTTACAATTTCATGCATTATTTATAGGAGCCTCTCAATCAAGATGAGATAACTCATCATAACTCTCCTAAACCTTTCCTATCCCAACTTCCCTCCTAATGATAACTTCACATTAAATCTCCCTAACTCACAAAGATGAAAAGACTCTCCATAACTTTATTCATGAACCTAGATAACTTCCACATACGAAGAGACACTTATTTAATATAGGTTATTAAGACTTTCCTGCATGGCCCATTGGGATCACGTTCAATCAAGACTTTAAGCAAGTAACAAAATTGGGCTCAATGTATGGTTGACATATATACTTCCAAAATTAGTCGTTATTTAATTTCTGGTGGGATTGGTTATCTTCACATTAGCAATAAGGATGATTGGTTTCTGGTTTTTGTATATCCTTTACTATATATGGACACAAGTAAATCAAGTACTGGAATCATAAAATATTATTTAAGCTACCATCACTAACACGTTGGTGCTACGAATGAAGTCAATCAACCACAAAATCATGGACTCTGACCACATAATCGTGTTGTTTAAGTAAATTCATCACAAGGTTAAATAATACAACTTTCTTTCTTCTATAAAAGCCTTTTGTAGGTATGTCGATTCAAAATTCCTTGTTATATATTGCTTGTTTTACAACCAAACCTTCCACACGTCAATGTATTTTAACCAAAAAAAAAAAAACAAAGAAAGTTCACTTTATTATGAGACAAGGTTTACGATTCTGAAAAAGACCTCATAAAAAATAAATAAAATAAAAAACTCCACCCAAGGATGGGTATGGAGACTTGCCATGCCATGAAAAGTCAAACTCCCAACATATAGAACTCAGGTAAGTTCGGTGTCTTCTTACCGCGTGGTAGACATTTTGTTGATAGTGTAATTATGTACATCCAAATTGATTCCACAATGGCTTTTCTCCACTAAAATACAAGAAAATAATGGGATAGCTTTCCCAGGTTTTTTTATGATTCATGAATTCTAAAAAGAAGGATGGTCCGGTGCTGGATTTTCAATGCAAAGTGGGAAAACATGTGCATTTGTACTTCATGTGACATATTACATGTAGGAAGAAAGTTGCTCAATTTCAGCTAGAAATCAATGGAGTTGAAAAAGATGGAAGTTCATGGTATGTTAGTTTTGTTCAATTTATAGAAACGACTCATTCCGAACAAACAGTCAGAATGCTTGTTTCTCAGTAGGCTCCTTTAACCATGTGAAATTCTTGCTTGTTTGTCAAATGCAAAAAAGAATCAAAGATTAGAAAAGCATGGGAGAAGCATACTTGAAAGAACCAATTTAAAGAGCAAACAGTCATAATGCTTGTTTCTCACTAGGCTCCTTTAACCATGTGAAATTCTTGCTTGTTGTCAAATGCAAAAAAGAATCAAAGATTAGAAAAGCATGGCAGAAGCATAAAAAGATAAATATTTTCATGTGCAAGGCAATGATTTCCTAAGTCATTATCTTGCCCCTGCTCAAAGAGAAACAATCGCATCAGAAAAGGGCATCAGAAAAGCTCATGTACTCTTCTCTTTTGTTTTCTATAAATTATCTACCTTTCTTTCGCATTTTTCCTATTAATTAAGCAAACTATTGAGCCAACATGCATTGTTATAAATATATAAGAACAAGAAAAGACCACCAAACCATTTTTGGGCCTAAGAATTTTAGCTAAAGAAAGGATGGATTTCTTCTATTAAAGTTGATAGCAAAAATAGTCTATTAATTTTAGCCCATATCCACTTAAATATCGTCAAACTAAGTATGAGTAAGCTAGTTCGTGTAGTAGTTCTTAACGTGGGTTATGAATTTGAAACCTCTTATAGTATCGGAAAAGTGAAAGTACTAGTAAACTAAGAGCTAGTTGGTGATAGTGGTTCTCAAATTGAGCGAAAGAGGATGTGAAATGTTGTAAGATACATCTTTTAGGGTGTTGGGATACCGGAGATGCTCAATTGGGTTTCTAGTTTTTCTGCTTGATACTCAATGTTTGGTGAGGGACACTTTTGGAAGAAACGCTAAGTATACAAAAAATTGTAAAGGAGTTTCAAGTAAAACGTGAAGATAAATAAGCTTGGGTTAGACTTTATTAAAATACTTGACCATACCACCAAATCACGATTGCAATTTATGAATTTGATCTTACTAACTTCAATTTGCATTGGCAAATTCATCACTAATTTCAATTTCCTTCATGATATTAAATATATAATCCGAATTTTTGTTATGGAGATATGTCCTACTATAATGCATACTACCTTTAATTTTTATTTGTGCATAGCATCCGAAGTAAAATTATTTTATTTGTTGTCTTTTCGCAATTGTATACTAAGAAAGGGGCCTCATTGCCTTGGGCCACCCAAAAGTTAGGGCTGGCCTTGAGTAGCCTACACAGTTCAAAAGAACTTTTCCCAGTTAAATCATCTTCAATACTTGCGTATTTTATGCGTTGTGTCTGTAGTTTCCTTAGAACTGGAAATCAAAACATATAGAACCAGTCATCTCAACAGATATTCTCAAGTGTAAAACAATAGACACAAATTAAACATAAAAATAGTACTTATTTAAACCATGTTCCAGCTGATAGTACTCCACCCTTTTTTTTTTTTTTTTTTGGGTCGAAGGAAATGATATTCCATTAACATAACAAGTTACAAATAGGCTCAATACAACAAACAAAACCAAAACAAAAGCACAAACAAACAAAATAAAAGCCCAACCATAATACATATACTTTAGGCCCAACACAACAAAAAACCTTAAGACACACAGAACCCTAAAAACACTCCCAAGAACTAAGCAGCCGCTACTGCTACCACCCGATCTGCCGTCGCTGCCAGTAGAGGAAGGTCCAAGAGAACCGACAAAGGAGATCTAAAGAGCGTGGCTTCGGGGAAGCAAGCCACCACTGTGCATCAAGCTCAAGCGATCTGTGGATTGGTCAAAACTGACCATTAAACTACAGAGCCAACGCCTCCAGAGTAAAAGCTCTGATTTGAGGATGGAGTGTAGGAGATGAGCAGCAACAACAAACCAGGAGACAACCAAGCAGAACCTAGGAAAAAGGAAGGATTTTAGGGTTAAAGAGTTCGTGGGAGGGGAAGAGAAGTGGCTTGAAGGGGGGTAGGTGGATGAGAGGAGAAGAGGGAGAGAGAGGTGAAATGGCTGTAAAGGAGTGGGAGAGAAGAGATTGAGGAGATATGGGCCAACATCAAGGAAAACATAGGAGAAAAAACACACCAAACTAAACGAAAGCAAATGAAAGTAAATGCCACATCAGAGGGTGGCAGAGAAGCCACATCAGAGGGTGGCGGAGAGGCCACACGAGAGGTGGAAGAGAAGCCACCTCGAAGGGTGGTGGCACAGCCAGAAGCTCAGAAGAGGAAGGTGGGAAGGAGAGAAACTCTAGAGAGAAGGGGGAGCCTGTCTCTCTAGGGTTCTCTCAAATTCCTTTTTTTTTGTTCTCTCAAATGCCAATGAGATGCTAATATAGTACTTCAACTTCAGCCTGTGTTTTAAGATATTTGCTATAGTGCAACTGATTTCAATCAAAATTTTGCAAGCAAAACAATACAATACACACACGCATAGACAACTTTGATTTCCAACTCAACAGCTAAACCAGGAGGAGCCCGCGCTCACTAGTCATTGGCTTTTGAACTGATATTCAAATCTCAATAAAATACTTTTTATTTAATAAGTGGTTGTTGGATTTGTACCTTGCTGACAATAAATTTCTTTGTTCATCAATTAGTGACTATGTTTGTGTCTATGAGCGTGCTTGCATGTGTGTGCATTTAATGCTCATTGATGAGTAAGAATAAGTGTGCGTGTTTGTATGTAGTTAAATAAAGAAACAAAATCATTTGCTCAAAATGGTTGATCAGACGATCAACAAACAAAACTGTATTTGTCAAAATGTTAAATCTTATATGCATAATGGAAGTATGATTAGTAACTTCCTTAATCTGGATATTAGCAAAGGAAGAAAAGAAAAGAGAAAAAAAAAAAAAAGAAGAAGAAAGAAAGGCTATTTATCGATATCGATATTTTCCCAATATTTCCATCGATATTTCCGAGTTTTTGAACCACCGATATTTCCGAAACTATCAATATTTAAGACCTTGATCACAACCTTAACTGGATAACAGGAACAAATTTTTAAGCAAAAATGAGATATACCTCTTCTCGTTAATGAATATAACTTCCAATTTCTTAAAAATCAGTTTAAAAATCACTCTCCTTCACTCCCTTTTCCAAATCATGCCCATTCCTCTGCCTCTAATTTCACACCTACTCTGGTACATATGGGTGTAGGAATTTTGTTTAAGTATGCATGTCTAGTGGAATCCAGAATATTTATAAATAAATATCACCATCAAACTATGCAGTAAACCATCAACATTGATTAACTAACTCAATAAAGCTTAATGAAATCAAAGACTCCTTTTTTAGCGTCTTATGTAATTTCTAGACATTGCATTAGCACTTTGTGTTTCATCACTTCTCTGTAACTACTTTAGACATTGCATATTCAATATTTTGCCTGCTAACCCTTTTAGATGCTATAAGGTTCCTTTTCACAAAATCCGCATTATCTTTCGAACTCCGCTTATTAATATTTATCTCACAACCAACATAGGGCAATCTAAACAATTCCTCAATATCAAAACCAGTGAACTTTTCACGCATGCCACCAATTGTGAAATACCTAGTTTTAGAGTTGAAACACTTTATTATTCTGATTATATCTATATATGTCTTCTTACACATGTTTTCACTAACTGGCCATTCATCAACAACTTTGAAAAGACCCCCATGTTTTCCTTATCATTTCACGATGTTTGTCCTGAATACTCTTTCTCAAACCAATAAAGACGTTAAAAATGGCCCAAAACCAGATCTGTACTACATTTTTTCAAACTCTTTCATGTTCAAATCCATATCACCTACAAACACAATACATATCCATAGTCATCATTGTATTCTATACTAAACCTTGCACAGGAAAGAAAACTCAAAAAATAAGACTAGTTAAAAAAGAAAAACTCATGAAATAAATTTAGGAACACAAATAATATATAACCTACTACATGTGATAACTACAAGCAATGCTCACGTTATACACCTACAAAAGGGGGTAAAACACAATTAAAAACAAGTAAAACAAATTTAAGAACATTGTAAAACAGGTTATATACCTACAAACATATTCCCAAAAATAAGAAATAAATAAAGAAAATCATAAGAATTTACAAGAATCAAGCTTTGAATTGAAGGAGCTAGCAAATCTACTCCCACAACAACTTACGAAATAAAAGATTTTGATGCAAACCCAAAATCTGAAAAAAAGGGCACGAATTCATGTAAAAAGAAAAACCTAGTTTAGGATTAGTATTAGGATATTGTGTGATAGAGTGTTTTAGGGTTTACAAAGGGTATTTTTGATAGTTAAATATGGTGTACTTAGGTTTTTTTATTTGTTTATCAAATAGAAACTTCAATGGTACAATCAAAGACATCAACAAGACATCTAAAATACCAATCTCAAGAGGGCAACAAACTAACATGCTAAAAGCAAAACTAATGCCGACAAAAGCCGTACTAAAACTACTAGCTCACATTACCACAATTAGCCATAAGCCCAAACAAAGCCCACAAACCCAACATAACCAAAACCCTAAATCAACCCATGAGCCTAAACTAACCCTACCACCACCATCTGAAGAAGAGTCATCGCGGCCACACCCACTACCGTATCTATAACAGATATGAGGAAAATATGATTTCTAGCGATCTACCTGCACATAAGAGTGAACAAATAAACGAAAACAACAACTTTGTCAAAAAACAATTGGGTGATTTGCAGCAACCTCCGTCAAAGACGAAGTAGAATAAAATTTAAAGAACATGAGGGGTGTTAGGGACCGAATTTTGGGAGTATAATTTGATTGAGAACATAGACTAAAATGGATGATGGGGAACTTCAATCTAACCATGGTTTAGAAGAAACCACCACAAGGGGCTTTAAAAAGCCCAAGTGGATTTATTCACTAACCTAAAAGGAAAAGATGAGAAGAGAGGAGGGGGAGGAGGAGCAGTGACGCTTCTTCCTCCTCCCCCCTCTATGGAATTTTCCTTTAGGACTCACAGAGGGAGAGAGCGGCTGGTGTTTAAATATTGTGGTTAATTTTACATTTTGACTAAAATATTAGGGTGTACTTAGATCGTAGGGTGTACTAAGTTAATTTTAGGGTTCGTTTAACAACTCTATCACAATTACACATATACATATATAGTAATACATACAAACATAATATTGTATTCCAATTATTATTTATACTAACACCCTAACAGATTTTTCAATTTTTTCACAAAACCTCATGAGATTTCAAAAATTAGATGAACACGCATTGAGATTTTAATTTGTTCTCACAAAACCCCTTTTCATTGATTGCTCCTCCAAAAATTGATGATTTCATTTTAAAAAATAGGTAAATGACAACGTTAGCCTCAATGAATGTATATGCAATCTAATCTAAAAGGATAACTTTGTTATTTGGAGAAATTCTTTATATATATTCATCAGTTTTTGAACGAAAAAATTAATAGAAATGGTTATGTGGTTGCTTGAGATACAAATCACCTAGTGGTGAACCTCAAGTTGGAAATGAGTCCAATGTACCTTAAAAAAAAAAAAAAAATTAAGGTCGACACATGTGATCAATGGCACTGCTGCTAAAGAGGTTTTGTACATCTGTATAGTGATCGTTTTGTTTTTTTTCTTTTGGAAGTACATGAATTTCCTTTTGTTTTTGCAATGAAACTGTATGACTAATATTATGTTTTTTGAACGTAGGTTGTTGAAGAGGTGTGTGGTGAACCAGCTACTGGTTGCTTGACCTACAAATCACCTAGTGGTGAACCTCAAGTAGGAAATGAGTCCAGCGTACCTTAAAAAAAAGAATTAAGGTCTACACATGTGATCAATGGCATTGCTGCTAAAGAGGTTTTGTACTTGTGTGACTACTTTTTTTGTTTGTTTTCCTGTACCTGAATTTCATTTATTTTTGCAATGGAACTGTTTTTATAAAAATAAAAAAAAATAAAAAACTATTACATTTTTTTAGTTTATCATGCATGATTTTGTTTTGTTGCATATCTCTTATACTAAATTTCTATTTGGTTTTAATATACATGCTGTTATTTGGTTTAACATGTATGGTCCTCAATTGCATTTTTACATTTCCATCTAGTTGGTAGGTAAATTTTTTTTACTAACCCATTTTTCTTGACTGGTAAGACGTTGTTGAAGATAGTTGTCATCAGGTGCCCACTAGTTTGGATTGCAAAACGAGTGATACTGAATTTCGAAACAAAAATGTGTATACTACTAGTACCATCCCAAAGTTTGACCCGTCCAAAATGTTCCAACTCACTAGCACACAAGACATTATTTTACATGGAGATAGCACGGGATGTGGGCATGAAGAGTCCCCCATAATCCCTAAAGATCCCGGGCCTAATTTAGAAAGAAGGCCGGAGATCTGGAAGAAATCAAGAATTGAAATTGAGACTTGAGGAAGCACATGTGTAAGCTATGTTGTACAAAGAATTATGTGTTCATGCTGAAGTTAGTGTGGCAGATAAGCGCAAGCAGTAAAATGAGTTATCAAACGACCTACAATAGCTTCTCGACTGTATTGAACAAGAGAAAGGGTTTAAAAATAACGAGTCCAACATTGAGCTAAAATCATGGGTAATAAAGGTGAAACATAAACAGATGAGATCAAAATGGTTTTCAGGGTTAGGCCTTATCATTTGGCCCGCGGGCTCATAGGATGATGGCGGCCCACGTGCCCCATCAAAAAGAAGCCCGACTTGGCTCGTTATGGGCTTTGAGATGGCCTGGCCCGCCTTGGGCTGGGCTAGGCTTGGGCTTGGGTGTCTAAAGCCCAGCCCGGCCCGCCCACAAAAGCCCGGCCCGTTAGGCCCACATACATATATAATTATGTATAAATAAGACTTTAGGATTAGGATTATATCACTAAATCACATATATAATTTGTTTCATTTCATTTACTTTTCTTTACTCATTCCTGGTTTATAATTGGATGATTAGCACATTAATTAGTGTCAATTATTAATACAACAATTATATATATAAAAGAAGAACAACATATCATATCACCAAATATAATCATATCACGAAACATAATCGTACCACCAAATATAATCATGCTTTTCTTGAACACATCACCAAGCATATCATTTAAAAAATATTTTTTTTTATACTTATTATTTTTAAAATTATTTCTTAAAACGTATTATGGTCTAATTATGTAATAACCTCAAAAATAATACTTGGTTTTATTATTTTTGTGGAAAATCTTATTAAGTTGTGTGACTTTATTGGGTGTTTTATGAATTTGGTTTGATGTGAAAATATTGGAATTAAGTGAGTTTAATCTCAAATTTGGGCTAAAATGCCCTTATGATTAAGTTTATGATTTTTTTCGATTGAAGTAGGCCCGTTTCGGCCCTGCCCATTGGACTTAGCCCAGCTCGGCCCGGCCCGATGGGCTTTCTCAAGCCCGACCCATGGGTCGGGCTTGGGCTTTGAATTTTCAAAAAAAATCCGGCCCGGTATTTTCTAACTCCTCTTTAAATGAAGAATTAATTTACCTGATAAATCAGAACGAGCAAGACGAATGTTTAAATTAGTTCCCCCCTTTGTAAATTGTTGAACACCCAGCAAGTCCTCAACCCATATCAAACAGCCAATTCCTTGCACAAATGAATATGCAGTACAAGAACAATTCTTGAGGCATGTCTCTTCACAATCCTCATCTGGACAAGGAATAAAGTGTGGCGAAGCAGGCAACTTGGCCTGCTTTAGCACTACAAACCCATCTTCACCCTCTGTACTATTTCTTTAACACTTCAGTAGGGTATTGCTAGAGCACCCATCAGACCAATTTCCCACCCGCCATTGGTCCCAGTCTGTTGCTTGAAATCCACGGATACATCTGCAACTCAAAACATTATCCAATACACTACACACCCCAAACTTGCCACACCTATTGTAAAGATCACAGTCACTGGAGTTATATCCGCTCGATACAAGAAAGGAGAAAATGGAGAGGAAAAAGAAAATTAGGAACTTGGAAATTGGGGTTTTGAAGGAGAAAAGTAAAGTTCCCATGATCATCTGACAAACTCTTTCCTTACGTGCATGCATGATTTGGTATAACTAAACTGATAGAAGGAGAAGAATAGAGGTGGGCTGCTGTTAACTGAAATGATAATTAACGGCTGTGACAAACCCCTTTCTTCTTACGTGCATGCAAGATTTTGGTGGGAAATGATACAAGCATACAATATGAGTGCAACTTGTATATATTCTCCACAACACCATCTCAATAATAGAGGTGGGATACATTGTATTGGTAGTCTCTTCCCTTATTAATAGGGTACACAATTTGGTCTCTAAAGATGGTTTCCTTATCATGACCAATTGTAATGTTTGCATATATAAGCAAACCTAATTAAAATTAATAATTTTCTTTACTTGTAATCGGTAGTGGCCTTATGGATAGGCCTCATCATTTGGCCCACGGGCTCATGGGCCGATGGGGGCCCACCCGGCCCATTGAAAAAAGCCCGGCCCGGCCCGTTATGGGCTTTGAGATGGCCCAGCCTGCCTTGGGCTTGGGTGTCTAAAGCCCAGTCCGGCCCGCCCACAAAAGCCCGGCCTGTTACGCCCGCATACATATATAATTATGTATAAATAAGAGTTTAGGATTAGGATTATATCACTTAAATCACATATATAATTTGTTTCATTTCATTTACTTTTCTTTACTCATTCCTAGTTTATAATTGGATGATTAGCACATTAATTCGTGTCAATTATTAATACAACAATTATATATATAAAAGAAGAACAACATATCATATCACCAAATATAATCATATCACGAAACATAATCGTACCACCAAATATAATCATGCTTTTCTTGAACACATCACCAAACATTTGCATATTTATTCGTACTATCATTTAAAAAATATATATTTTTTATACTTATTATTTTTAAAATTATTTCTTAAAACATATGACGGTCTAATTATGTAATAACCTTAAAAATAATACTTGATTTTATTATTTTTGTGGAAAATCTTATTAAGTTGTGTGACTTTATTGGGTGTTTTATGAATTTGGTTTGATGTGAAAATATTGGAATTAAGTGAGTTTAATCTCAAATTTGGACTAAAATGCCCTTATGTTTAAGTTTATGATTTTTTTCGATTGAAGTAGGCCCATTTCGGCCCGGTCTATTGGACTTAGCCCGGCCCGGCCTATTGGACTTAGCCCGGCCCGGCCCGATGGGCTTTCTCAAGCCCGGCCCATGGGTAGAGCTTGGGCTTTGAATTTTCTAAAAAAACCCGTCTCGGTATTTTCTCTCTCCTCTTTAAATGAAGAATTAATTTACCTAATAAACTAGAACGAGCAAGACGAATGTTTAAATTAGTTCCCCCCTTTGTAAATTGTTGAACACCTAGCAAGTCTTCAACCCATATCAAACAACCAATTCCTTGCACAAATGAATATGCAGTACAAGAACAATTCCTGAGGCATGTCTCTTCAGAATCCTCATCTGGACCAGGAATAAAGTGTGGCGAAGCAGGCAACTTGGCCTGCTTTAGCACTACAAACCCATCTTCACCCTTTGTACTATTCCTTTAACACTTCAGTAGGGTATTGCTAGAGCATCCATCAGACCAATTTCCCACTCGCCATTAGTCCCAGTCCGTTGGTTGAAATCCACGGATACATCTGTAACTCGAAACATTATCCAATACACTACACACCCCAAACTTGCCACACCTATTGTAAAGATCACAGTCACTGGAGTTATATCCGTCCGATACAAGAAAGGAGAAAATGGAGAGGAAAAAGAAAACTAGGAACTTGGAAATTGGGGTTTTGAAGGAGAAAAGTAAAGTTCCCATGATCATCTGACAAACTCTTTCCTTACGTGCATGCATGATTTGGTATAACTAAACTGATAGAAGGAGAAGAATATAGGTGGGTTGCTGTTAACTGAAATGATAATTAACGGCTATGACAAACCCCTTTCTTCTTACGTGCATGCAAGATTTTGGTGGGAAATGATACGCACACAATATGTGTGCAACTTTTATATATTCTCCACAACACCATCTCAATAATAGAGGTGGGATACATTGTATTGGTAGTCTCCTCCCTTATTAATAGGGTAAACAATTTGGTCTCTAAAGATGGTTTCCTTATCATGACCAATTGTAATGTTTGCACATATAAGCAAACCTAATTAAAATTAATAATTTTCTTTACTTGTAATCGGTAGTAGCCTTATGGATAGGCCTCATCATTTGGCCGGTGGGTTCATGGGCCGATGGGGGCCCACCTGACCCATTGAAAAAAAGCCCGGCCCGGCCCGTTATGGACTTTGAGAGGCCCGGCCCGCCTTGGGCTTGGTGTCTAAAGCCCAGTCCGGCCCACCCACAAAAGCCCGGCCCGTTAGGCTCGCATACATATATAATTATGTATAAATAAGAGTTTAGGATTAGGATTATATCACTTAAATCACATACATAATTTGTTTCATTTCATTTACTTTTCTTTACTCATTCATAGTTTATAATTGGATGATTAGCACATTAATTTGTGTCAATTATTAATACAACAATTATATATATAAGAAGAACAACATATCATATCACAACATATAATCATATCACGAAACATAATCATACCACCAAATATAATTATGCTTTTCTTGAACACATCACCAAACATTTGCATATTTATTCATACCATCATTAATTTTAATTTTAATTTTTTTATACTTATTGTTTTTAAAATTATTTCTTAAAACGTATTACGGTCTAATTATGTAATAACCTCAAAAATAATACTTGGTTTTATTATTTTTGTGGAAAATCTTATTAAGTTGTATGATTTTATTGGGTGTTTTATGAATTTGGTTTGATGTGAAAATATTGGAATTAAGTGAGTTTAATCTCAAATTTGGACTAAAATGCCCTTATGATTAAGTTTATGGAATTAAGTGAGTTTCGGCCCGGCCCATTGAACTTAGCCTGGCCCGGCCCGATGGGCTTTCTCAAGCCCGGCCCATGGGTCGGTCTTGGGCTTTGAATTTTCTCAAAAAACCCGGCCTGGTATTTTCTCTTTCCTCTTTAAAGCTCGGCCCGAGCTGACCCATGGCCATTAAATTTGGGCCGGGCTAGCCTAGCTCGGCCCATTGACAAGCCCTAGTCAGGGTATGTGTACGAAGGGATCAAGACATTAAAGGAGCCTAAAAAGGCAACGGTAGATGGAGAAAAACATGTAGTTGTGAAAACCGGAAAAAATAAGAACTTCTAGGAACCAACTCTATACAAAGAAAAACAACAAGAGTCGTGGAGTGCTAATGAATTCAAAGGAAAAAAAACAAATAGGTACTTTATATGGTGGTCATAACAGAGTAAAAAGGATGCAACAAAAATCTGCAACTCTTGATCCTTCTTGCACGTTGGTGTGCATTTACCTATCAAATCAAGATTGGGATAAACTTCATCGTTACCGCCTTTTGTTACGCCTCCCTCTCCTCCCCCCTTCTCATCCTATCTTTCAATCTCATCCTCACTCTCATTTTTCTCTATACTCTAGCACCAAAAAATATTTAAAAAAACTAAAAACAAAAATTGAAATGATTATCAAAAGGGCCCATTCTCACGCTTTATATGGGATTTGATACCACCACAATTTTTACGTAGCAATTTTGGTAGCTTGTCCTTTGTATGATTCAATCGACATTTTTTGGTTCATTGATATTCCATTCAATAGAGAGTGGGACTTAAAACATAAAATTTTAAAAATGCTAAAAAATGTTGAAATGCGCATCCAGGGAATCGAACCCTGGTCAGTACCGTGGGAGGGTACTATGATACCACTACACCAGATGCGCTTGTTCATTTAAGATCCACTTATTTCAATATATAATTCAATATTTAATACTTATCGTTGCCTTAGCCTCAAATCTTTAGCATTTCTTATTATTCATTTCAAACCCCCAAGAGTAGCTAGCATTCAAATTTCCCTCTCTTTCTATTTTCCTTTTGTTTGTTCTCAAATTTCACTCACAATCTTTGGCATTCTTCACGAGCCGGACCACGACATCTGCATCTACAAGAAGAAGATACCGAAGGCACTTCAATTTCTGCCGGTGTACAATTTCCCTCTTTATTTTCTTTATTCTAGTAAACCCTAATTTCATGATGCACTGTTTTCTTAGTTTTGAATGTTGTGTTGAATCACTCTGGTCTTGTGAGGATCTAAATCGTTCTGTACTATCTCTATAAAAAATCAGAATCTTTTGTGTCTGCGATGGGGACGAGGCATATGGAGATGAAGAAATCCTTCAAATTCTGCATTCGTTCTCTGCTCACTCCCTGTTCTAAGCAGGTTTCTTTACTTACGATTTCATCTTCTTTAGAAATGGTTTTGCTCAATTGCCATTTCAAAGTCGAAGGATACCCATTTCATTGTGTCTGGAAATTTTATTTTATTCTTTCGAAATTATGCATTTCTTCCTCCAGATTCAATTGACTGACTTTGTTTTATGATGAACACAAAAGGAATTTCGCCAAGCATTTCCGAATTTTACAACTGCCGCGCAAGTGCGTCTTCATAGGATGTTTATTCAGGTACAGATATGTCATTTAATAATCGACGTAGACTTTTTGTTTATTTCTCTGCACTGTACATATTTGGATAGAGGGTTTCGCATATTATTCAAGAAAAGCTTTTCTCTTTATTTTTAGTTCAGATTCAGAACTAACGCTCATTTCATTGATATCGCATACAAATTTTCAGGTCATCACTTCTTTGCATGGAAATGCAGAGTTACTCCATTTCATACGAATTACCAATATTAACAATGCATTCTTCTCTTGATTTCTTTAATGTTCTTGACAGAAGATTTAATATCAGGACTATTTATTTGTGTATTTTATAATGCTATGAGTTGAATTCTGAAAAATTTGCCCCTTTAATTTTACAGGATGAGTTTGAGTCGGTATGCCTTGAAACTGAGGTATACATATCAATATTTAGTGACGACGTTAATGCACAGTTAACAGCTTATGTAGGTTTTTCTGCGTAATTTTATTACAAGTTATTTCTGAAATTAGAGAGAGTGAGTATTTAAGTAAATAGCCTTCTGGTTGTTATCAAGAGTTCTAGTTGGGTCTGATGGTTGGTTTATTTGAGTCTTAATTTATGAATTTCTTTTACATGGAGTTTGTGTACGTAATTGCAGCTTTATTGTAGAGTTACTATAACAAGCAATGTTCACTCCACGGGGATGACTTATTGCCACTGATTAATGCTATTTTAGAAAAGAAAATATGGTTATTGATTATTTGATGGTGGTTTAGTTGGACCTATTTTGGAAATGAATACATAAAGGCATGCTTAGATACCTTGCCGACCCGTGATATTCTTGATATACAAAAATATTATGGCTTAAAACAAAGGAAAATGCTGATAACAGAAGGCACTGCAGATGAAAATTTTTGTAAAAAGAGGAATATCAAGGACTGAAAGGATTGAAGTAGGATTTACCATGATTAGGAAAAACATGGGATAAGTATTATAATTTTATTAGTTTAAAAAGAAATATTTAGTTATTTGTGTCAACATGCATATGCTGTGCCCTTGCTGTGTAATTTGAAGCCTCATGTATAAATAGGCTCATTGTCCAGTGAAATGATGACATTTTTCGATCATTTAGGTTTTTAAGTAATTTCTGAAAATGGAGTAATAGTTGATTCAACGAGAGGTTCTATGACGAGAGGGAATAATGGTGGCTAATTAATGATTCCTAAGACCCAACTCATTTATGTTTTATGCAAGCAACTGGAAGTATCTCCGGTCCTAAAGGAATCCCATGTCTAACAGATGGAATCTTCAGATGATTACTGTTGACTAAAAAAATAGCATTTGTGGTTATATGATGTGCTTTACATGCTTGTATACAGTTTACAGATAGACCAAAGACGCCATACTTTCTCTTCCTCTCCGAGCTGCTTTCGCTCACGTTGATCCGATCGAATTAATAAGCAAACTGACCCTGCTCTGATATGTTTTTTTATACTTAACTATTAGTTCACGATCCTCTTGGTTCTAACTTCTAATTTACATTATATACTATACATCATGGTATTCTTTGTGCCCATTATGGTTTCTTGTTATGTGTAGTCTCTCCTCTGCTCACAGGTGGGAACTGCTCTTGATACCGTAGAACAACTTGTGGAAGAACAAGCTCTGGGTTCTTTGTTTTCAGATAAGTAAGTATTGTCTTGATTTCTTGACAAAAGGGATATATGGCCTCTTAGTAAAAAAAACTTAGTGTTGGTTGACTATTAAATTGTGAAGAATTGTGTGTGTACTTGTGCTCTCTTCCATTTTCTTTTCTAGATTCATAAATCATCCTTAATGTAATGTAACATATGCTGCCATGTTTCAATCAAATGGTAAGTACAAGATAGGTATGAATGCGAGGGGAAAGACACCAATTTACAACATATTCCTTCTATTAGAATCATCTTAATTATAAATTTTAAAATGTTTGTTATTGGGCTAGTGTTCATTTGCTTTGGTAACTAATGAAGCTTTCAAGATTGTATAATAAAGGCCCTTGTGTCTGCTTTGCCATTGTTGAAGCTGTAGAAGTTCTGTACATAAATCCCCCCACCTCCCCAATGCCCTAACAGTGCATGAAAACAGTCCAGGAGGTAGTCCTATCCATTTTTCTTTTGTTACTATGGCGGACATGTAGCGTTATCCTTGATAGTATCCATCTTAATCTATATAGTTACATTTCATATTATCTCTTATAGTGCCTATTACCGTAAACTTCATTGTTTAAACATGTTGTGACTCATGCAGGACTAATGTAATGGATGTTGCTCGTGATCTGTCCACAATGAAGAAGGATGAAATCCAGTACTTGACAAAGATGCTGGGATTGGTAGATATATTCAAACTTAAGCTCCAATTAAAAGTTGCTTGGTAGAGATGATATCATCTAGTTTTTAGGGAATTGTCCAACATTTATACAGACACGGAGTATATATTGTGTTCTAGAATTCAAGAGTACCAGGGTCTCACATCTGTCTGGTTCATTGAGATCAATTGGACCTTCGCATAAAACCCCCAACACTATAAAGGCGAGATTAAATCCCAGGTAATAAGATATGCCCTGTGGAACAGTTACCAAGCACTTTTACTAGTCAAGGATTTTCACCCTATCATTAGTTCATAAAACTGGTATGTAATAGGATATGCACTTATGGAAGGAATTCTTACTGTGCAATAGTGTTCTGGTAAGTTGAAAAACAATATGTACTGGGTACGTAAAGCTGTGGGAGGTCTGAAATTAAAAAGAAGCCAGAATACAAGATTGACCTTTTTAAGGGTTTATTGTTTCAATGGTATTAGTCTAGATGTTACATCGTTTGCACGAGTGCATGCACACATATCCTCAGATGTCGTAGTACTTGGCCACTTAGGTTAAAAGATGATGTTAGGTTGATACATGTGTTGTATTTCCCCTAACTTTCCGACACTGTTAAGTTCTGTGGTTAGACCATCCTTAAAGGTCTGTCAATTAATGCATGGGTTTTCAATTGAAGCGTTTTGGTTTTCACTAATGTTTTCCTCTTAGCTTGTATGGTATGGTAACTTCTCCTAGTTTCTACTCTTGTTTGGCTGCCCAGAAACCTTTTATGGGGTTGATGGTTTATAAAATTTGAACAAGGTGGTAGCTCTCCCATAACTTAATCTCTCTACTCTTGTTTGAAAATGCTGTTGAGCGGGTCCACTTTTTGTTTCTTCGTCATCTCTTTTTGCCAACCTCCACCCTCAATAACAATCTTGCAGCTGTTTGAATGGTATAAAATCTTTTGCAGTTGAGAAGTGGGAGTGTAATGTATGGAATGTACAACAGCAACGGCCTCCATAATCCATGATCCATGACTGGGGTTCGTGTATTGGACTAAGCCTATTGATTCCATGTGTTTTTGGCATGAGGATTGAATCTTCATTTGGCTTGGACTCGTCGCGTAATCAGAATCCTCAGGTGCTACTTGTATTGTAATCTCAAGTGTGTTTATAGGAGCTATTGTAGCTCTCAAGGTTTTTGAAATTGGATCAATGTTTTATGCAAAATGAATTGCTATTAATTATGCCCTATTGTTTTTTTTAATAGTTAGTGATAGGATTTTTAGTACCTGCACAAAGAGGGTTAAAATCACTGAAAATACTTGCAAGAATACAAGGCTATTGTAGTATAGATGCTCATGCAAAGTCGTTCTCCTCAAGGACTATTTAGTAATTAATGTAAAAACAATCTCTAATTAACTACTTGAAATTGAGAGCTGAGAAGGATGATTCTGTAATTGTCTAAAAACTACGAATGTTGATTAAAATCAAATATGACCAAAGAAAAGAGTTTTATAATCCAATTTATAAAAGTACTAGGGTTTCACCATCACCTAGCAATCCTATGAATTTTTATCAATTACTTATGATCTACACATGCCACTTTGAAGGATAGGTCTTCCTAATTTATATTCTACTTGGAACCTCCAACATAGAACGTATATCTAACATACAATCTGTCCGGACGTTCGGATCAAATTTAAACATGAAAGACTCATTATGTTTTGTGAAAACCCTTTGAAAAACCATACAATCCTTAAGATGTGATGTTCATCTTAAGTGAAATTACAATTATTAATCACAAGAAGCCAACATCAATTTCAGGGAACCTTCCGACCAAAATTGCTTCCAATTACTTTTCTAAAGATCCTAATGGTGATCAAACATTAAGACAATTAGATAGTTTAAAACAGTGATTAACAATTCAAAGTATGCATGCCATCAATCATAAGCAATTAAATAAGAATTACATATTCATGCTAAGGTTCAAGGCTTCACCCTAGCAAAAGGAAATTAGTTCCGCATATTCATAACTGAAATCATGGAAAAATACTATTAAGAAGAAAAAGAATGAAAACACCTTAAAGTTGCCAAACTCCAAAACCCGCACGCTTAAAATCCAAAAAGAAGATGTCCAAGTTTGTTGTAAAAAAGAACTTAAATACCTCATACAAACAAGCTGCCCACGTCCAGCTTTTCTATCCCCACAGGGAAACTAAATAAAATAAAATAAAAACATGACATAAAGTCCAAATTGGACTAGGAGACTCTGCTCACAATCTGCTCAGCCACGCTTCGGCCTCAAATCTCCTCCAAATCCGACCCAAGATATCTTGTTTTAAAGATAAAAACATTCTGAACACTTCTCCCGGAGACCACGAACCCATCTGAGGTCATCTTGGGCTCCAAAAACGCAATAAATGCCCAAAATGTCACTATTCCAGCACCGCGCACTGCTCCTTTATTTTATTGCCTGAAAGTAACCGCTTGGTAGAAAAATCTGAAATTTTGATACGATCAAGCTAAGTGACTCATGAATGTCCTTCAACTGGAATTACTCCAAAATTCGTCAATTTGATTATGTTTTGCTCTAGAGGAAGTCGAAAGTCCTATATTGGAAATATAATTCAAAGTATCAAAATTCTTCCAAAATATCAACCAAAATATACTAAGAATGGAGTTAAATATATAATATAAAATATGCCCATTAGTTAGTAACATTTTCACAAGATGGCTGTAAGATTTGGGTAATTGACACACCGTCTGACTGTTTTTTTTTCCTAAATTTTATTTTTAATATTATAAATTTTATTATATTATTATTATTATTTTTATATAGTTATACTAGTTGTGGTCAATTGTACTCGAGTCGATCTTGCCTGGTCCAGAATAAAATAGGGAAATATACTGAAATGATCACTTTTTACAAATGTTGTTCTAAAATGATCAGCTTACAAATTCTATTCAGATATAATCACTTTGGGATGTGAAATGACCTAAGTGCCCTCCATATAAATACATATCTATTGGGCATTGATTGGCGACCTAACACTTCTGACTTCTCTCTCTGTCTCAGCTGTTTCTCACGGTTCTCTCTTCCTCTCTCCGCGCTCTCTCTCCATCGACCACCACGACTCTCTTTCTCCCTCTGTCGCGAAAACCTAAGCATCACTCTCTTCTTCTCTCTCTGCAGTCAAAGTTAGGGTTTGTTGTGGAGAGAGAGAGAGAGAGAGAGAGAGAGAGAGTTAAGCTTTAAGCTTTTGGCTTTTGAAAAGAGGGAGAAGCTTGTTCAGAAATGGAGGCCAGCAGCAGCAATAGTAGTAGCAAGAGTGGCTTGGTGGTGGCCAATGAGAGAAGGCCAAGTGGGGGAATCCGAATAGAGAATCCGTTTACTTTGAAAGTGGGTCAAGTATTTACAGGCTTTGGCATAGGCTGCGGTGTTGGTATCGGTGTTGGTCGCCCCATAAATCTAGGTACTGCTCTGTCTATTGAACTATCTCTTTTTCTTCCACAGCTTTCTCTCTCTAAAGTCTAATTTTATGTGGAAGATGGACTTGGGGAAGCTCTTCAAACCCAAAAATGCTGAAACCCATCAGACACAAGTTGCTAAGAAACCATGTATTACTTTTCATTTTCTCTGTCATTGCCTTTGTTGTTTGTTTTTAGAACTTGGGTCTGTTTGGTTGCTGAGAAAATGTAGGAAATGGGATAAAGCTGCCATTTTGAATTTTTGGTATATCGTTTTAGTAGGAACCTTTTTAATCTAAGAATTTACAGCAACTGCACGGATGGTTGGTTGGTTCGAATTTTGAATTTGATTTGTTGCTAATATGCGTGTAATGTTTGTGAAGTTAGAATTTGGTTGTTCTGAATCTGAAGTTTGTGCATTGTTATCTTAATCAATGTGTATTCATGAGTAGTGTCCATTCTCAAGCTGTGCGGGCTTGTTTGAATAAATTATGAGGATTGTCTGTCAGCTGATACCTTTAGATATCAGTTATTTTCAAGCATATGCTTTCAGCACATATGTTTTTAAAGAGTTAAATCTACAGAAAGGAATAGGGTGGCAAGAGACAATTCTATTTTGCAAAAATATCTTGATCCATGCAATTCAGTATTTGAATGATTGATAAGTGATGAGCGTTTAAGTTGTGCAACTTTGTTTCTTTTCAAGTGGAGATGCTATTGACAACAATACTATCAAATTTCCCTTCTATGGTTGTTATGGTTGTAGCAGATATTAGTTAACCCACATATTGATTTAAATTATGTACACCAGGTGCAATACCAGTACTAAATCAAGTCATGGGTGCCACACGAGGTGCTACTGATGCATTATCTGGCGTTAGCAGACATGTAAATAACTCTGTAAGTCAAATATCTTCTTCTTTTCATTTTTCAGTTTTGTGAGTACCATTGTCATTGTCATGAAAAGAGGAAGATAAAATGATTACTAACACTCAAAGACTTCCTCAAGCTCTTATTCCCATTTATCATTCTTCAGTTGAGGAAGCTGGGAGCAAAGAACATTGAAGCAGGCATTGGATGTGGAGTTGGTATTGGCCATGGTTTTGGAGTTGGTATGTCATGTTATGTGTTTCCGGGGAATTCAATAGTACGTTTTGTTTCATATATTTGCATTTTCTGATGCACTATTATGGAGACTAATGTTTACTAGTTCCTGGTGAAATGCGTTGTGACAGCTGGTGCTTGGTTATTCATGCATTGTGACAGCTGGTGCTTGGTTTTTCATTTTCTGTATGATATGTCTTGCCTAATTTATAATCAGAATATTTGGTGATGCAAACAGATTTATCACTATATATTGATGAGTTGTAGAAGGGATTGATGAATCTCGTGGAAAAAACGTTATTCTCTTAATGGATTCACACCCGGAGGGAAAATTTTCCACTGAACAAGTGACTGGTTTTTTATCTTGTCTCACGATGTTTGCAATATGAACCCAGGGAGCGGCCAAATACCAAAGACCTTGTTGCAACAGTTGCCCCACTGCAAAATAAATCTGATGCAAGTCTTCCATGCCTTTTCTCCTCATGGATGCAATTACATGTTGTTTTCGTTCTGTTCGTTTCTTAAACATTGCCTTTTTGTAAATATTATCACCACCAACATTCTGAACCAAAAGTAGTGCAACTATGCTCCCTAAATAAATGCAGTTTATTTTCTTTATACTTTTAACGACCTTGTATGTTTCCTGTTCTTATCATTCTCTGTCATGCATAATCTCACTCCTTCCCAGTCTGATTTTGTTCCCTCAAAGCAATTTTAACTACCTCTACATTTTCTGAAACATGCTTAGTTAGCAATTTTTTATGATGACGATGCTTTGTAGGTTCCATCTTATGCGATGCTGGGAATTCCAAAGCACGAGGAAGCACCTCCGACTCCACAACATCCTCTTTCGGCCATGGGCGATGCCTGTTCAAGGATGGACCTCACAGCCTTCCATCAAATTTTGTTAATGACACACTACAAAGATGATGAAGGAACCAATGAGGTAATTGGATTGTGCACACGTAGGTTCAGATGGTTCTCTAATGCCTTTCTGAAACTGTTTGTCTTTGTGTTAGTTGTCTTTCCAAGAATGGAATCAGCAAATGAAGGATATGTTGGAGGCGCAAAAGCGTGGGGACTTAGCATTTCGTGACAAAGATTTGAGATCAGCAATGGACTGTCACTCTCAGGTATGCATTCTGCAATAGGAGGTAGAGTATGCATTCATGTCCCCCATTTAACAAGTTTACACTTGATTAGTATTTTGATGCCACAAGGGTCAGGCACTTCATTTTTTTTCTCGTAGATAATGAGTTTCAAATTTGTTAGTATTTCGTAGTACAAAGGACAGGGCTGTTTGTGAATTGTATAAGAAAGAAAAGGTTTTATGCGATGTTGGTAAAAACCCGTATTCATATCAGACTGTACCTGATAAAAAAGCTGTTTTCGTAAGTAGAAAATAGGATGGTCATCTTAATTTCTTTTAAGGTTCTGAGATAGAGTTAGGCCTAATCTACGAAGGACAATTATGTTGGTGATTTATCTGAGTTCTCTGGCATTCATAACATAATGTACTCAAGTGTCACTGGTTATGCCTACGTATCTCTGACTCTGTTTTTTCCCTCAGGCTGGATTAGCTCTTGGAGAGTTGCGAAAGGAAAATAATTTCCTAAGAATCCTTTGGCCAGTAACTAATCCACCTTCAATTCAAGAACATCTTTTACATCCTCAACTTTTACAGAAGCCTCTCTGCCCATTCCTTGCTCGAAGGTATTTTGATGATGTAGGAGTGTAAAACGTGATTCCATTAAGGACGTCGTGTCCTTTTTGTAATATGCTGTAGAGAATGAAATTATAGTGGGAATGTGTAATGAAATTATAGCGGGAATGTGGAGTATTTGTATTGCCATTGTATTGCTCCCCTATTGTATTTGTATTGTCATCATATTGCCATTTTAGTGTTGTGGTATTGCCTGGTTATTGTACTTATATTTGTTTCTTATCACCTGTTTTTTCAAGTTTATCTTGTGAACTTATAAGGATATTTTGTAAAAGAAAACACTTGATCGTGTAAAGGAAAATGCCAGATCATTATTCATTATCATACAAATAAGGTACAACAAGCACCGTATATGTATCTCTTCAATATGATTGATTTGTGTTCAGCTATTGGTGTAAGAATGTGATTTCATTATTGCTTTTTTATTGAGTATTTATTATTGTAAGAATGTGATTCCATTAAGGGCGTCACGTTCTTTTTATAAATCAAACTCATAGTTGCTTCCCCTGCAACAAATTATATTAATTAAGAAAACCAACCAAAAGCAATACAAAAGCAATGGCACATAGATTATGAAGTGGTAACAGACATGCAATACAAAAACAATACGATTGCAATAAACAAGCAAAAAAGTGACAATAGACAAGCAATAAAAAAACAATAAAAATACAATAAATAAGTTGGGCGCGACTTTTCTTTTTCTTGTGCATAAATAATTACAGATACAGATAGACCGTAATCTGATATTGGAAAACTAACACAAAATATGAAGACATAAGCAGTGATATGTGTGAAGTATAAATGAAGAGGAAAAGATGATATACAGTGATTACACATCTATGGTGCTTCAAAGGTTCTATCAATTGTTCAAAACCATTAGACTCTTGTCCATCTAACACCTGCAAAAACAAGAAAAACAATATCATGGTATGCATAAAATCATGGCCTTGGACACTTGCCATGTGATGGTCCCGGAGAGATGCACACACTCTCAATTCAAAAATCTATAGCTCGAACCAGAAGAAAATTGTAATACATTGACATGTGTGTTTGAAAAAAATAAAATAAAATTGAAGGCCACATACAAGAGAAAGGTACTTTGACTTCATTAAGAAAGCAGACTTACTCCATTCAAATTAATGAAATCTAATGTAATTCTTTCATTCATATATAAACCAAACCCGTCACAGAATGAGAAGAGTAAAATGTTAGGAACATGAGAAATTATTGTAAAATGCTGATGGTGCAGCACCAATAGCACATACACTAACCATTTTGACTTATACAATGCTTTCTTAAATAAGAATTTGACAAGCACCACAAACAGGGATTTGTCACATGAATTTTAGATGAAACGTAGCAGAATGTAAGTCAGATCCTGGATCTCAATGGAATTAAATGTACAAGTTGGATTAAACATCAACATGCACAATCATTAGCCAAATTTTTTTTTTTTTTTTTTTCTGTTATTACTAAGTTTTTCTATCTTTTCTTTCCACTTGACAATTGCGGTGAATGCAATAGCATTCTCTAAGCTTTCCATGCATGTAAAAGAAACAAAGGCAACTGAGCAATTATAAGGATTAAAGCAGCATTTACGACAAGCATTTAATTGTAACCTTTGCAAGGCCCTCGAGTAGAATCAGAGACTTTTGTCTCTTTAGACCCATTAGTCCTGTGTATTATTAGGCTTGATTGAAAGAAGAAAGGGTTAAATTTGCATTGTTTAGTTTCTTCTCTGTCTAGTGTAAATATTTATGTCGGCATGTCTATATTCTACTTCCTATTTGAAGTTGCCTAGTGAAACTATTTTTGTTTTTCAGACAAGATGGTGCTCAGGAGTTCCTTAGCTTCATTATGGATCAAATGCATGATGAAGTACTTAAGCTTGAAGGACAGCTCTTGAGTATTAATGGGCTCAAATCATCTCTAGTATCTTCTGCAGAAGAAGATGAATGGGAGACGGTTGGACCTCAGAATACATCTGCAGTAACCAAGACACAAAGTTTTGTTCCTTCAAAATTAAGCGATATTTTTGGAGGACAATTGATCTTAATCTTGGTTTTTCTTTCTTTTTTCCTGCAGAGGAAAGACGAACTTTTTTTTAGAGAAGGGTGGGTGACTATTAAAAAGCATTATGTCAGGCCTCCAAGATGGTGGAAAGAATTTCATCTTCAAGATGGATGCAGACTTATAGTCATCAATTTGTTGCAACTTCCTCCAGCATTGTACTGAAATGCTGGATTTGGAATCAAAATTTTGTTACTCTTCTTTGAGCCAGCAATTTGTATATTGTATTTCAAGGGATATATATAATGCCATAGTCTGACTGAAGTTGTATTAATTTATGCCGAGCCGTCCTTAGCTTGGGGTGGTTATCATTATCAGTTTAGAATTTTGTATCTATAATTTAAAATTCCATTATAATAAGGTGGAAATTGTGAAATGTGCATCATATCTCAATCTCATAATTGTGTTTGCAAAATGATGCATGCCTCATAGGGTATATATCATTGCCAGGAAAATGTCTGATTTAATCATTTTCTGTTTTTTTTTCTGTAGTTTTGTGTTGACAATTTCTGTTTCTTTCCCCTTTTCTTTTCAGTTTGCACAAGAAAAAGAAAAGCCACGCCCAACTTGTTTATTGTATTTGTATTGCGTTTTTATTGCTTGTCTATTGCCACTTTATTGCTTGTTTATTGCTATCGTATTGCTATTGTATTGCATGTCTGTTACCACTTCATAATCTACATGCCATTACTTTCGTATTGTTTTTGTTTATTGCTTTTTGGTTGGTTTTTTTTAATTAATATAATTTGTTGCAGGGAAAGCAACTATGAGTTTGATTTATAAAAAGGACGTGACGTCCTTAATGGAATCACATTCTTACAATAATAAATAATCAATAAAAATCAATAATGGAATCACATTCTTACACCTTAATGGAATCGCATTCTTACACCAATAGCTGAACATGAATCAATCATATTGAAGAGATACATATACGGTGCTTGTTCTACCTTATTTATACGATAATGAATAATGATCTGACATTTTCCTTCACAAAATAAACTAATACAATCAAGCGTTTTCTTTTACAAAATATCCTTATAAGTTCCTTCACAAGACAAACTTGAAAAAACAGGTGATAAGAAACAAATATGAGTGCAATAACCAGGCAATACCACAACACTACAATGGCAATACGATGACAATACAAATACAATAGGGGAGTAATACAATGGCAATACAAAAACTCCACATTCCCACTATAATTTCATTCCACATTCCCACTATATATTCATAATCTACAATGGTAAAAGATGTTGTTGACTTGAAGGTGGATTAGTTACTGGCCAAAGGCTTCTTAGGAAGTTATTTTCATTTCGCAACTCTCCAAGAGCTAATCCAGCCTGAGGGAAAAAACAGAGTCAGAGATACATATGCATAACCAGTGACACTTGAGTACATTATGAATGCCAGAGAACTCAGATAAATCACCAACATAATTGTCCTTCATAGATTAGGCCTAACTCTATCTCAGCACCTTAACATGTTGGTGGCAGGTGGTTTGAGTTCCAACCACTTTGTGAAATTAACCAAAATAAAAACCATTCTCCGAAATTGATACTTTCTCTTCCGAAATTAGAAAACTTACAATTTTGCTAAAGACGATTTTATCTTTTTCTGCATGAGGAAACAATGCGGATTGAGATGACTGAGATGAAGGTATAATGATCTTCCTCTATTCAAAAAAATAATATCATATCTATTTTTGCATAGTGATTTTTATTTTGGGTCATTTGAGCATAGAATCCTTCAGGATTTACGTAGAGTTCTCATAATTCCTTGTGATGTTCTCCATATCTCCCATTCATCTTCTTCTGCAGAAGATACTAGAGATGATTTGAGCCCATTAATACTCAAAGGCTGTCCTTCAAGCTTAAGTACTTCATCATGCATTTGATCCATAATGAAGCTAAGGAACTACTGAGCACCATCTTGTCTGAAAAACAAAAATAGTTTCACTAGGCAACTTCAAATAGAAAGTAGAATATAGACATGCCGACATAAATATTTACACTAGACAGAGAAGAAACTAAACAATGCAAATTTAACCCTTTGGTGATTACTCTTGAGGTGTTCTAGGTTTCTTCTTTCCTTGGTTCATGAAAATATTGGCGAACTCAGAATAGTACAAAAGATTGTTAACCTATTTGTTACAACATTTTACCGATCACAAGTTAACTTCTAAAGTATCTCAGTCTAACCCATTATTTCACATTAAATGGGTTGCAACAGGTGTAATAAACCACAAACAAATAAATAAATTGGAAAAAAGTGTAACATATTTTCAGAAAATAAACAATTTAAGTGGATCAAGCCATCAGACAAAGTGTAAAGCATGAGAATTATCAATCAAGCCAAATAATACTGAAGGAAAACCATTACCTATCAATACAAGATTTATGAAAATCACTAAGTAACAAAATTGCACTACATGTCTGACCTTTCTTGTTTATTTGGAAATAGTGAAAAGATATTAATATAAGGAAAGAAAGGAAACAGTGCATAAGGGATTTATAAGAAAAAAAGTGGCAGGGAAGGACAACTTTTGTGACTACAAATAGATGCATGTGTCTAAATCTTTTTGCAATGATCGTGCCTTACAAAAACAGAGTTCTTTTTCTCTAAACAAAAATATCTTAAAACAAAGGAAAGAAGGAAATGGAGTAACAATTTCACAACAATCTTTTAAAGAAACAATGAGATTGACAATGATTATGGTTCCAAAACACGAAGAGCAGAGAGAGAGAGAGAGAGAGAGAGATCGTAAATAATACTTCAGCCAAGAATAATCTCAACTCCTACACAAATCACAAGCCGATAAAGAAAAATGATATCAACATATATTCCTATTTAATTACAATAACATATCAATAAAACACAAAAAAAAAAAAATCAATATAACAGCAATACCATAGCAATACCACTACAATACAACCGCAATAAAATCACAATACGATTGCAAATAGCAAATCAACAATGCTACCTCACTACCCAATACCAATTGCAAGAATCAATCGACAAAGAACAAACACATTTGTTGTTTCAGACAAACAAAATCAATCCCAATACTTCACTTTCTACACAAAATACAGACGAAATCAATCACAATTCCAATTTCAGTAATCAAATTCAATTTAACATCAAAACTTACATATTCCCAACAATTCATTTTCTGCAGAAGCTGTTCTTGAAGAGGGCATGTAAACCCTGACTTCAAAATCTCCCAAAATTGGACCAAAATGCTCAAACAATGGCCACCTAATGCCAAGACATGCTCTCATATTCAGAAAAGATGGTTTTGTTTGGGTTTGTTTAGGTTGCAGAAGGGATTCGAAGAGAGATGAAGTTGGGGTTTGGATTTGGGTAGAGAAGAAAACAGAGAGTAAGAGGATGAACTGGGTTTTGAGGGCAAAGCTGTGGGTTTTGTAGGTTGTTTTTTATCTTCTTCTTCGTGAGAAGAGGCTTAGTTAGCTAGATGGAGAGAGAGAGAGAGAGAGAGAGAGAGAGAGCTGAAATAGAAACCAAAAATTGACCAAAAGTGTTATATGGGAGATAAGTGGGCAATAAGTATGTATTTATAGGTGGTAGTTGCAAAAATTTTGGGAAGGGATGGTATTTCCACTTAAAACTAAAAAATTGGTGGCATTTAAGGCTATTTCCCTTTTTTTTATATAATGAGAACACAGAAAGTACTACCAGTACCATGGTAATTGTGTAAGATTTGCACTTTGAACGAGTTTTATGGTCGGGATGCAATTATAGTTAGCCTTCTAAGCCCTTTCATTTTGGCCACAAACATTTGACATTAAACTACCAATACGACTACAAAACATGTGCAATATACTACCAATACGATGACAATAAAAGGGCAACAGCCTGCCGATAATGTGAATAGTCTAGGAAAGGAACAATATATGGCACTGTGACTACAATCACAATACACATAACACCAAATCCAATACAATTCAAATGAAAATGAACGGTACATAACAAAAATTCAGAAATTATAATATGTAAGACACATTGGCCAGTGGAACATTGTTGTTACAGCTGGTTGCATTGTCACCAGTGGCACCGTATGGTGACCAATTTGTACTAAAACTAGAATGTCATTCCAAGGGACTTGTGAAGTTGTTCGGTATGCCTGACATGACGCTTAACTTGACGGACTTTCATCCCGCCAGCATCACCTAAGCTATGCATCAACTTCCCAGATTAACAAAACTGAGGTAGGAACAAAACAATTCTAACCTCTACACAACGGGCTGCTTGTTGGTGACAGGGACAGCTTGTTTGCATGTATTTCGGTAGTGGCCCTTCACACCACACCTTGAGCATTTTTTTTCACGGGAGTCCTCTCCTTTAGAAGCTATTCTTTGCGATTTGCGACGGCCCGGCATAACCTTAGAAAGAGGAGGGAGGATTTTAACATTGTTCAAATTTTCGGGAATAACCCATGTGCCTTCAGGTGGTACAGGATAAATAGATTCAGCATATGCTGCTGCCCATGTAGCTCGTGTATAATACGAAGAGGCAAGGGAGTAGGGGTTCAATTTCAAGTGCCGACATACCGCAATAGCATGCTTGCACGGGAGTTGCTCTAAGTCAAACTTCCTACACGTACAACTACGGTTTTGCAAGTGCACCAAACCGTTCAAATCACCATCCAAAACATTATACTCCACATCATTGATTTTTACCACATTCATCCTTGAAGCAGCATCTAACCTCTTCCTTAACTTCTTTTCGCCTAAATCAGGGCACAACGTAGAATGACATTTCATTGCTAAATCTCGACGTTGACTAAACCAATACAGAAGTAGATTTGTAATTTCATCAATCAAGTGTACCACCGGAAGCATCCTTGCAAAACGAAGAACTGAATTAATGGACTCCACAATATTCGTTGTCATCACATTATATCGTCGTCCATCACAATGGGCTCGAGACCACTTATGGAGGCCTGCACGTAGTAGATAAGTTCGCACTCGGTCATTGTTTATCATGGAGAAGTGACGATTGAACTCCGCTAGACGATAAGACTTAGTTGCCCTTACAAAATACCCCAATATCGGATCCCGCTGCTTCAAGTGAAATGAGGCTTTCATATTTCCCTTCAAGTGATAAAAGCAAATACCATGTGTTGCCCTTGGAAAAACTCTTTGCAGCCCATTTTGTATGCTAACATTTCGATCAGAGATGACAACAAGATTCGAGCAATCACCAATTGCACAATGTAATTTTTTCAAAAACCACTCCCAAGCTGCATCCGTCTCCAAATCTCCAATCCCAAAGGCAACAGGATATATGTTACGATTTCCGTCAAATGCCGTCGCAACAAACAACACACCTTTATACTTGCACTTCAAATGGGTAGCATCAACAGCAATCACGGGCCGCATTGACGACTGAAATCCTCTTATGCATGCACCAATTGACATAAAAAAATATAAGAAGTGGTCAGCTGCATCAGTCTCAATGTATGTCAAAGTTCCAGGATTTCTACGCTCCAATTGATAACAATAGGAAGGGAGAAGGGAATATGACTGTTCTGCAGACCCTCTAATTGTTTTGAAAGCTAACTCTCGGGTTCTCCACGCTGTAGCATAGCTTATGCTCAGACCTAAATTATTTTTCACCTCTTTCTTGATATCAGCTGGAGTATAAATGGTGCGCACATCCTTAAATCTCCAATTCACACAGTCAGCCAGCAATCCAGTTGCAGCTTTAGGATGCTGACTACTTACATACCTTATATCACATTCATGAACTGGATCGTATTTAGCAATCCTAAACTCATGTAATCCAACTTTATATGCCCGAACTAACCAACGACAAGGAACCTGCCAACAGCAAACACACAACCGACGCTTCCCAGATTGGACTGTTCTCACTCGAAAGTGGCCTCTAATTGCTGCTAATCTTATGGTTTTTAAAAGGGCCATCTTATTTGGATAAACTCGACCAACCTTCAAATTTGGTTCCCAATTGATGCAACCAAGGCCTCCCCCATAATGATTATGTTCCAAACTCTCACCATGCATCAAATCAACCCGGCTTGTATGCATTTCAGTATACCTTGATTGTCGAGGAGGTTCAGATTGCACCTGTCTACACTGCACAGTGGAGGGCTCCAAATTGCTGTCCTCATGAGGATGCTCATTCGGCGCAGAGTAGAGTTCCTCTTGGTTGCTAGCTTCACAGAAATCACCATCTATGTTTTCCACACTTTGAAAGTTAACATCTTCAACCCAATCACTCCAATTAAAACCATTTCCACGATTTTCAGTTTGGTTGTCCCCAATGACCTCATTTCTTTGTTCCACAACAAATTTAGCAGGCGCATTGCTACTCTCAACACTTACAATGCCATTGCACCCTTCAATACCATGACCTTCTAAATTGTTCAAGCTTGCTATTAAAGGGGTGACTTTAGAGGCCATAACATCTATGTTGTACTTTATAAAATATTGAACATCATCATTGTCTTCAACCCTTATGTGCTTACACACAGATGAGGATAGAGGAACTGAATAGTTCAGTGTGACAATATATTTCGTCGGATCTGCATCCATGATCTTATAAATGCGCTCAACAAGGTCGGAAAATGTTACGTTTCGTGACACTATTATGCCTTTAGCCTCCCCACCTTCATAAGTGTCAATGTTATCCTTCTTAACCCAACTTCCATTGTAGCATACCAATATTCCAACAGTATCCATTTCTGCAAATAACATAAATCATTAGTAGACCAATTAATAACATTAAACCACAACAAATTACATCAAATAAGAACATATATAACTATCATTCCACTACACGTATCATCTTATCAATCCTCAATTCTTCAAACTCTAATAGTAGCTACTTCAACAACGAACTTTTATTCCTTTCGGTATTTTCTCTGATTTTGTACATATATGTGGGTTCCAACTTATTACCAAACTCACATAAACATACCATGGCACCAATATGAACCCTCTAACCTATAAGGGTTTTGAACAAATTTAAACACCTTCAACAAAAGGATCAGGTTGTGATACAAAACGAATTATGTAGTATAAGCTTAATTACCAAATTGGATACCAAAACACACAACCTAAACTTCTGACCAAAACAAACCCAGAATGGCAATAAATTCCCCAGTTAAGCATCTAAATTGAGGCTAGCACTAAGCTAACAAGCCTATTTTTAGGGCAGACAAAGTTAACATATGCTTTTTCTGTGTTCTGTTATTTTGGCCATTATCAAACACATTGCACTACATTTTACAAGCATTCAGTGAATTTTATACAAAATTCAAGTTGACCACACAGATCCCACTGCAGATAATAACAAAAACTACGAATTTCAACATATCAGAACGCCTTCAAACTGAAAATTTTAGCTTTTCTGCCCATTTGGGGAGAAAAAGGGATGAACGAATTTATAATACACATACACTACAAAACCAATATCAGAACTCACATCGTTCACAACGACGACGGAAGTCGCCAATTTCGCTTCGCTGTGGACTCGCGACAGTCACTTGGATGCAGAGGTCCACAATCGAGGTCGTGGGTTGCGCCGGCTTCGCTATGGTCAAACTAGGGTTCCAAACTTTTGGACATCTGGGTTATGACGATGGATGGGTTGCAAACAAGATTGCTTAGTGGCGACATGCCTCGCAACCTGGAGTTCAGCCGATATTTGGGAAACTGCGATTACAGAGAGGACAGGACTTGAGAGAAGTTGCCTTTCAGCGAAGAGGTGTTAAGTGGTTCATATGTATGCTTTTATATGGAGGGCACTTAGGTAATTTCACATCCCAAAGTGATTATATCTGAATAGAATTTGGAACGTGATCATTTTAGAACAACATTTGTAAAAAGTGATCATTTCAGTATATTTCCCAATAAAATATGCCTTTTGGGCTGTCTGCAAGCATTTGGGGAACCTTATCCAAGCCCAAGCCTTCTACATCTCTAAGCAATGTTCATAAATAGAGCAAAAGATAACAAAAGGGAAAAACAAAGTCATTTAGAAACTATTGAATTAAATTCTAATATTTTATGGAGGTTTTAAATAATAGAGAGCATATATACCACCAGGCTCCCTTTCCCTCCCTACCTCATTAGTAACCAAAGGAAAAATAAATAAATAAATAAACCCCTAATAGCCTATCTATCTATTAGATAGGCAATGGCAACCCTAGTCCCCTCTCTCCTAAAAAACCCCCCTAGAGCCGTTTTCACTTTGAGGGGGGAGGAAGTCACTATTCTTTCTCTCCTCTCCCCTCTCCCCACTTCTCTTCCTTCTTCTCTTCTCCCCTCATTTTCAGAGACAAAAGGTTTTCCCTACTTGTTTTCATTTTATTATAATTTTCCTCCAACCATCACAGGCGGATGCCTCTCGGCGTCGGATCTCCACATGGGTTTGGTGTCAAATCTTCACCACCATCATTTTTGTGGTTTCTTTATGTTCAGAATAAGTCACAGAGACTCTTTGGGTTCTCTATGTAGTTTTCACCTCTCCTTTTGTGAGAGCTTTTCACCTCTCTTTTGTGAGAGCTTTTCACCTCTCCTTTGTGAGAGATTTTCACCTCTCATTTGTGAGAGTTTTTCATCACTCCTTTGTGAGAGTTTTATTTGTATTGTTATGGCTCGATTTTTTTCAAGCTTTATCTCTTTTTCATTATTATGAGTTTGCAATCTTAGTTGGGATGCCTATGCCATAGTTTCTTCGATCTTAATTTTGATGTTAGACCGCTCTATTATTATAATAGCCTTTTGTGGCTAGTTTGTATTGGCCATTTGCGGCTAGTGGCTTTTTTGGCTGAGTTATGAATGTAATCCTAGAATTTCTCAAAGAAGAAAAAGAAAAAAAGATAGGCGATGTCAACTCTAATTTTTACTCTTTGGACTTTGGGTAATGCTAGGGAGACCATCTATTTGTACAATATTTGTGTACCATCTGATATGGCTGTTGAGTTGACTATGCCACATCATTAAATGAGTTTTTTACATTTTTATTTATTATTGTTTTTTTCACCTTTCACTTTACATAAACTTAAGCGACGTTTAGTTTTTCACATCATTGCTTAGACCTCCTCCCCTTACCTCCTCTCAATCTGTTAGTGACAAGAACTCTTACCAGATTTCTCCCTAAGGCTGACAATGGTAAGTTCATTTATGTTTTACTCTTGGTTTCCTCCTCAGCAAAAAATAACCATGGGTGATTTCCTTTTTCTCTCTATCGATTCCTCTTCTAAATCATTTAAATCTTGGGGGTTTTTCTGATTGATTCATTAAAATTCTTTGAATCATTTATGTACTATTCTTGGGGTTTTCTTTCCAAATAGAAACCTTGCTTTATTTTTGGAATTGTCCCACTGCACTTTCCTTCTCTACCACTCATGCCATAATCTCATGTTCTTCTTGCAATAATAACTCACACGCCAAATACAAAATCAAGATTAACAACAATCAGACGTGGCTTCTATAAGCCTCCTCCTCAATCAAGTTGAATCACAAAAGCCCAAAATTGATAACTTCTTATGGGTTTTGTGGGATAATCCGGGTTGCCATGTTTCCGTGTTCTTGTCCAAAATCTAAGTCAATGACAAGTTCAGCTCTTGTTTCCTTGCTTCTGGCGAGGGCATTTTCACAAAACCATTTTGTTTGGAGTATAAATGGGAAAAGCAAGGGTATAGAGATTTGCTTATGCTAGCTCACCGCCTCCATCTCCAGCTTCTGTCTGTGGATGAAATCAATCAAAAAATTTCAATCATCACCCGACAAGAGAAAACCCAAGAGCAAAACAGAGATGAACTTACCGTTGAGGAAAACTCTGGTATGGTTTATTGTACTTGGTAGATTAGGGAGATATAAGAGAGGAGGAAGGGAAGGAGGTAGGCGTAGAACTAGTTGAACGTGAAAAAAAAACCTTCTCACGTGGCTTAGGTTTCTGTAAAGTGAAGGGTGAAAAAAAAAATGAAAAAAAGAAGAAGTTAAAAATTTATTTATTGATGTGGCATAGCTGCATAGCCAACTCAACAGCCATATCACATGGTACACAAACATGGTACAAATAGATAGTCTCCTTAGCATTACCTTGGTGTTTTGAATGTGGATTGGTTTTTAAATCTACTATTTGCCCATAACTGACTTTGAGCTCAGAAAAAGAGGCCGCGTTCATGCAACATTCCTCTCATAAATTTGAAAATGAGTATGCCAAAGGAAAACTAGTTTATGTTTTATGTACAAGAATTCACCATTCACCCAAAAAGACTAAACTATAAACCAATAGTTGACACCTTAGGGACCGTTTGATAACCATTTCGATTTTAGTTTTTAGTTTTCATTTTTTGTGCTAGATTATAGAGGAAAATGAGAGTGAGAATGGGAGTGAGGATGAGATTGAGAGAGAGGATGGGAGGGAGGAATAACAAAAGTGAAAACAACTTCAAATATATTTCAGTTTTTAATTTTTGTTTTCACTTTTGTTACTCCTCCCTTCTATTATCTCATTTTATCTTCGCTCTCAGTCTTATCTCCACTCTCATTCTTACTTCCATTGTCTCTATTTTTCCTCCATACTATAGCGTAAAAAATGAAAACTAAATGCTAAAATTGAAATGGTAATAAAAAGGGGCCTTAGTTTTTTCCTTGTCCTTTAGGATCATTATATTTTAAATTTCTTAAATAAAAAAAATTTGAAGCATCTTTAAGTATCTGGAAAATGAGAACTATACAAACAAATCCACAATGGGCTCCCTAAACAACCTCCTTAGATAAATTTTAGGGAGGATTTGGAAAAAATACAACTCCAACCATGCTCCCTATCTACCTACTAAAATATAGAGACTTCTAGGAGCTCCTAAATCTGAGGAGAGAGAAAGGACTCCTAGTGGAAACCTATAATTTAATGCTGCTTTATTTAATGAGTATTTTAAACATTTAATTAATGCCTTAGGCCCTCTTTGGTGGGCTGGACTGAACTGGTTAGGATTGGACTTGGAGTGTTGGACTGGTTTAGCTTAGATTGGGTTGGACTTTAATAAGTTGTTTGGTACATTAAGTTGGGTTAGACTTAACTGGACTAAAGTTTAGTCCATTGTTTGGTACAAGTATGGGTTGGATTGCATTGGACTTCAAACAAAATTTATTTTAATGTTTATTAAAATTATTTAATATCAGAAATAATTAAATTTAATAAAAAAAACATGTGCACAAAATTAAAAATTAAAAATCACATGAAGATACCATAAAAATAGTCCAAAAATTCACAAAATTAATAATAACACGAAAATTCTTTTAAGTACATTCAAATGATCAACAAATACTTATGTTATGTTGCTCTATTTGCCATCCACTCATTAAACATCTTAGTAGCCAAACTATCCCTCCCTGCAGAACATTGGTCGGATGTGCCAATGGTATCAATAGTGCCATGATCTACATTGTTCTAAATGAGGGGATCATAATAAATTTCTTGCTCCATTGGATCTATAGACATCTCTCTCCTAATTAAGTTGTGTAAAAGACAACAACCCGTTATTATTTGGCATTGTGTTTGTATTGGATAGAACAATGGACTCCTTAAAATTGCCCAACGCATCTTAAGAAGTCCAAAACAACATTCCACCACGTTTCTTGATGATGCATGCTTCTTGTTAAAGTATTCTTGATGGTTCAAGGGTGCATATCCTTCTCTGCATTCCGATAAGTGATATCTCGTTCCTCTGTTGGGTGCAAGAAATCCCTCACAATTTATGTAACCAGCATCCACAAGGTAATTGTAACATCCTGACCCAAATTTAAAATTTCGTTTAATTTTATTAATTTAATAAATTATGAAATTACAATTTTTCCCCCGGAGATAGGGTTATTTTGGTCACTTTTTAATCCGGAAGTATTTTTGGGAAATGGATGGCACCATGACGTAGATCGCATCGAGATGAGTTCGTAGACACGTAGTGGGTTCAAATCGAAGTTGTAATGAAAAAGTTACTATCAACGGAAGCATAAACGGAAGCATAATGGCACAATCGTAAATATTTCAAAGTTGTTTTTTTAAAATCTAATTCCCTTTCATCTCTCTCTATCTCTCTCTCCCTCTCCCCGTGCGAAACAGACCCCCCCCCCCCCCAAATAGTACTAAAGGTTGTTGCCTCGCCATTGTCACGTCCAGCTGCCATTTTTGGCGGGGCAAGTACCAAAACGTCAAGCTCACTTCCCTCTTCCTACCCCACCATACCTCCAATGGAACCGCCGCCTCTGGTCCTCGGAAAAAGCAAAAATTCGGCCGATTTTTATGTAAATTTTCCGTTGCTCGTTCCAACGATTACGGCCACCAATTTCTTCAATCTCGGTATGCTTTTTCATTCTCTCAATGTGTTTTAGCTAATGGTTGGGTTGTTTAGGATCAATTTCTACGTTTTGAAACTCAAACTGTCACTTAAAGTTTGGCCAGTTTTCGGCTCGTGATTCCAACAAGTTCTGGTCACTTGTTGGCCATGGTCTAAGAACAAAAGTTACTCCACTCATTGTCCTGATCATGTAGGTATAGGTTTTGATCAGTAGTTTGGAGATTTTCTGATCGCTGGAATTAATTTGGGCACACACGCATTGTCGGCGCGTGGGCCACTTTGTGGCGGGCCATTGGGTCCTGAAATGATCCCATGTCGTCTTGAACACGACGGTATGCTCATATTTGAATTTGGTTATCGTTTGACTCTCGATCGGATTACGCATATTAGGCGTCATCCGGGTTCAATATGTTCGGATAGTTTGTTCGATATGTTGATCTAGGCATCTCTAGGATTGTGTAGGACTTCGTGGATCGTGAATCATAGTCTCGGATGCTCCGATTCAACGACTTAAAGTTTGCGTTAAACGATAACCGTCCGATCGCGAGCGATCCGACCGTTCGATTCGGATCAAACTTGTAGGATATGAATAATAAACATTGTTGAACCCATAAGAACTTTCGGATTGGAAATTGGAAGTGGTGGGCCCCGCGGCCCGGTGGACCAAATTTAGAAAGTTTGACCACTCGGTTGACCGAGCGTCTTCTAAGGCTATCCCATCATCTGAAACACGTAATCGGACCTTAGGATGTGTCGTTTAGCGTGCACACACTTGAATCCCGGGAAATTAGGAATTTATTTGAAAGTTCTCGTTCGACGTATTTTTGCCCTCATATTTCTTTGAAATAGGTACTCCGACCCAACGTACGCAGCAGGCGGGACCCTCTCAGGGTCAGTCAGCGTGTGACTACTTGTGAGTGGACTTTTTTCAAATAATAAGCATTATTTTTTGATGGAAAAACTATGCATAATGATTTATTGGTTTATTGAATTTATTATATAATCAATTGTTGAAACTTGATATTTTTGTAAAGTAATTGCAATATATTCGGGTTTTGGCATATTTGAGTATCTTGAGATTATATATATTAAATTCTAGAATTTCTATCTATACTTGGTTATGTGTATGGTATGTGGGGTGTTGGTAATGAGATTATGGAAAGAGAGTGGATTATAATTTAGGGTTAATTACAATTTAGTACCCTTTGGTTACATCCTTAAGACATGTTAGTCCCTATCTTTTCAATTTTTATAATTACATACCCCGATCTTTCAAATTTGTGACAATGTAGTTCCACTGTTAGGATTTCTGTAAAATCTTCTATTAGATACTTACATGGCACTTATAGGTCCCACATTTTAATTTTTTAAAAATAAATTTAGGTGTAATAAATTATTAATAGAATATTTAAAACTCAATTTAAAAAATAAGAAATTTTAAAAAACTAATCAGCCCCAAGCCACCCCCTTCCTCGACCCCAATCCCTAGCCCCACGCCACAACCCAGAGGCCCAAGCCATCGCCCCACGCCAAAGCCCAGATTCTCTCTCTGTTTCTCTCTCCCAACAACCCAGACCACCCCCAGCCTCAGTGGCAACCCACGCCCCACTCCCACCCCCAGCCAAGCACATGAAATTTCCCCAAACAAATCAATAGAAATAGAAATTGGGTGTCTTTTATTTCTTTATAACTTTTCCTAAGAAAATTGCAGAACTAAAAAAATAAAAAAAAGGTTATTCTCTTTGGGCTCGTTTGGTACACAGGACTGTCTTGCCATGGACTATGCTTAGGGACTGTCTTGGCTTGGCTTGGCTTGGTCTAAGTTGGATAACATTGATCCTGCGTTTGGTGTACGCTTGGACTAGGACTAGATTTTTTTTTTCTTTTTCAAAACTATCTATGTATATGTATATATGTATAAATACTTGTATTATGTATGTGTACATATGTATTTTATAATATATGTGACATGTATGTGTATATACATGTATATATGTATATTACAATATATATATAATACATATATAATGTGTATGTGTATAAATGTGTGTATATGTATACTATAATACATACATGGGTATAATATATATACACATATATGTGTATATATATATATATATATGTATTATAATAATATTAATATATACACGTATGCTATTATTATAATATTAATATGTATATGTGTATATGGGTATATTATAATAATAATATACATGTATATATGTATATGTATATTATATAGATTATATATGTATATATGTGTATGTATATATATACATATATACATATATGATATATTTATGTGTATATACATGTATATATATACATTATAGTATATGTGTAAGTAAGTTTAATAATAATAATAAATGTTATTAATTTTACAATATAATATATGCATTTTATACATTGGTGAGCATTGGAACTAGCTAATCATCCCTTTCCACATGGGATTAGTAGTCCCCTCCTAAGGAGGTGTTTTTGGTGGGCCCGGTATTAGCAATCCCATCTAAAACTAGGATTAGATAAAACAAACACGGTACTAAATTTAGTCCAAGTCAGTCCAAGCCAATCCTGTGTACCAAACGAGCCCTTTCTCCTTTCTCTATGGCGAACCCATCACATAACCCACTCATACTACCATCGTCCCCGTCCGAGGCTTCTTTGTGATTCGTGGCGGAATTTAAAGAACAACGACGTGACGGTGCCATGCCAATACGCCAGTGCTTGTTGGAAGCGCCTGGGCCTCAGCCGCAGCGACCTGAGAAAGGAATTCATCGTCTTTGATCTCGATGACCAAGCTCTTCGCTTCTGTCTTCATATCTCTTAGTCTATCTAGCTTGTGCTGGAAAAGAATGGGGGACAAAACGATGTCGTCGGAATAGTTGGCGAGGCAGAGGGAGAGTGGACCGGAAAAAATGGTGGTCGTGGTGGAGAGTTTACTGGGCCAATTAATGGCGTTAGGGTGGTGAGTGGGGAGAGGGTTCCTGAGAAAGAAGAGAGAAAATGAAAGGGGGCGGTGGGATTTTTTTTTTCTTCATGTTTTAATTATTTTTTATAATTTTAAAATATTTTTACTAATATTTTATTCAACTTAAGCAAAAAAAAATAAAGGGTCCCACATGTGCTCTAATGAGAAATTTGACAGAAACCTTGACGATGCAATCACATTATAACAAATTTAAAACACCGGGGTATGTAATTGTAAAAATTGAGAAGATAGGAACTAACATGTCTTAAGGGTGTAACAACAGGGTACTAAATTGTCACTAACCCTATAATTTATGTCAGTTTGAAGTGTTATAAGCACTACCCTATGTACCTCCCCAAATTTGGAACATTGGATTTGGATACTTGGAATATTGTGGTATTTGGATATGTCGGAACCCGGGCACTCTTGACAGGGTGTTTCGTAGACCCTTAGCGAGGTTAGTCTGCGCGCGTAGAACTTGTTACAGGCATACGAATATTGAGGATTCTGTTGTACGTGTTGGTGAGCTTAGTCCCAGTTGGACGGCTCGTTCTCTAGCCACATGGTCAATTGAGGATTCTTCCATATGGACTAGTCAAACAATCCTTCGTTTGGATTGTTTCCCCAGTACAAACTTGGTAGTTGTTATATATATATATATACACTTATCCTTCCATTCTTATTTTTTGGTGAGGATACTTCCTCGCTCACCGTGCCAACGGGCACGCATTTCGAGAGAATAGATGGGAAAAGTTTGAATGAGATGAGTAATAGAGTATCATGATGAGATTTCGAATTTCAATATGGCTTTGTCTACACTATATATATATATATATAGCTATGTCGGTTTGAATGCATATCGTTTTTGAAATGGTGGGATTATATTATGTTGTTTTCAATGTGAACAAAACTTTGTTTTTGCCCATCACACTTTTCTATTTTGTGCCCCCCCCCCCCCCAAGCAGTAGCTAGAATCGAATCAAGCGGCCAAGCTGAGATCTCTACTTCTGAACCCCTAAACTTATGTAGGGCTAAATTTCATTTGTTTCTATTCTGTTGAACCTTATTGCTCGTTTGTAAACTGAAATTCTTTAGACTGCTTTGATATTGCCCATGTTAGGATTGATTGTAAGGCCGGAGGCCTTATATGTAAATTGCATAAATTTATCTTGTGTATGCTGCCTATTGGGATGATTAAATGTGTTTTAACATGTTGAAAAAAACTTTGGGAATGTCCAATTTTCAAGGGAGCTCTGCCGAAATTTCAGTAGAAAGTCTTGTATCTTTAGTAAGTGGGCCCGGCATCAGTACGATGTCAGAAATACCACAGAATTCGTCTCGGATTCCGAGGAGTTTGGGGCAAGTCCTATCAGTAATAATAACCTAAACAATAAATAGGAGCTAATTAAAAAATATAATTCAAATTTAGGATGATTTACACCTACACTACATGGAATCTACATTAATCTTACCTGTCGAAACCTTTAACCCATGTGGCCTATCGCATCTCGAAGTACTCTAGAGTCTGATGTTGAACCCTCCAAACCCAATAAGACAAATATGAACCTCATATCTCGGGAACAAACTCCTAATACATTAGTGGCAATGTCACCTTTTCTTGTTTGATATCTTGGCTTGTCAACATCGAGCACATGCACCTTTATATACATCCCATCTAAAGCTCCCAAGCAATTCTGTACAAACAAAACATAGATAGTTCAATTCACGAAACAAAATTCCAAAAACTAGATAGAAATTAACACCTCAATATGACCCTATAAACGTACCTTAAATCATTTCCATCTTTCCTCAGTGCAATCATTAGGCACAGGATCTAGCACTCTTAATAAAATCTCATGTAGCCTCAGGACAACATTTAGAACTGAATTGAAGTACCTACTCACTGTCTCACTAGATCGACCGAACGTATCATGAACCATATGATTTTTTACGTGATGGGCAAGAATATATAAAAACATACAAACTTGCTCTTCAATGGCCACCGAACCATACATCTTCAACCTTCCATGGCTACGAAGTAATTCGCACAATATGCCAAATGTTTTTATATCCATTCGAAGTTCATTCACACACGTTATATCACTATGCCCTATAAATCTATCTAGAACACTCAAACAAGTCTCATGCCTAACAAAGGTTCGGTTCTTAAGATAGTACTTTTCATAGTACCATGCTGTCAAAGCATATATGACACACAAACGTTATTTCTCTAACTCTACTGCAACTAGAGTTGTCACAATCTTCCTCTTTCTCTTTCGATCCAAGTCTACCCTGCCATTAACAATTTGGCAAGAACAAAATCATAATCTGTGACTTTCTTTTTTACACTCAAACATAAACTAACATACTCAAACATAAACGTTGTTTCTCTAATTCTAACAGACACAAGACAAGAATAACAAGCATAAAGGGAATCAAACCAAAAACCTTCTATTTTTAGTTTTGAGCTTTCCTAACAGACGCAAGCCGAAAGGGAATCAAATCAAACCAAGAATAACAGATGTGGTGGGTCTACAGTGTTTCCATGCTTATAAAGCTTAAAAAATAATCCAAATATGAAATCAGTAGCCACAGGAACTCGACTATACCTTAGTAAGAGTAGCATATCAACTATGGTATTTAAGTGGACATTAGACCAAAAGACTGAATCTCTAATTGAAAAAGCACAAAAGAACAGAAAGTGTCATTTGAATCCCAAAGTTATTTAAGTACATCTGGGATTTTGCTACACAAACCTGAACTCTTCTTGTTTTCAATTTTACATGTAAATATATGTACAAGAACTCAGCAAACCATCTAACTGAAAACAAAATGCAAATATTCATAATAGCACTCGGAGGGGAAAAATCAATGGCTATTCCAGCTAAAGTAAGATGGCTCAGCTCCTAAGAGAAAAAGGATGGACAATCCTCTCGTCTTCCTGTATTGAGATTTACAAACTAGGAATTCCAATCCATGGCCAATTAAAAAACCAAAATTTCTCATCAAATCTTGCCTAATCAGAAAACCACCAGAAACCACAAAGTACACATAAAATTTTCATCTTTAATAAATAAATAAATAAATAACAGAGTTTTTTTTGAGTACCTGTTATTCAACAAGTTCTTAACAGCGACTTTAGTCCCATCACTGAGAATCCCACTGTAAGCAAGCAACCAACCAAATATGGGAAGATGGTTATTGAATGGTATGTATAAAGGTTAGAGCACCCATCATCACCACCGTTACTTTTAAAAAGCCTTCTAAAAAATACAAAACAAAAACCAAGTAAATTAATAAAAGCCCAAATCATTTTAGGGGTGCTACCACTTACAATCTACAAGGTACGCCAAATGATGAATGTTCCTTATTTGTGTTCCATTTAACTTCAAAACCTGAAATCAATTTTTCGTTAGCGCAGCCATACGGTTGGAAGAGACATGTCAAAGTTGTAAACAGAAACAGATAACTTGCCTGCTGATTGCTCATATCCTCATACCCTATGTTCACTTCATTTGCTAAGACCTATAGAAGATGAATCCAAAAATAAGAAAAAACGGCAACAGTTTAAAATTTTCAGAAACAAAGAGTGATGCAAAGGAATATGAATCCAAAAATGAGAATAAACAGCAAGTTCTCAAGTTTTCTAGTGAAAAGGAAGAGAGTGTATTAAATGAACTCATATGATAATCTGATCTTTTAAAAAAAACTTCAACTTTTGACAGAACAATCTAGATGCTCTTATGAAAGCTTAATGGGAGCAATGATATACCCTTTTCTAGACAGTGTAAAAATATTTATTCATCAACTGTTACAGGTAAGAAAAATGAAAAAAAATAATCTTGCTAAGGGTTCAAGCACCAGGAACAGAACCCTTTAAAAAAATTAGTGAAAAAAGCAGCGCATCATGACATGTGAAACATCAGCAAGCAACTAACATATCATTCCACACATATAAAGCAGATAATTATTCATAAAAATGGAGATTGTTAGCAATTAATCATGAAAGCAATTAAGTTGGCATGCGAAAAAGGGAAGGACTTCATATATTATATTTCATTCAATTTGGATGCACTGAAAAAACGCAAGATGAAAAGCCAAGTAACATTTCCCACAAGAAAATCCTAATCTACACAAAATATCTAGTTAATCACCTTTCTTTCAACTTGGGGTCATGTATTCTAGGGCAGGGTCCTGATTAAGAAAACAAAATAATTTTTGTTATTTAACAATTAAATTAATAAAATTAAGCGAGAAATCTGATATCATAGATGAGAGTTGAGAGGAGATGAGAGAAGAGAGAATCACACCTCCATAGAAGAAAAAAAATTTACAAAGGAAAGAAAAAGAACAGTGATGTGTAAAACAATAGAGTGCTTAGGAATTGTTTGATCAGCTTGTATCCATCAACATGATGGAACAGCAATTTATATTATCACAACCAAGCATATCAGTTACAGAGATTACATCTTATCCCAATATAAGTGGGAGCCAAACCCATAGTTTGAAATACAAACAGAAAAAGCATATCATATTACAACTAAGGAAGTCCACACAGACTAGGACTCCTTCTCTACAGCTACTACACATTTTGAATTTGAACATGTGGATAAGCTTTGTCTAACATGATGAACATCTTGATTTGAATTATATTGGAGAAGTCTGGTCCATCGAGAATCACTGCCTACCGTCGCATCGAGAATTATATTTGAATTAATAATATCCGTCATATCTCGATTTACAGAGAATCACACCTCCATAGAACGTTTAAAATGGCAGTGATGAAGTCATAGAGGAGAATGAAAAGAAGAAAAAGTGTGATGGGAAGAAGAGAAGAGCAAACGTGGGAGGCGGAGGCTTCGAAACCCATCATTTCTCTTGGGTTTATAATAGGGAGTTTCACTAAAATACCCAAAATGGGGGCTGAAATTATAAAAATACCCAACACCCAAAACACTTTATAAACATACCCAAAACCCATCATTACACACACTCAAAACCCATTTATAAACACACCCAAAAAATATACAATTGTTGATTGTGGGGTTGATTTTGGGTATGTTTCTATGTTTAAATAGTGCTTGGATATTTTTATAAATACATGTCCAGGATTGGGTATTTTTATAAATATCTATTTATAGTACCCCCGGATTGGTATCCCAAGCGAAATATTAAGCCCAACCAGTCTAAGAGTGCATTTAGGCCCACCAAACGATGGTTGGGATTTTAGTCCATTTTAATTTGAGAAGTCTGGTCCAGTCCAGCCTACCAAACAATTGAAGATGCTGGTAGCAAAAACAAAACTTGTCTGCCAGTACCTAATTGATTGTCTGGATGAGATTTGATCCATTTGATGATGTACTTCAAGGTGGCTCTTCCTATGATCATCTTCTTGGGAACTGATATTATATGTATAAACTGTCTTCATATCTTTCAAATGGAAAATTAGAATCTATATAGTTGAAATAATATCTTTCAAATTTGGGGCGCAGAGAGAGAAGCGTGAAATTATTTTGGATAGAGTGAGCGTGTCTATAGATATGAAGCACGAAATTAGAATTTGCATGAAAAATAGACAGCGGCGCGAAATTAGAATTTGCATGAAAAAAATAGATTGCGACGCGAAAAACAAATTGGGGCGAATAAATGAATATCTATGACGCAATAAATATGCCATATAAAAATAATAGGACTATGACGCGTTGGAATTGCCATAGAAATAGAAACTATGACGCACTAGAAACGTCACAGAATTAAATTCTATGGCGTGCCCTAGATGCCACGGGAATCGATGACGTTTTGACAAGTGTTGGGCTCTAGTAGGGCAACTTGTTTTTTACATATTCTTTTCTTTTTGTTGTTGTTTATCTTAAAAAATTGATTAAATTTTTGTTAAAAATACACCAAAAATTGGTAAAAATTCCTTACGACATCATTCTCGACTTTGAAGCTCCAAAATCAAGTTTTCACTTAGGGAAATTGAAAATCAACAATGGGAGGAAGAGTTGTGGTGAAAAAAGTTAGTTCACTTCAACTTAGTCTCACATAATTGAGTTCAAGAAATTCTTTGAATTGTTCAAATAATTCAAAAGTGTATATTACAACTTCAAATATGAATACAATTTCACAAGGAATTCTTAGGATTTTTCGGCTTATTTTTATTAGTTTTTATGAGTATATTATGAAATTTGAAAGTTTAAACATTAAAAATAACAATAATTAATGAGAATGACACGTGACAGTGTCTGAGTGGTGATCTGTCAGTATTTCAGATATATGTTTACCTCCGGTATCACCACTTGTTTTTTGAAATTTTATTTTTCCTTTTTGTTGTTGTTTATCTTAAAAAATTCATTAAAAAATTTATTAAGAAAATCAGAAAAATACACGAAAATTGGTAAAAAATCCTTACAACATCATCCTCGACTATGAAGTGCCAAAATCAAGTTTTGACATAGGTAAATTGAAAATCAAAATTGGGAGGAAGAGTTGCAGTGAAAATCAAGTTTGAGAAATTGTTTGATTTTTTTATTTGTATCTTAAAATTATATTTTAAAGCTTCAAAGATCAAGAAAATTTTCCAAGGAGGTCTTAAATCATGATTCTAAATATTTGAGTTCATAGTAATCATTGGATCAAAGAAACAAGAGTGTTAGTTCATAGAACACGAACTAGTGTTTTGGTTTGTTTAGAATCAAGATGGGTTTTTCTTTTCTATTTTAAGTGTCAAAATTATATTTTGGAGCATGAAATTGAAGAGAATTTCATAAGGAGTTTGTAGGAATTGAAGAGAATTTCATAAGGAGTTTGTAGGAATTTTTGGTGTATTTTATGAATTTTGAATTTATTTATTATAAGTTTTAGAAATTAAATCATAGAAAAATAAAAAAAATGGTATATGACGACATGCGGCAACAGCTTAAAGGGGCGATGTAAGTGTTTTCGTAAATAATTAAATAAAAATCAGAAAAATGCACCGAAAATTGCTAAAAATTCCTCACAACATTAGTTTTGATTATGGAGGTCTAAAATCATGATTCCAAGTATTTGAGTTCATCGTTTGTTTGGTAAAAAAAAATCTATTATCAGTTGTATAAAATAAATAATAAAAAGCACAAACTTTATAAATAGATCAATTAGTAGGATTCCATATAAATACAATAATTATTATCATGTTATGTGATTTGTGAAATATAAAATTTAGGATAAACGACATTTGTCTCGAATTTTAGTTTTAGGTGTAATATCAAAATGGCCATGAGGTTTGGCCAAATTACGACTTGAATTGAAAGACTAACATGACTAGTGAGTCATTTTATAGTGAGGGCCTTATATATGAGCCTTAGATGAGGTCCTATCTCTTAACCATTGGATAAGGCTAACCAATCTGATCTAACGGCTAACCAATTTGATCCAACGGTTAAGAGATAATGCCTCACCTAAGGGTCATTTATAAAATTTAGAAGGCTTATTTACACCGATGCCCCCTGAAACTATGGTCAAATCTCACATTATTCCCCTTCCCCCCAAAATGACCGGCCCGCCTCCCCCTTCCTACTCCAGTCCTTCGCTGCCCCAACTGCCAGCCGTTACCGCCGGAAAAGCTCGAAATTCGATTGGTTTTACATTAAATTTCTGTTGTTGTTTCCGACGACTCAGGCTACCAAAATTGTCGATACAAGTAAGCTTTTCTATCCTCTCAATATGTTCTAGCTGGTGATTGTGTTATTTAGGAGCAATTTCTGCATTTTGAAACGAATTTAAGCGATTAAAGTTTTGGCCTGTTTCGGCCCTCGATTCCGGCCACTTCCGATGACTTTTTGGGGTTGGTCAAAGAACAAAAGTTGCTCCACTCAAAGTTTTGATCATGTAGGTATAGGTCTTGACCAGCGGTTTGAAGTTTTTCCGATAGCCGAAAATCGCTTTTGGCACTTACGCGCAGTCGGCACGTGGGCCACTTTCTGGCCGGTCTTGGAGTCCTAAAATAATCCTCATATCTTTATCTATGTGGAGGTGGGCTCCACTTGCCACGTCACCCCTTAATTTGTGGACAATGATCCATGTGTAGGAAGTTACAAAAACACCCCTACTATGTCATCATAATTAACAGACTTTTGGTTGGAGTTGACGGCATGGGCAAAATGGGTCACCAAACTACAGTCAAGCGGGATAAATGGGCAACTTTAAGTTTGGGAGGCAATGTGAGATTTGACCGTAGTTTCAAGGAGCATTGGTGTAAACAAACCAACATTAACTCATCACCTCACTATAAAATTATTGCATGACTAGTGGAAATCTTGGGCCCAACTAGGAAGGTCCATTTTTAGCTTTTCTAGTTTTCTTTTAGTTGGGCCGTATGCTTCACTGATATTGTGCGCCCTGATAAATTCTTTTTAGGCTCACGTTTTCTCTGTGCGAGGTGTGCAGTTCCATGAACATGCCATGTGCTACATCAATTTGCCTGTCCATATGGGGGTAGGCCTCATCATTTGGCTCACAAGCTCATGGGCTGATTGGGGCCCGCTCGGCCCATCGAAAAAAGCCCGGCCCGGCCCGTCTTGGGCTTTGAGATGGCCCGGCCCGCTTTGGGCTGGGCTAGGCTTGGGCTTGGGTGTCTGAAGCCTAGCCTGGCCCATAGGCCCGACTCGATTAAGCCGAAGAAAGCCTAGCCCGGCCCGCCCACAAAAGCCCGACACGTTAGGCTTGCATACATATATAATTATGTATAAATAAGAGTTTAGGATCAGGATTATATCACTTAAATCACATATATAATTTGTTTCATTTCATTTACTTTTCTTTACTCATCCCTAGTTTATAATTGGATGATTAGCACATTAATTTATGTCAATTATTAATACAACAATTATATGTATATAAAAATAAGATGAACAACATATCATATCACCAAATATAATCATATCATGAAACATAATCATACCACCAAATATAATCATGCTTTTCTTGAACACATCACGAAACATTTGCATATTTATTCATACCATCCTTTAAAAAAAAAATATTTTTGATACTTATTATTTTTTAAAATTATTTCTTAAAACGTATTACGGTCTAATTATGTAATAACCTCAAAAATAATACTTGGTTTTATTATTTTTGTGGAAAATCTTATTGAGTTGTGTGACTTTATTGAGTGTTTTATGAATTTGGTTTGATGTGAAAATATTGGAATTAAGTGAGTTTAATCTCAAATTTGGACTAAAATGCCCTTACGATTAATTTTATGATTTTTTTCGATTGAAGTAGCCCTGTTTCGGCCCGGCCCGATGGGCTTTCTCAGGCCCGGGCCATGGGTAGGGCTTGGGCTTTGAATTTTCTAAAAAAACCCAGCCCGGCTCGGCCCGATTTTTTTTCTCTCCTCTTTAAAGCCTGGCCCGGCCTAGCCCAAGCCCATCAAATTTGGGCTGGGCTAGCTTGGCTCGGCCCATTGACGAGCCCTATATGGGGGTGTTTATAATTGCCTCGTGGATTTCAACTCCACACTATTTTAGCCACACAAAAAAAACACCAAGAAAGTTCACTTTATTATGAGACAAAGTTTACGATTTTGAAAAAGACCTCATAAAAAAATAAAAAAAATTCCACCCAAGGATGGGTATGGAGGCTTGCCATGCCATAAAAAGTCAAACTCCCACCACATAGAACTCAAGTAAGTTCGGCGTCTTCTTACCGCGTGGTAGACACTTTGTCGATAGTGTAATTATGTGCATCCAAATTAATTCCACTGCGGATTTTCTCCACTAAAATATTGTATGAAAATTTCCCTCTCTAGGATATAGCTCTGTAGCTATGCAGAGGAAGTGGTTCTCTGCCTCCTCTCTTAAGCATTTCACGTCCCTTGTTAATTTTCCCACACTTTCTTTTCCTCCAAACAAAAATTCCATGTAAAAAGCCTACTTATTTTTCCTTGAAGATCCCGAAAAATCTTGAACCTGAAGAATCTTGCTAGTTCTTGCTTCCTGTCTGCAAAAGAAACTAATTTTTTTTTTGAAGTGTAAAGGTCTTGATCTTCAAGGTTTCTAAAGCAGGAGGACATCTGTAGTTGATTTGAAGTGAGTTGTTGGATTTTCCTGGGAAAATGAGCTCGGAAAGTGAGGAACAGAGTATACTAGTACACCCTGAACCGAATACACAAGAAATCGCTAGGTAATCTTGTCTCACTTTTTAAGCATACACAAGGGATTTTATGTTCTCTTTAGAAAATTTGGATGCAGGCACCGGGTGGGATCTATAGAAAAGTAGGTTAAGGTTGAAAGGAATAGGAGGAAAAACTAAGAAGGAGAGAGAGGATTGAAAGGACATGTTAGTCTGTGTTGTGCATTTAGGTCTGTTTATAATTACATTCACAGTTGACTATTACAAGTGTAATAGGAAAGTACAATAACTAGTATATTACAAACTAGTGCAGCCATTGTGGGGACTTGCAGGATTTGCTAGTTGTGTTGTGATACTCTGTTCTCCTTATAATTATTGCTTTGTGGTCTTACGTTATTAATTTGATGATTGTTCTGTGTTTACCCAACATGGCTTCAGAAATGACTCTGTAGAAATCAGGCCCACACATTCTGGAATAGTGAATTTGCCAAGTGCGGTAGTAGCATCCAATCTGTCGGGTGTTGAAAAACCCCTTCACTACCTCAATGGGGATATCTGGTTTACAATAATCAAGAAAGTCGCTTCATACTCTTGTGTGGACTTGGTTTGCATGTCCTTAACATGCAAAGATTTCAAAAATATTGCATCGGCTGACGAAATCTAGAAACTAATTTCGCTCGATAAGTTCCCTGTATCTTACTGGAAAGTAAGCACTCAAATTCAAGATCGTTGTTTTATGACCAGAAATCCAGAGGGGTGTTTCAGAGAAGGGATTTTGTGGTATTTGGACAGATTTTGTGTATTTGAAGCGGCCTCCATACATTTATATGATGCAGTTGAATCTATATGGGAGCCACATATATGCTTGGCCTAGCAGACATTTGTCAAGAAGGAGAAAGGAGACACGCAGCCTTGACCAAGCTCACAGAATTAGATGATAGCTGGAAAATGAATATGAAGGAAAGTAGAGGCAAGTGTGCCAATACAGTATGGGAGATGTGGGGGACTGAATCAAGTGATGTTGTAAAGGCTTGGAATCCACAGGAGGTTTACTTCGGGGAGTGTGAGAATTGTCACACCAGCAACTACTTGGAGAATTTTAAGGCCCTTCATCTCTGCCTCTTAAAAGGGATTTACTCACTGACACAAGTTGGAACCCAACAACATGGCATGGTTGCACGCATTGCAAATGGCTTACTGAAGTAAAGTTTTGGTTCAAACTCCTTAACCCACTACGTTCATAAAAAGTCTCTCAGATGGCAAACCCATGCCTCTAAACCCGACCGCCATCTTCTTGTCGTCTTCGATGCTATTGCTGTTATGGCTGACTTGTTCCAATTGCTTTGTTTGGTTTAGTTTAGGGTTTAGGTCCTAATCCTAATCCTAAACTCTTATTTATACATAATTATATATGTATGCAAGCCTAACGGCCAGGGCTTTTGTGGGAGGGCCGGGCCGGGCTTTCTTGGGCTTAATCGAGCCGGGCCTATGGGCCAGGCTAGGCATCAGACACCCAAGCCCAAGCCTAGCCCAGCCCAAAGCGCACCGGGCCGGGCCGAGCTTTTTTTTTGATGGGCTGAGCGGGCCCCCATCAGCCCATGAGCCCGCGGGCCAAATGATGAGGCCTACAGATAATCATGGGAACTTTATTCTTCTCTTGCAAAACCCCAATTTCCAATTTCCAAGTTCCTAGTTTTCTTTTTCCTCTCCATTTTCTCCTTTCTTGTATCGGACGGATATAACTCCAGTGACTGTGATCTTTACAATAGGTGGGGTGTGTAGTGTATTGGATAATGTTTCGAGTTGTAGATGTATCCGTGGATTTCAACTAACGGACTGGGACCAATGGCGGGTGGGAAATTGGTCTGATGGGTGCTCTAGGAATACCCTACTGAAGTGTCAAAGAAATAGTACAGAGGGTGAAGATGGGTTTGTAGTGCTAAAGCAGGCCAAGTTGCCTGCTTCGCCACACTTTGTTCCTGGTCCAGATGAGGATTGTGAAGAGACATGCCTCAGGAATTGTTCTTGTACTGCATATTCATTTGTGCAAGGAATTGGCTGTTTGATATGGACTGAGGACTTGCTGGGTGTTCAACAATTTACAAAGGGGGGGGACTACTTCAAACATTCGTTTTGCTTGTTCTAATTTATCAGGTAAATTAATTCTTCCTTCGTCTTTCATTGTGTTGAGTACCAAGATAGGCACGAGAGGCCACGATATCAGCCTAAGAGAAGAAGTCAGCAGATGCCACTAAGGTATGCGGATGTTGATCCGCTGAACCCACTCCACTCAATTAAAGAAAGGATGTTAAAGAACGTTGTCAATTTTAATTAAATGTTTCCCTGGTCAATTGTCAAATGTGCGTATTGAAAGAAGTGTGCATTGCATTCACATGCCAACAAGTTTAGACACTCAAGTAAGCTACATCCATAAGGCTACTACCGATTACAAGTAAAGAAAATTGTTAATTTTAATTAGGTTTCCTTATATGTGCAAACATTACAATTGGTCATGATAAGGAAACCATCTTTAGAGACCAAGTTGTGTACCCTATTAATAAGGGAGGAGACTGCCAATACAATGTATCCCACCTCTATTATTGAGATGGTGTTGTGGAGAATATATAAAAGTTGCACTCATATTGTATGCTTGTATCATTTTCCACCAAAATCTTGCATGCACGTAAGAAGAAAGGGGTTTGTCACAGCCGTTAATTATCATTTCAGTTAACAGCAGCCCACCTCTATTCTTCTCCTTCTATCAGTTTAGTTATACCAAATCATGCATGCATGTAAGGAAAGAGTTTGTTAGATAATTAGGGCTAGTCAATGGGTCAGGCCGGGCCAGGCTAGCCCAGCCCAAATTTAATGGGTTGGGCCGGGTCGGGCTTTAAAGAGGAGAGAGAAAAAAATCAGGCCTGGTAAGGCTGGGTTTTTTAAGAAAATTCAAAGCCCAAGCCCTATCCATGGGCCGGGCTTGAGAAAGCCCATCGGGCTGGGCCGAAACAGGGCTACTTCAATCGAAAAAATCATAAAATTAATCGTAAGGACATTTTAGTCCAAATTTGAGTTAAACTCACTTAATTCCAATATTTTCACATCAAACCAAATTCATAAAACACTCAATAAAGTCACACAACTCAATAAGATTTTTCACAAAAATAATAAAATCAAGTATTATTTTTGAGGTTATTATATTATTAGACCGTAATACGTTTTAAGAAATAATTTTAAAAAATAATAAGTATCAAAAATATTTTTTTTTTAAGGGATGGTATGAATAAATATGCACATGTTTGGTGATGTGTTCAAGAAAAGCATGATTATATTTGGTGGTATGATTATGTTTCGTGATATGATTATATTTGGTGATATGATATGTTGTTCATCTTATTTTTATATACATATAATTGTTGTATTAATAATTGACATAAATTAATGTGCTAATCATCCAATTATAAACTAGGGATGAGTAAAGAAAAGTAAATGAAATGAAACAAATTATATATGTGATTTAAGTGATATAATCCTAAACTCTTATTTATACATAATTATATATGTAAGCAAGCCTAACGGCCCGGGCTTTCTTGGGCTTAATCGAGCCGGGCCTATGGGCCAGGCTAGGCTTCAGACACCCAAGCCCAAGCCTAGCCTAGCCCAAGGCGGGCCGGGCCGGGCTTTTTTTTTCGATGGGCCGAGCAAGCCCCCATCAGCCCATGAGCCCGTGGGCCAAATGATGAGGCCTACAGATAATCATGGGAACTTTACTCTTCTCTTGCAAAACCCCAATTTCCAAGTTCCTAGTTTTCTTTTTCCTCTCCATTTTCTCCTTTTTTGTATCGGACGGATATAACTCCAGTGACTCTTTACAATAGGTGTGGCAAGTTTGGGGTGTGTAGTGTATTGGATAATGTTTCGAGTTGCAGATGTATCCGTGGATTTCAACCAACGGACTGGGACCAATGGCGGGTAGGAAATTGGTCTAATGGGTACTCTAGGAATACCCTATTGAAGTGTCAAAGAAATAGTACAGAAGGTGAAGATGGGTTTGTAGTGCTAAAGCAAGCCAAGTTGCATGCTTCGCCACATTTTGTTCCTGGTCCAGATGAGGATTGTGAAGAGACATGCCTCAGGAATTGTTCTTATACTGCATATTCATTTGTGCAAGGAATTGGCTGTTTGATATGAGCTGAGGACTTGCTGGGTGTTCAACAATTTACAAAGGGGGAAACTAATTTAAACATTCGTCTTGCTCGTTCTAATTTATTAGATAAATTAATTCTTCCTTTGTCTTTCATTGTGTTGAGTACCAAGATAGGTACGAGAGGTCACGATATCAGCCTAAGATAAGAAGTCAGCAAATGCCACTAAGGTATGCGGATGTTGATCTGCTGAACCCAAGCCGAAACCAAAACAGAAGCATGTGGATTTCGGTGGAAGAAGGAAAGAATCAAATATGGATTATGTATCGAGACCTTGCCTAGCAGGTGGTAGTGGCATTCCAACATTTAAGATGCCAAACACCAAGGCAGGTCAGTGGTATATGAGTAGAGATTCAAAGCTTCATACGGTAACTTTAAGCGAGACTCAAACAAGAATGGCTCAAAGACAATATGCTGCCTCATGTAATGTGGAGTTTGAATGGGCGAACGAGAGGCAAGCCCAACTTAACTGATTAGTTGAGCTTCGAGAAAAACTTCGGCCGGAAGAGTTGGAGTTGGCCAAAGCCGACGCTGTGGCTTCATTGGAGGCAGCAACGGCAGAAGAAATAAAAATCTGCTGAGAATGGGCAAATGGCCAAGTTGTGGTGACAGCCTTAAATGAGCCAATATTGGAGTTGGAGGCTCATTTGAGTGGAGCTTTCGAAGCAAACAATTCCAAGGCCGAATCCAGTGGGCCAATGAAGGGGCTGAGTGGGCCAATGAAGGGGCTGAATGATGGGCCATGAAAAGTTGAGAAATCTAGGAGGGTTCAATTGAAGGCCAAGCCTCCGGTTCTCAAGAGTCAAGTAGCCACTAAGGTGGTATCATCCTCTGAGGTTGACGAGAAAGAAGGGAATGACCATGAAATGGTCTAAAATGTTAGGGGTAAGCCCCAGACAAAATAAGATAAGCCAAATGTGGAAGAGGACCAAGTTATAGTCGATGTTCAAACACCCGAGGCGGAAGAAAAGGGGATGTTTTCGACGAAGTCGAATTCATGGTTCAGATGGGAGAACCAAAGGAAATCAATGTGACTCGGGAAATCCCTAAGGCGGAGGTAGCTCAGCCTCAAATCATGGTGCCAAGCTTAGAGAAGAAAATGCCGGAGAAGGTGTGCTATGAAATGCCCACCAAGAGGATGGCTTCCCACCTTAAACCTCTGTACGTGAGTGCTCATTTTGATGGGGTTCCAATGAGCAAGGTTCTAGTTGACACAGGTGCCATGGTGAACATCCTCCCATCCTCGGTGATGAAGAAATTGAAGAAGAGTTCAGATGGACTAATCCCGACCGAGACAACGGTCAGTGGCTTTGTGGGAGACACCACTAGATCAAAGGGGATCATCCCACTCCAAGTCAGAGTAGGAGGAAATGTCAGGATGACAGCCTTCTTCGTGGTAGAAACAACGGCTCATTTTAGTGCATTGTTGGGTTGAGATTGGATCCACGGAAGTATGTGTGTCCCTTCCTCGCTTCATCAGACTCTATAATTTTGGCACGAGGATGGGAGTGTGGAACTAGTTCAGGCTTCAGCCAACGTAGTGGAGGCCGGATTTTATGAGGATGATCTTGGTCTTCTTTATTTCACAGGGTCGGATAAGAACGGTCGACCTACGGGAGTCTCGGCCCAAAAATTGATAGACTTGGGGGCACATGATACCCAAGCAGATGGGGAGCGCCCGACGATGGCTGATTTCTTCTCTTTCAATGAGTGATACAACCATCGAGGAAGAGAAAAGAGTCGCGGTGGAAGACACTTTGAGACGGCTATATGGTTTTTGGGCCGAGAGAGCAGCCGAACATGGGTCCACCGCTTATTTGGTAGAATTCCTCCACGAAGGTCCATAAGATGATGCACTCGAACTTGAGGAAGTTAAGTTGGCGCTAACTGAGATGGATGATTCAAAGGCGAAAGTCCAAGATCTGCTATTGGAGATCAACCTAGTAATGGAAGACAACCATCAACCAATCTACATTAGTGGCCTAATGGAGCCAGAGCTTCGGATCAAGATGGAGGATCTTTTGAGAGAATTCAAGGATTGCTTTGCTTGGGATTACACTGAGATGCCTGGATTGAGTCGTGACTTAGTCGAGCATCGCTTACCAACAACGGAGGATTTCAAGCCCTTCAAGCAGCCACCTTGCCAAATGTCGACGGAAGTAGAATTACATGTTAAGGAAGAAATTGTAAGGCTTGTTAAAGCCAAGTTTATTAGGCCAGCTAAGTATGTAGAATGACTTTCAAATATTGTACATGTGAAGAAAAAGATTGGAGCAATAAGAATTTGTGTTGATTTTTGTAATCTCAATCTTGCAACTCCTAAAGATGAATATCCCATGCCTATGGTTGACCTCTTGATTGATGGGGCAGCCAAGCATAAAATCTTATTCTTCATGGATGGACACTCCGGCTATAATCAAATTTTCATAGTCGAGAAGGATGTCCACAAAACAACATTCAGATGTCCCGGTTCTATTGGAACCTTTGAGTATGTGGTGATGACATTCGGCCTCAAGAATGCCGGTGCCACATATGAACGGGCAATGAATGCCTTCAAAGGAAAAAAGCAAATAGGTACTTTATATGGTGGTCATAACCAACGTATGAAAAATCGATATTATCGCCGATATTTCGGCGATAATATCGGTTTTTTTGCATGACGATATTTTGGGAACAGACCAGTTACATTTCGTCAAAATGTCGAAAATATCGCCGACAATATCGGCGAAATATCGCGAGCGATATTGTCGAGCAAATTCAACATGAAACGGTGATAATATCTCAATATTATCGAGATTATCGATAATATCGATATTTGATGAGGGACAATTCAGAAACCTGGAGACATCGGAACCCCCCTTATCATCGCTGGAAATTGAAATTGCAGAGCTACCCGATTCAGGAGACCCTGAATTCAACGCAGTATAGCCGGGATCTAAGCCGTCGGGGACAGGGGCGGATGCACCAAGGGACAAGAGGGGTCAATTGACCCTATGGCAGCCCTGAGTTTTGCTTAGAGGTCTCTGGTTTTTCTTGGTAGTTTGGGCAAAACGATGCCGCTTTGTGGCTCTGTGAGGTGTATTTGAGCGAGGAAGAAGAAGACCAAACCACACGTGCTCTTTTTTTCTTTCTTTCTAAGGTTTTCTTTAACCAAGCCACATCGTTCATTCACTTTTAATCTTTAATTTGAGTGGACTGCACCGTTTTTGAGGCAGTGCTGTTGAATTGGTCTTTTAACACTCTATCCCCTATCTCACTTTAAAAAGAAAGAAATAAGGAATTCTGCCATTATTTTAAAGGAAACACTGCATTTTATGAGCAGCAAAATGTTTTGTTTTATTTACCATGCAGACCTAATTAGCTATCTAATTTAGTGAATTAATTGAGTTTTTCCTTTGATGTTGAATATTTTATCAATAATTGAGTATTTTATATTTTTGGAATTTATTATTATGCTTAACTGACAATCTATTTTTTTTTGTCAAATAAGAATTAGTATTTCAATTGAATTATATTGTATTATTTGTAATATTTTTATATTAAAATAATTTATGTCTCGAAAGGCTTACGACACTGACCCCATAAGGCAACATTCCTGCATCCGCCACTGGTCGAGGATGAGGAAGTCATCGGCTTCCGATGGGAGGTAGAGGTTGTCCAAGTCGTTGAAGGTGAGCTCGAAGTCGCAATTGTCATCGGAACCGAACCCAAATCCGAGATCGGACATGAACGTCTCGTACGGCACGGTGGCCACGCCTTCGTCCGATGAGAAAAACTGTGGGTCGAGAGGAGGGATCGCCAACCCGTCCAACTCCGCATTGAATTTGAAATCGCCGTGATCTAGATTCACCGAATTATGGTCAGCGTCTGGAGCCAAGGGCAGTGACATGTTAGGGTTTCATAGAGGTTTCTCTGAGAATTTAGAGAGAGATATGTATAAATGGAGACGAAGACCAAATAATTAAGACGTGACCTTTTTCAGTCAAAATTAAGACGTTATGAGGAAAAAGAAGAGTAACAAGAATTAAGAAATGAATGAGGGGATTTTTTAGAACCCACAGTGTGTGTGAATTGAGTTGCATTTCTTGGAAAGTATATTAAATAAATAAATAAATAAGCTTTTAATTAATGGAATTTTATTAAATAAATAAATAAATAAGTTTTCTACACTCACACTCACAGTGTTTGCCAGCTTGCTATATAATAAACTTAAATCAGTTAAATCCATCATGCAATGCTTTTCCTTCCAATTTTTTTATGATAAACTAATAGATAATTGACTAAATAAACATCATGCAAAGTTTCAATAAAAATTTCAAAGTTTTTCTTACAATTTCTGTGGTTTTTATTCAATTTTTATCGATATCGATAATATCCCGATATTTCCATCGAAATTTCCGTGTTTCCGATATCACCGATATTTCCTATATCACCGATATTTTAGACCTTGGTCATAACTGAGTAGAAAGGATGCAACAAAAATCTGCAACTCTTGATCCTTCTTGCACGTTGGTGTGCATTTACCTATCAAATCAAGATTAGGACAAACTTCATTGTTACCTCCTTTTGTTACGCCTCCCTCTCATCCCCCCTTCTCATCCTTACTCCCATTCTCATTCTCATTTTTTTCTATACTTTAGCACCAAAAAATATAAAGAAAAAACTAAAAACTAAAAATAAAATTATTATCAAAAGGGCCCATTCTCACGCTTTATATGGGATTTGATACCACCACAATTTTTACGTAGCAATTTTGGGAGCTTGTCCTTTGTATGATTCAACCGAAATCTTTTGGTTCATTGATATTCCATTCAATAGAGAGTGGGACTTAAATCATAAAATTGAAAAATGCTAAAAAAGTTGAAGAAGCATCCAGGGAATCGAACCCTGGTCAGTACTATGGGAGCGTACCATGATACCACTACACCAGATGAGCTTGGTGATTCAAGATCCACTTATTTCAATATATAATTCAATATTTAATACTTATCGTTGCCTTAACCTAAAAGAGTTGGATCTGATCTAAATTTATTTAAAATATTATTTTGACCGTTGGATTTAAATTTTATCCGTTGGATCTTTTTTTTATCATTAAAATAGCTCAGATTTAATCTCTATCGTTGATTTAAGTTATATGTATATTAGGAAAAAAAAAACAGCAATAATTTCAAATGTTGCAACGGCAACTCCATAGAGCATCAACAAGTGGCGTTTGTGGAAGACAAAAAAGCAGCAGCTAAAAAGAAGGTAGGGCCCACGGATGATTCTTTGCACATGGGGCTGTTTGATATGACAGTGGGCTCCACGAAAAAATTTGGGTCTGGTATTTGGGTTTAAATTTGGGTTTTTTCAAATTTTGGATTCTTCATTTTGTTGGGGTGGGAGAGATTTTGGAGAATATTTTGAGTTTGAGTCCTTGCATTGGCATTGGAGATGGCCTTATTATTCATTTCAAACCCCCAAGAGTAGCTAGCATTCAAATTTCCCTCTCTTTCTATTTTCCTTTTGTTTGTTCTCAAATTTCACTCACAATCTTTGGGATTATTCACGAGCCGGACCACGACATCTGCATCTACAAGAAGAAGATACCGAAGGCACTTCAATTTCTGCCGGTGTACAATTTCCCTCTTTGTTTTCTTTAGTCTAGTAAACCCTAATTTCATGATGCACTGTTTACTTAGTTTTGAATGTTGTGTTGAATCACTCTGGTCTTGTGTGGATCTAAATCGTTCTGTACTATCTCTATAAAAAATCAGAATCTTTTGTGTCTGCGATGGGGACGAGGCATATGGAGATGAAGAAATCCTTCAAGTTCTGCATTCGTTCTCTGCTCACTCCCTGTTCTAAGCAGGTTTCTTTACTTACGATTTCATCTTCTTTAGAAATGGGTTTGCTCAATTGCCATTTCAAAGTCGAAAGATACCCATTTCATTGTGTCTGGAAATTTTATTTTATTCTTTCGAATTTATGTATTTCTTCCTCCAGATTCAATTGACTGACTTTGTTTTATGATGAACACAAAAGGAATTTTGCCAAGCATTTCCGAATTTTACAACTGCCGAGCAAGAGCTTCTTCATAGGATGTTTATTCAGGTACAGATATATCATTTAATAATCGACGTAGACTTTTTGTTTATTTCTCTGCACTTTATAAGCAGAGATTTGGATAGAGGGTTTCCCATATTATTCAAGAAGAGCTTTTCTCTTTTTTGAGTTCAAATTCAGAACAAATGCTCATTTCATTGCTGTCGTATACAAATTTTCAGGTCATCACTTCTTTGCATGGAAATGTAGAGGTAATTCATTTCATACCAATTGCCAATATTAACAATGCATTTCTTCTCTTGATTTCTTAAATGTTCTTATCAGAGTATTTAATGATATGTTGAATGGTGTTGTGCATTTGGGGATCTCATCAGGAGTATTTATTTGTGTATTTATACGTGATAATGTATTTTATAATGCTTTTTGCTGAATTCTGAAGAATTTGTCCTTTTTAATTTTACAGGATGAGTTTCAGTCAGTATGCCTTGAAACACAGGTATACATATCAATATTTTGTGATGACATTAATGCACAGTTATTCCATTTAACAACTTATGTAGATTCTTCTGTGTAATTAGCTTACAAGTTATTTCTGAAATTAGAGAGAGTGAGTTTTAAGTGAGGGAGGTCACTTTAATGCACGAAGCATATTTTCTCGTGTAAATAGCCTTCTGGTTGTTATAAAAGAGTTCTAGTTGGGTCTGATAGTTGCTTTATTTGAGTGTTAATTTATACCTTAGTAATGAATTTCTTTTACATGGAGTTTGTGTTAATGTAATTGCAGCTTTGTTGTAGAGTTACTTAACAAGAAATGTTCATTCCACTGGCTGACTTACTGCCACCAATTATGCTATTTTAGCAAAGAAAATATGGTTATGCAGTAGATGGTCGTTTAGTTAGACCTATTTTGGAAATGAATACATTAAGACATGCTTAGACACCTAGCTGACCTGTGATATTCTTGATATATTTATACAAAACTATTATGGCTTAAAACAAAGGAAAAAGACGATGAACTGAATTTAGAGCAAGTCATTAAAATTCGGGCAAATTCTGATACCAGAAGGCACTGCAGATGAAAATTTTAGTAAAAAGAGGAATACCAAGGACTGAAAGGATAGAAGTTGGATTTACCATGATTAGGAAAAACATGGGATAAGTTTTAGAATTTTATTAGTTTTCAAAGAAACATTTAGTAATTTGTGTGAACATGCATATGCTGGGCCCTTGTGTTGTGTAATTTGAAGCCTCGTGTATAAATAGGCTCATACCCATGTCCAGTGAAATCATGACATTTTTTTGATCATTTATGTTTTTAAGTAATTTCCGAAAATGGGGTAATAGTTGATTCAATGAGAGGTTCCATGACGAGAGGGAACTAGTGGTGGCTAATGATGATTCCTAGGACCCAACTCATTTCTGTTTTATGCAGGCAACAAGAAGTATCTCTGCTTCTTACTAATTTAGACATTATTATAATCCTAAAGGAATCACATGTCTAACAGATGGAATCTTCAGATGATTACTGTTGAGAGAAAACAATAGCATTTATGGCTGTATGATGTGCCTAACATGCTTGTATACAGTTTACAAATAGAATTAATAAGCAAACTAACCCTGCTCTGATGTTTTTTTTTTTTTTTTTTTTGACCTAACTATTAGTTCAAGATCCTCTTGGTTCTAACTTCTAATATACGTTATATATTATACATCATAGTTTTCTTTATTCTTTGCATTCAATTCTTGTTATGTATAGTCTCTCTCTGCTTGCAGGTGGGAACTGCTCTTGATACTGTTGAACAACTTGTGGAAGAACAAGCTCTGGATCGTTTGTTTTCAGATAAGTAAGTATTTTCTTGATTTCTTGACAAAATGAATATATGGCCTTTTAGTAACTCCTTTCTCTGGACCAAAAAAAAATATAAAAGAAAAAGAAACTGAGTGTTGGTTGACTGTTAAAATTGCCAAGAATTGTATGCATATTCGTGCTTTTTTCCATTTTGCTTTCTAGATTCATAACTAATCCTAAATGTAATGCAACACATGCCATCATGTTTCAATAGAATGGTAAGTACAAGATACATATGTTCATGCAGAACATATGAATGCAAGGGGGAAGACAAGAGTGTATAATAAAGGCCCTTTTGTTTAGGCTAGTGTTCATTTGCTTTGGTAACTAATGAAGCTTACAAGAGTGTATAATAAAAGCCCTTGTGTTGACTTCCATTGTTGAAGTTGTAGAGGTTCTGTACATACATCACCCCACCTCCCTAATTGCCCCCACTACTCTAACAGTGCATGAAAACCGTCCAAGAGGTGGTCTTATCCACTTTTCCTTTGGTACTATGGCGGACAGGGAGCCTTATCTTGATAGTATCCATCTTAATCTATATAGTTACATTTCATATTATCTCTTACAGTGCCTATTAGTGTAAACTTCATTGTTTAAACATGTATTGATTCTTGCAGGACTAATGTAATGGATGTTGCTCATGATCTGTCCACAATGAAGAAGGATCAAATCCAGTACTTGACAAAGATGCTGGAAACGGTAGATATATTCAAACATAAACTCCAATTAAAAGCTGCTTGGTAGAGATGATATCATCTAGTTTTTAGGGAATTGTCTAACATTTATACACACACGGAGTATATATATTGTGTTCTAGAATTCAAGAGTACTAGGGTCTCACATCTGTCTGGTTCATTGAGATCAATTGGAGTTCCACTGGGCCTATCAGCCTACACAAAGAGTAAAACCCCAAATCCTATAAAGTCGAGATTAAATCCCAGGTAATAGGATATGCCCTGTGGAACAGTTACCAAGCACTTTTACTAGTCAAGGGTTTTCACCCTATCATTTGTGCATAAAACAAGTATGTAGCTGGGATACGCATGGAAGGAATTCTTACTGGGAAAAAGTGTTCTGGTAAGTTGATAAACAATATGTACTGGGTACTCAAAGCTGTGGGCGGTCTGAAATTAAAAAGGAGCCAGCCAATACAAGGTCAACCCTTTTAAGCTCTATTGTTTCAATGATATTAGTCTAAGATGTTAAATTGTTTACATGAGTGTATGCATACATATCCTCAGATGATGTAGTACTTGGCCACTTAGGTCAAAGATGCTGTTACGTTAATACCTGTGTTGTATTTCCCCTTACTTTCCGACATTGTTAACTTCTGTGGTTAGACCATCCTTAAAGGTCTGTCAATTAATGCATGGGTTTTTAATTGAAGAGATTGATTCACTGATGTTTTCCCCTTAGCTTGTAGTATAGTAACTTTTCCTAGTTTCTACTCGTTTGGCTGTCCAGAAACTTTTTATGGGGTTGATGGTTAATCAAATTTGAACATCTCTCTCTCTCACAACTGCGCACACACATCCGGTTTCTTGTTGATGTGAAATCTTCTCCAGACAAATTCCTTCACTTCCAAAACATGCATGAACTCATTGAATTTATTCTCTCACATTTTTAAAAGGAACGTCTATTTAATCGTAACATAATACGAGTGTTTGCTTCCTTTTTTTTTTTACCTTTTTTTCTTTTTTAATTTTTTTCCTCCCTAAGTGTAGGCTGAAGAACAGAATCAGTGTCTTCGGGATCGTGTAGAGCTTTTAAAGAAAGAAAGGCTAGATGTGTCAGGCATGGCAAATGCTGTTGAGCGGGTACACTTTTTATTTCTTCATCATCTCTTTTTGCCAACCTCCACCCTCAATAACAATCTTGCAGCTGTTTGAATGGTATAAAATCTTTTGCAGTTGAGAAGTGGGAGTGTAATGTATGGAATGTACAACAGCAACAGCCTCCATAATCCATGACAGCGGTTAGTGTATTGAGGTAAATTCCTCTGGTGGATTAAGCCTATTGATTCCATGTGTTTTTGGCTTGAGGATTGAATCTTCATTTGGCTTGTACTCGCCGAGTAATCAGAATCCTCAGGTGCTACTTGTAATGTAGGTCTCAAGTGTGTGTATAGAAGCGATTGTATCTCTCGAAGTTTTGAAATTGGATCAATGTTTTCTGTGCTTTTTATGCAAAATGAATTGCTGTTAAATATGCCCTATTGTTTTTTATGGTATTGTTATAGTAACTATTTTCACAAGATGGCTTTAAGATTTGGGTGATTGACATACCATCTGACTGTTATTTTTTAATATAGGTATGCTAGTTGTGATCAATTGTAATCGATCTTACCTGGTCCTAAAGAAAACATGCCTTTTGGCTGGAAGCATTCTGGGAACATTAATCAAACCAAAGCCTTCTGCATCTCTAAGCAGTGTTCATAAATAGAGCAAAATATGAAAAAATGAACAAGGAAAAAAGGGGAAAAAATAAAGAGGTAATTAGAAACTATTGAATTAAATTCTAATATTTTCTGGAGGTTTTAAATGGTAGAGAGCATATATATATTATAAACCACCAGGCTCCCTTTCCCTTCCTACCTCATTAGTAACCAAAAGAAAAAGCGAAAAAAAAAAACCTAATATCCTTTTTACCTATTAGTAGATAGGCAATGGCAACTCTAAATTTTACTCTGCACTTTTGAATGTGGATTGGTTTTTAAATCTATTATTAGCCCATAACTAACTTTGAGCTTAGAAAAAGAGGCCAAGTTCATGCAACATTCCTCACATACATTTGAAAATGAGTATGCCGAAGGGAAACTAGTTTATGTTTTATGTGCATGAATTCACCATTCTCCCAACCAAAAAGACTAAACAGAATAAACCAATATTTTAAATTTCTTTAAAAAAAATAATAATTGGAAGCATCTTTAAGCATCCAATAAAATTTGAACGATACAAAGAAATAAGTTACATTAAAGATGCTGGTAGCAAAAACAAAAACTTGTCTGCTAGTACCTAGTTGATTGTCTAGATGAGATTTGATCCATTTGATGATGTACTTCAAGGTGGCTCTTCCTATGATCATCTTCTTGGGTACAGATATTATATGTATAAACTGTTTTAACTGTCATTGTGCACCCTATATTGAAAATTAGACTTTATATAGTTCAAATCATATCTTTAAAATTAGTAGAGAAAAAAAATACAGCCTCAAGAGCTATGCTCACGTCTGGGTTAATGTACAAGTTTCACCTTAGTTCAATTTTTTTTAAAAAAATTACGTATATGTATATTTCAAATTGACTAAAAATACCACTTATTTGAATAAATAAATAAATAAATTCACATCCTAACTTGCTTATTCCTGAACTTTATTGGTTAGGACGAGCCTAACAGACAAGTTGAGCATTAGGCCATCTCCAGCCATGGGCTAAATCCCAAATTTGGCCCTAAAATAATACAAAAACCATCTCCAGTCATGGGCTAAAGAAAATTTTGGCCAAATTTGGAGGGCCACATTTGGCCCAATAGCCCTCCAACCAGGCCACATATAGCCCAGCTTTGGGCTAGGCCAAATTTCTAATGGGACCCACACATGTGCTTTTCAACAACGCAATTAAATAATGCTGGACCATTTTGAATGCCTAATTCGTATTGTATGAGAAACAATGTATAAAGAATTGTTGGTAAATGCTGTTGGGTCAGGCCTACGCCTACCCCACTTCCCTTTTTTTTTTTTTTTTTTATTTTAAAATTTTATAATAAATAATAAATGTCCTCACCATTTTGAATCACTTTGTACTGTGTGAGAAACAAATTATAAAAAATTATTGGTAAATGACCGTTGGTCAGACCTACCCCACTCCTTTTAAAAAAAAAAAATAATAATAATAAATGTGGTCAGACTTTTGAAGTGTTGTTTGAAAAAAAAGTATAAATTTTTTTTATTGATGACCGTTGGAGCTAAAACATTGAACCCATCCTTTTTTTTTTTTTTTTTTTTTTTTCAAATGTCTTCATTAAACAATATATAGTGTGGAATGTATGAGTATTGTACCATAGTTTTTCTCAAAATAATAAAATATGAAGAATCCTAAAATATAGCCCTGCATGGCTGGAGATGGAAAAATTTAGCCCTGCACTATTCTTTAAAAAATTAATATTTTGGGGAGCTAAATTTTTAGCCCGGGACTACATTTAGCCCTATGGCTGGAGATGGCCTTAGGACATCTATGCACCAACTTGAAAGGGGAGTTTGGCGTGAGTTGACCCTACTTTCCCAAATTGAGTGTAATTTATTCCATCTATTTTTGATTTCCTACTCTGAATAGAATTAGAAATTATATTTTGACTTGGGCTAGGAGTGTATTATATTTATATATATGGCCTCCGAATACATAGAAAATTCCCACATTTTACTATCCCATATCTTTTTATCACCCTCGTATATATTCCCGATTATTCAACTTCATATGTCGATCTCTCAAGAGCTTTACCCATCCCAAGACGACCTTCTTTACGAAGAAGAGCTTCTCCGAAATCCCTTTAGCCTGAAGCTATGGTGGCGTTACCTAATCGCTCGATCCGAATCTCCATTCAAGAAGCGTTTTATAATCTACGAGCGAGCACTCAAGGCCCTTCCTGGGAGCTACAAGCTTTGGTCCGCTTACCTTCACGAACGCCTCGAGCTCGTTCGCAATTTACCCATCACTCACTTCCAGTATGAAACCCTCAACAACACTTTTGAAAGAGCCCTGGTTACTATGCACAAAATGCCCAAAATTTGGATTCTGTACTTGAAAACTTTGACGGAGCAGAAGTTGGTCACTCTGACTCGCCGGACCTTCGACAGAGCTCTGTGTGCTCTTCCGGTGACGCAGCACGACGGCATTTGGGACCCATACCTGGAGTTCGTGAGCCAAAAGGGTATCCCAATTGAGACCTCGCTTCATCTTTATCGCAGGTATTTGAACTATGACCCTACCCATATTGAAAAATTCATTGAGTTCTTGATAAATTCTAGTCTCTGGGAAGAGGCCGCCGAGAGGCTGGCTTCAGTGTTGAATGATGACCAGTTCTATTCGATAAAGGGGAAAACGAAACATAGGCTGTGGTTGGAATTGTGTGATTTGCTTGCTAAGCACGCTAAGGAGGTGTCAGGCCTCAATGTAGATGCTATTATTAGAGGTGGGATTAGGAAATTTACAGACGAGGTGGGACGGTTGTGGACCTCACTTGCTGACTATTACATTAGGAGAAATTTGCACGAGAAAGCTAGGGATATATTTGAGGAGGGTATGACTACTGTGGTAACGGTAAGAGATTTTAGTGTAATTTTTGATTCGTATGTTGGGTTTGAAGATAGTATGCTTGTCCATAAGATGGAGACTGCGGATTTGAGTGATGAAGAGGAGGAAGAAGAAAATGGGGTAGAAGAGGATGGAAATGAGGAGGAAGTTGATCTTCGATTGGATGTTAACTTGTCTGTGGCTGAGCTTGAGAAGGAAATGCTTAATGGGTTTTGGTTACATGATGATAAGGATGTAGATTTGAGGTTGGCTCGATTGGAGCATCTTATGGATAGAAGTCCTATACTGGCTAATAGTGTTCTTTTACGACAAAATCCCCATAATGTAGAGCAGTGGCACCAAAGAGTGAAGCTCTTTGAGGGCAATCCCACAAAGCAGATACTTACTTACACAGACGCTGTGAGGACAGTTGATCCAATGAAAGCAGTGGGAAAGCCTCATACGTTGTGGGTTGCGTTTGCTAAGTTGTACGAGAATCACAAAGATATTGCAAATGCAAGAGTGATTTTTGATAAAGCAGTTCAGGTGAACTACAAGACAGTGGATAATTTGGCTAGTCTTTGGTGTGAGTGGGCAGAAATGGAATTGAGGCATAAGAATTTGAAAGGAGCACTGGAACTAATGAGGCTGGCCACCGCAGAGCCATCCGTTGAGGTGAAACACAGAGTGGCGGCTGATGGGAATGAAATGGTTCAGATGAAGCTGCACAAGTCCTTGAGAATGTGGACTTTTTATGTGGATTTAGAGGAGAGCCTTGGTAAATTGGAGTCCACCAGGGCTGTTTATGAGAGGATAATGGATTTGAAGATAGCCACCCCACAACTCATAATCAATTATGCATTGCTTCTGGAGAAGCATAAGTACTTTAAAGATGAGTTCAAGGTGTATGAAAAAGGTACCAAAATATTTAAGTACCCACATGTCAAAGACATTTGGGTTACATATCTCTCTAAATTTGTAAAGAGATATGGGAAGAAAGAACTGGAACGTGCAAGACAGCTATTTGAGGATGCTGTTCAAGCGGCGCCTGCTGATGCAAAGAAACCTTTGTATCTTCAATTTGCAAATCTGGAGGAGGATTATGGTCTAGCAAAGCGCTCTATGAAGATCTATGATGAAGCAACTAAGGCTGTTCCAAACCATGAGAAATTGGGCATGTATGAAATCTACATTGCCCGTGCTGTGGAGATATTTGGCATCCCCAAAACAAGGGAAATATATGAGCAAGCAATAAAATCCGGTCTTCCAGACAAAGATGTGAAGACAATGTGTTTGAAGTATGCTGGGGTTGAGAAGAGCTTGGGAGAAATTGATCGTGCTCGGGGAGTATATGTATTTGCATCACAGTTTTCGGATCCACAATCTGATGTAGATTTCTGGAACAAATGGCATGAGTTTGAGGTGCAACATGGAAATGAAGATACCTTCCGAGAGATGCTTCGAATTAAGCGAAGTGTTTCTGCAAGCTCTAGCCAGACACACTTTATTCTACCCGAGTATATGATACAAAAGGATCAGAGGTTGAACACTGACGAGGCAAAACACAAGTTGAAACAAGCTGGAGTCCCTGAAGATGAAATGGCTGCTTTAGAGAGGCAGTTGGCACCTGTGGCTAAAGACACTACCACCAAAGATAGTAACAGAAAAATGGGCTTTGTGAGTGCTGGAGTAGAATCACAGATGGACAAAGAGATCAAAGTTACTGCAATTCATGAAGAAATTGAGCTACTGGAAGAAAGTGATTCAGAAGATGATGAAATGGTTGAAATTGCACTAAAGGAGGTCCCATCTGCTGTTTTTGGAGAGTTGGCTAACAAGAGAAAGGAGGCTGAAAAAGATGAGCGTGGAGATGTTGCTGCTGCGACCAAGGACGGTGACAGCCACCTTGGTGCCCTTGAGAGAATAAAGAGGCTAAAAGGAGGCGGTTGATTTAAGAACATTTTGATGCATATGTTCACTAACTCCAAGTTGCATAATATTTTTATTAGAATTGTTTAAAAAAAAAAAATTCATTTCAACGATTTGCACACAATTTGTACCAAAGATATCTTAGAAAATCTTAGATAAAATGTCCTGCATTCTGTAAGAAAATCTTAGAAACTTCAGAAGCACTCCTTGCTATAAGCAGCTGGTACAATGTTACTACAAAGTGTGAATGATACAACACTATTGTAAAGGTAAATATGAATATGAGTTATTAAATTTTTTGGTTTTGATAGCAAATTAGCAATGAATTTCCATGTAGTGAGGCATTTTACTATGTCCATAACTACGACCAATTATCCAGGTCTACAGTGAAGGTTAGATGTGTAGAACTTTTAAAGAAAGAAAGGCTAGATGTGTCAGGCGTTTTACTATGTCCATAACAATCTTGCAGCTGTCTAAATGGTATAAAATCTTTTGCAGTTGAGGAGTGTGAGTGTAAGGTATGGAATGTACAACAGCAATGGCCTCCATAATCCATGATCCATGACAGCGGTTAGTATTTTGAGGTAAATTCCTCTGTTGGGTTAAGCCTATTGATTCCATGTGTTTTTGGCTTGGGGATTGAATCTTGATTTGGCTTGTACTTGTCGCGTAATCAGAATCCTCAGGTGCTACTTGTAATATAGGTCACAAGTATGTGTATAGAAGCTATTGTAGCTCTCAAGGTTTTTGAAATTGGATCAATATTTTCTGTTCTTTTCCTGCAAAGTGAATTGCTGTTAAATATGCCCTATTGTTTTTATGTTATTGTTAGTAATTATTTTGAAATGTCTGCATAAGAGCGTTCAGGACATATTTACAAGACCTAGATGAAGCTCCTGTCAAACTGAACTCGAAAGTCTTGGCTACCTTATAAGCTAAGCGAGAAACAACTCTATCTGCATCCCTCACTAACTCATCTCTAGCACTGCGTTCCGGATCGTCGGTCGACTATGCCAGCTCATGACACACAACTTTCATTCCTTGAACTGACTGGAACACAGGCATATTTGCTTAGAGCATGTTCTTCAATGGAAAGAAATTACAAAGTAGAAAGAAAGATGCAAACACCGAACGCCCCACAAACAGATCAAGTGAAAGTTGGCAACGATGAAATGTGCCCACAAGCAACAAAATTAAGATAGAACAATGTTGCCAACGGGGTCTAGCCCAATGAAAAAGGGATTTGACTTACATATCAGAGGTTGTTGTGTGTGAGAAATCCCCATTTCTGTAGTTTAGACTATTGTCTGTACTAAAAAAAAATGAAAAAGAGATAGAACAACACTTACCATAGCATACGTCCCTTTGATTATAAGAAATAAATTGTTACCACATCCAAAAATAACAACTAAAGAAGCTAGGTTCAACTAAAATAAGATGGCTTTAAGATTTGGGTGAATGACATACCATCTTACAATGCTTTTTTTGTTTTGTTTTGGAGTTAATATTGGTGTACAATTCTACTCGATCTTGCCTGGTCGTAAAGCAAATATGCCTTTTGGGCTGTCTGCAAGCATTCTCAAAACCTTATCCAAGCCCAAGCCTTATGCATCTCTAAGCAATGTGCACAAATGGAGCAAAATATGGCAAAATCCAGGCTCCCTTTCCCTTCCTACCTCCTTAGTAACCAAAAGTACAAAAACAAAAATAGATTATTATAAATAAACCCAATTCTAGGCATGTATTTATAAAAAAACCCACACACTATTTAAATATAGAAACACCCAAAATCAATTCTAAAATAAATAATTGTATATTTTTTGGGTGTGTTTATAAATGGGTTTTGAGTGTGTGTAATGATAGGTTTTGGGTGTGTTTATAAAGTGTTTTAGGTGTTGGGTTTTTTTATAATTTCAGCCCCCATTTTGGGTGTTCTAGTAAAACCCCCAAAGAAAAAAGGGAAAGAAAATAAAAACCTATATCCTCTACCTATTAGAATACTAGAGGCCGAATTCAGGACCTTAATTGCAAGGGTAATTGATCTTAATGGCTTGAGTCCCTTGCAAAGAGCTAAATATTTTAGAAGCTCTACTTTTTTTTTCTTCTTACTCAAAAGAAAAAAAACCAATTCCTCTATGGCCTGGAAAGGCTTTGTTGATCATTGAGTAGTGTGCTAGGCCATGTCAACTGTATTATTTTTTGGACTTTTACTAGGTATTGCCTTACCCTCTTGCAGGTTTGCTATCAGAACAACTTTTGAATGTGGATTGGTTTTTTAATCTAGCATGTGCCCATAACTGACTTTGAGCTCAGAAAAAGAGGCCAAGTTCATGCAATATTCCTCTCAAACATTTAAAAATGAGCATGCCAAAGGAAAACCAGTATATGTTTTTTGTACACGCATTCACCATTCTCCCAACTAAAAAGACTAAACAACTATAAATCAATAGTTGGCATCAATCATGATTGAGAGTAGGTCACCTTTGTTTTCCCCTATCCTTTAGGATCATTATTTTGATTTTTTTTTTGAAAAAAAATAAAATTGAAGCATCTTAAAACATCCGATAAAATTAGAACGATACAGATAAAATAAGTTAGTTTAAAAATATTGGTAGCAAAACAAAAATTGTCTGCTAGTACCTCACTGTCGCTTAGTTGATTGTCTAAAGCTAAGTTTGCATGAGATTCGATCCATTTTATGATGTACTTTAAGGTGGCTCTTCCTATGATCATCTTCTTAGGTACTGTATAAACTGTTTGCTAAATTATCTCACATTGAATAAATGACTACGCAATATCAAATATTTGTATTCTAAAATAAACTTAATGTAAAATTGTATTTTGATACAAACTATTTGCATTCCTTTAATCTAAATACGTCACCGCTTAGCAGTAGTGCCTCATTAGTGACGCTACTCATTTAATTTCTCTGAAGTAGATTTTAAGAGGTTTCATTGTCTCCTTGTCTCCATCTTATTCGTCAGATTTGGAATCGCCTATATTCAATGAATGCTCATTTCCACAGTTCCCACTTTCCTCACTCCAAAATCTCTATCTTCTTTTCTTAATCTCTTCCCCTAAATTCAAACTCACGAAACACCTAGCCTTCCAAAGTTGAACATTTCGCGGTCTTGTATCCATTTTTTTTCTTTCTACTTCAGCGCTCTAGAGAGAAGGGCATAGAGTGAAAGCAAATATTCATCAAGTAAAGTCATCAACTTAATTACCAAGAATTTGAAGAGTAGTGGGAAACGAAAACCAAGACGGTTTCCTTTCCCACCTAGAATTTTCCAACATTCACGTATTTTCAATTTTGGAACAACAAATATTCAGACGTAATTAGGACACTAGACTACACTCATATCCATAAAAACGGCCGTATAATTTTCCCAGTTCCATCATCCACGACATCAAAAGCGACACCACGGACACATGTCCTCTAGTTACTAATTCAAAGTCAACATTTTCGAAAAGTTTTGAACGTATTGATAGTCAAAGATATTTATGACGTGAGATTTTTGAACTTGTGGGAAAGTCAATAGAGGCTTTGTTGTTAGTTGTCAAATATACGTTATTGTAATATGTAATTAAGATTTTATGAGATAGGGAGATGGCGGACAGAGATGTTTCAAGGCAACGTGTTCATTTCCCATTAATTTCTCGATTACTCTACTCTGAAAATTTCTTGCATATGAGGTGAGGTGCGCATGCAACACCTCTCTTCCATTCATCCTTTCATGTACTCGTCACGCAAGAAAAATATTTGTATGACTTTATAAGATTTGAGATCTTTTAAATTAATTAGATAATGACTATTGAGATTCGAAGATTTATGAATTCCAGTGTAAGAATAATATTATGAATAATTAGTGTACGTCAGTTGTATGTAAGTGGTTCGAAAAATAAACTAACCAAATTCTTTGGCGTGTGGCAAGTTATTAAAAGTTATCTTGTTTTGACCTATTGACATGACTCTGTTGTGGTTTGAAATCATGTCTTGTATTTTCATTTCCTCTCGACGACCTCTTGAGATGAAGAAAGGTGGAGTCTTAAATAGCACAGCAATGCATGGTAAATGGCAGCTAGGTTATAGGTGAGTGCATGGAGGACAGAGAATTTAAAGCTCTTGTTTTAATACACAGCACATTTAATTTTATCCCATGGTGGGCATGCCGAGTGACACAAAATTTTCAAGGCGTGGTAACCGAAGTTCGTCCTATTATTTTATCAAATTGGAAACATTATGTTGATAAAGAAATTTGTCACGTGGTTAATATGGATGCATGTCATATTATCTTCGGGAGAGCATGGCAATATGATGTTGATGTGATCATAGAGGGTAAGTATAGTTTTATGAAGGGAGAAGAAAATCGAGTTGGGAAGAATGAAAAGAGAGAGAAAATCCAGCAAACTAGGAAAGTCAATGTTTCTAGTGAACAATAATGAAGAATTTTGGAATGGTAGGATAAGTGATCTAGAATGTATGATATCCAACGGAAAAGAGCTTATGTTGTTGTGTTACTAGCTCAAGTGGGTATTTCTTCTACATTTCTTGTAGAATATTTGTTTAAATACGATCCTATAGGCTCTAGATGCCTTTGATATTTCTGGCAATCGGGGCTGAGTTTTTCTCAAACGTGGGAGAATGATGCGGTATAATAATGAAGGATGGGGTTCTGTGTAATTAAGTATATTTTCATCTTATATTTATGATAGTGGTGGACATCAATCCGGTCAAACCGATTAAACCGTCTTATTCAAACTATAATTATTGATTTGGTTTGATTTTGATAAAAATTAAAAACTAAACAATTTAAAAACCAAACCGAACCATAAATGATTTGGTTTTGAGTTTTTACAAACCGGCTTAAACCGAACCCGCCTGCCTACTTGTATATTTATTTATTTTTATTTCATTATACATGTAAAGTCCTTTCATTGGGTAATAATTAGATATGGATGTTGAATTTGAAGTTTGTTGGAACTTTGAAGTTATTGAGATTTTTCAAATAAAGACAATAGATTGCATTTATAATTGAGGCACAAAGGTCGTCAACCACAAGAGCCAATACAAATACAAATAACCACTTAAGGTTATTACAAATACGGAAGCGCAATGACCACAAAGGGTTAATCCAAATACGAAGGACTCCACAGGAAACATCAGGTCCACACCTCCACAAAGAGCCATAGAGGGCCAAAGAAATTCCGACATAAAAGTCGCAAGCCTGCAAAAGTCATGCATAGACCACAACGCACAAAACTACAACTGCAAACTGCAATCTTTAAACTCTCACAAGTAAAAAATTACAAGGAGAGACTATGAACATGCAACAAACTCAAAAAGAGTTGATGCACTTATTGCAGACAAAAACTAAAACACACAAAGTAAATCAAGAGCTGGAACTCGAGATCTGCAAAACAACCCAACAAAACCAACAAACGCAACTATGTCGTCCCCAAGAAAATCAAAAGCTTGAACCCTAGATCTGCAAAAAATAAAAATAAAAATCAAGAAAGGATAAGGAAGGTGAAGGTAGGGACAAGTAAGAAGGAAGGGAGGTGAGGGGAGGGGGTTGGGAAGGAGATGAGAGTCCATTGTGAAATGATGCCATGTTCCTTGAGATAATCAAGAAACTCTGTACTCAAATTTTCACCTCCTCGATCTGATCTTAGAATCTTTATACTCTTTCTTGTTTGCTTCTCAACCTCATTCTTGAATTCCTTAAACTTTTCAAAGGATTCAGACTTATGCTTTATGAGATACACATAGCCCAACCGAGAGTGATCGTCAATGAATGTTATAAAATATGAGAAGCCTCCTCTTGATGACGTGGACATAGGGCCACAGACATCAGAGTGGATCAACCCCAACAGTTTAGTGACTCTTTCCCCTTTGCCAGAGAAAGGAGACCTAGACATCTTACCCTTTACACAACACTCACAATTTGGCATTGGTTCTGAACCCAACGGTCCAAGATATCCATCTTTGGCCATCTTGTGAATTTTTTCTTGGTTGATATGCCCAAGTTTTAAATGCCACATTTTAGTAGGATTGATATCATCCCTTGGCCTTTTAGGCCTCGATGCATCATTACCTTCTAAACAGTTAACACTACCATTCAATTGTAAATGAAAGAGGCCATCTATGATATGAGCATAACAAATTACACATCCATTTAAATATAAAGAACAACTTAGTTTGTCAAACATAACTGAGTACCCATCTCTTAAAAGCATAGAGATGGAGATTAAGTTCTTAATACAAGCCAGAAAATAAAGACAATCTTTTAATTCCAAAACCTCTCCTGATGGTAGTTTGAGAAGGTAGGTGCCAATAGCTTTAGCAGATATTCTTGTGCCGTTTCCAACACGTATCACCATCTCTCCCTTCTTCAATCTTCTACTTCCCACTAGCCCCTGCAAGGAATTGCAAACATGTTGGCTAGCGCCTGAATCAAATATCCAAGTAGAAGAACTAACTGTTAGAACTGATTCAAGAACAAGAATAGTACCTCCTGAGGGTTTGTTGTTGTTCAGGCTTGCAAGATATTTCTTGCAGTTCCTCTTCCAGTGCCCATTTTCATTGCAGTAAAAGCATATTCCTTTGGGCTCCTTTGCCTTCTTTTTGGTGATTTTACCCTTGGGCTTGACTACAGTAGTCTTCTTCTCCTTTCCCTTGCCCTTGCCTTTGGTTTTAGGCTTAGGTTTAGTAGAGGAAGAAGAGCCTTTCTCGAAGGCAGCCACAATCCCACTCCCACTTTCCTTTTTGAAAGTCTTTTCAGCTGTGACCAGCATGTGCAGCAACTCAGCAAGAGTTTGGTCCATTTTTCCCATGTTGTAGTTCATAACAAACTGGGAGAACTGGTTTGAGAGGGATGCAAGGATAAAGTCTTGGGCCAATTCCCCATCCAGTGGAGTTCCTAAGTTCTCCAACTGCTCGATGAGTCCAATCATCTTCAGTATATGCTGATGGACTGGTGCTCCCTTGACCATCTTGGTCTTCACAAGCTCACAGACAGCACTGAATCGTCTGTTACGCATACCCTCACCATACAGCTCTTGTAGCTGAGTGATCATATCAATTGCACAATCTATGTGCTCATGTTGCTTCTGAAGCTCAGAGTTCATGGAAGCAAGGATGTAACATTTAGCTTGTGTGTCGTCTTGTATGTGCTTAACATATTGAGCACGTTCCTCCTCAGTGACATCATCACCGGGAGGTTGACGAGGGAACGGCTTATCAAGCACGTATGCAATTTTCTCACTGATCAAAACAATCTTGAGATTTCGGAACTATTCCGGGAAATTGTGCCCCTCAAGGCAATGTTTGTCAAGAATTTTGGCGAGCACGGTTCCAGACATATGTACATAACATACAGAAATTTAAATTAGATTGCTTTTAGAAAGCCAATGATTCGGGTCTTTTAAATCAAATGGCACCTCCCACTATTTTTGGCAAATTCCATATCCCTCAAATGGAATCCGAGAGTTTAGTTTCAACTCTTAGTGGGGATGGGAGGCTCACCACCATCAAGCTTGCCAAATCATAATAGAATATTGGTTTGCTTGAATGGTGAAGAGAGAGTACTCTTACCCATTCACATCATGATGTGATTACCCATCACTTTGGCCTCTAGCAAATGTGCACCCCCTAATGTTATCGTGAGGTACCATTGTACTAGTTAAGTCATGCCCACCATTCCTGTGAGTGTAGGGGTTCAAGCAACACCTCATCATAATAGAATATTGGCATTACTTGTTGCCTACATTCACAACATCAAATGTTTTGAAATGAGCCCTTTCAAAATAAACACATACTTTGTGTTCCCCATATTAGGGTGAAGCACAGTGTATTGGTTATAATTGATGAGGGTTCACAATGGTGGAAGGCCACAAAAAGATATTCAAAATACCTCTCCGTTTATCAACTTAATATTATTATTGGTTGAGGGAGTTTTAGGTCTCATCATACAACATTCATTTCAATCTCATTAAAATAAAATTTTGTCCTATCATAACTATTGGTCCAATTTGTTAGTAGCATATGGTACTCCCACTATTTGTTTTAGAAATCAAGGAGTATCTATCACCACTAATGAAAATTTTGCATTCTTGAATTTTGGACATATAGTTATCTTAGGCCCTTAGAATGATTATGGACTTTTAATATTTGATCCAACATGAGCCAAATGTTGGATCTTGGTATAGGGCGGGTGATTCATTCTAGTTACGCGTTTAACTAATTAAACATGCAATCCTAATCGGGCTTGAGGCCCATCTAACTTGAGCCTTAGACTTCATCTCCTTCTTTCTTCTTCTCCTTTAGCTTACATCATATGAAAAGCAAAGGCATGCAAGCCTTTTAGCAATTACATAAGAAAAGAAAAAAGAGAGACATGCAAGCCTCTTTAACAAAAGAATTAAATTACAAGCTCAATAAACGAATAGATCACATCTCATGGTTCAATCAAATTGATAGTCGGCCATGCATGAGAGTGTTGGTTTGTCCCATAAAAGGATCAAACATGCCTTATCAAGTTTCAAGGAAACATTTCTAAGACCAAGAGTGTGGTCTCCCATGCAAACAAGTTCCTAGGCAAGGGAATAATCGTAAGACCAAGAGTGGTCTCCCATGCAAACAAGTTCCTAGGCAAGGGAATAATCCTTCAACCAAGGAAACAATCCCAAAGACCAATGGCACACTAGACATGCCTATGTCTTGATGTTCTAATTTTCTAAAAAGTAGAGGAGCATGCTTTGACTAAGGGAACAGGGGGACATGGAATCTTGGATAACCAAGGTCAATGTCCTCATTCAAATCAAGAGCAACACAATTTCGAAATTGAATCCCACCAAAATGGATCAAAAACTAGAACACATGCATTTATCTTATGAACTCACAAGAACATTCATACGAACTCAAGAACATTCATATAAACTCAAGAACACACAAAACACAAAAAAAATCATATTTTTTAAGTGTCAAATTTCGTGGAGATTAAAGTGTCTATCAACATAGGAATTTTTTACAATGCTCAAGCTAGCATTGAAACATCACGAAAATCCCAAAAAATCCAATATGGCCGAAACCCCTTTTTAACCCATGTGTTCAAACTTTATGCCTTCTCTTAAAACATCTATAACACTTAAAAGATGCAAGACTTTTCAAAAATGAAACATTCAAGGCATCACAACACATAACATTTATGCCACAAAGAACTTTTACCCATATTCATAAACAAAAACCCAAAATGGTACAACTTATCACTTGACCTTGGCTCTGATACCACTTGAAGGAAACCTTTAGAAAATCATGAGTTTCATTTGAACATCAACATAGATAAATAGAATCATGGCAACGGAAGATTAAGCATGCATCTATGAGTTCAAAAACAAAAAACTTTTCCCATGAATCTTTTAAGCCAAGTGATAGTTGTATTACTTTCCTAGAACATACTTCTAGTAAGATGGAAGGAGGAGTTACCCTTGGTGCGTGCTTTCAACCCTATGATCAAATTCCACCAAAGTCATTGAAGCTTGAATGGCTCCTTCAAAATCTCCACCTTGTTGTTGAAGCTTGAATGACTCCTTCAAAACTTCAACTTAGGAGGTTCTCCAAAAGTCACCAAAATAGGTAACCTCTAAGTATCTTCGCCAACTAGAGCTTGAGAAGAAGATGATGAGCTTAGTGAGAGGATGATGCTAGTGATCCCTCACTAAGATGGTATGAAAGTGTAGAGAGAGTTTTTGGAAGACTAGAGCTTTCTTTCTCTCTCTTGTTTTTCACTAATGACCCCTTAGGCTTCAAAAAGATGATAGTCATCTTTTTCTTGAGTCAACAAGTTGACTCTAGCAACCAAAAGCCCATATGAACGTCCATCCCATGAAATTGGGCCTCTTGAGCTCAATTTAATTTATGTTGTCATACAACCCAATCTCCATGTCCAAAAGGATAAAGCCCAATGAGCCTGGAAATCAAAATTCCCGTTTGAAGCCTATTCCGACATCACGTGTCATTTAAATTAATTCCATAATTAATTTTTCCTTAACCAATTAACAAAGCTTAATTGATCTCTTCAATTCATCATCTCCATAACGGTTTCTCAAATAACTAAGTTTAACGGTGTGCGATCCATTAGGTTCTAATTAGCAAGGTCGTGGGCAATTTGAACTCTTCGTAATTGATTGTGAATTAAAACCTCTTTTTAATTCTCCCTATTAGTTAGGATCATTAGTCCTCAGGGCTTCCACCATCCATGAGTAACACCTAGTAGTATGTCATGGATATCCAAGCTAAGTAGAATAAGCAGAGAATCTATTCAGTTGGAATTACAATGCAATACAGTCTTTCCCTATTACAGTGCTTTTAATCTCATTACTAGGGCATGGTGCATGTCAAAACCCCTAATGAGATTGTCACGTCTTATATGATTTGTATTAGTATGACAAGAACATCCTTCTAAGTCATACCGAATACTCTGATCAGAGATTTGCTTAATCATATCTTCCGAGCATTCTCCTTCTTTACTAAAGGATAGAGATTCCATGTTGTACACTCACATGTCTCCATGAGTCAATTGTGAATCCCAACAATGCTTGTAACACATCCGTGATTAGGACATGTCTTTATAGCATCATCAAAGATCCACAACCTTCCCACAAGACAACCACGGTGCCTTAGGTCTAAGGACTAATTTGCATTATTGCAACTTGGAGTTTCTTGTTTGACATATAAGTAAAATTTCCATACAAGAAACTCTCGTTTGATCGCGTTCAGTGAACTCATTCTCTATTGATGCTCTGCCACTGTAAGTAAATAAATTTGTTCTTCCCTCTTTCTGCGTTGTTGCTGGAGAGAGAGAGAGAGAGAGAGAGAGAGAGAGAGAGAGAGAGAGTCTTTCTGTGTTGTTGCTAGAGAGAGATTGAATTTGCTTGAATTAATAAATATAGGGTATTTTGGGAATAATCAAAACTCAATTCAAGGTTTCAAAGAATCTAGAGAAGGGGAAAGGAGTTTTAAAGAAGGTTCTAAAGGTACAGATAAGGAAAATAAAGAGATGTGCGTGAGAGGAAAAACTTTCCTCAATCAGAGAAATAACCAATATTCCAATTTAATAAAATCATATTCCATTTCATAACTTCGCCAAAACAGTGTTAGGATATTACTCCAATTTAATTGAGCCATCAACAAGGCGTAAGTAGAATTTTATTTTATTTTTGTTGGATGGCCTAAGTAGAGTTAATCTTTTGACTAGAAAGAAGAAGAAAGGGGTGAGGAAGCAAGAAAAAGAAAAGGGTTTTTTTTTTTTTCAAAAACTATTTCATGTATTTTTTTTTACTCAATTGCCAAACGCGCGTTAAATATCTAGGGTTCCTATTATAATGAAAGAGTACTTGAAAGTAAAATTGAATTAATTCAAGGACAAAAAAAATTATTAAGATAAGCTAAAAACTTGTGGCTAGGGTTCTTCCTCTAGAGATGTAGTTGCAAGTCTCTATCTTGGGCTTAATGAAAAGAAAATTCATGAGACTATACTTCAAACGCCCCTAATTATTCCATGTTAGCTAGCATAATTATGACTCCCTTTTGTAGCATATCACTTACCCAAAATGAGCCCTAGTGCCATGGCTGCCATCTAATTGTCTGCCACCAATTAATCTTGAGTATATCTATACAAGTTCAAAAGCATATTCCCATCACGGATCCCTAAACCCTACCTATCATCCATTATTGTCTGCCCAAACATCTTTAGATACCAAGTTGTGTAAGATCTCTCTAATAGAGGTGGAGCCCACCAATACAATTGGTCTCACCTTCTATTAGAGAGATGATACACGAGTGAGAGTCTATTTGTGAAGAAATTATACAATACTAGCTGGTGCTACAGTAGTATTGTATAATTTCTCATGTGTTGTGGGGAGGGTGAAAGAGATTAAACCTAAAATAAAAAAATAAAATGGGGTAAGTGATATGCTACAAATAGGTGAGTTCTGAATTTAATATCTTTATGCTGGCATGAAATAATTAACTCCGTTAGATTAATCAAATAGTTAAAATTTTTGTAAATGCAAAGGATCTGTTTGTTCACAAGGTCCTTATATGAAAAGTATGGGTGATGCAAAATTTTCAATTAATTTTGTTAATGCCAAGGGCATTAGCTTTACCAATCTGGCATCCAATTTTATTGGACCATAATTATAATTATCATGTGCTCATTGATATTTCTTCGGATGGATGGACGACAACATTCTTAATCCAGGCATACAAACACTTTTTTCTTTTTGTTGCTGGAATTGGATACATTTGAAAACTCCAGGACTAAATTATATTTAAAAACTCCAAACTTATACTCTGAAAAAGTGAACTAATATTCTTCGGATGGATGGACGACAGCATAATCTAGGTTGACATGTGTTGTAGAAGAACTCATACTTTTGAAAACTCCATGAATAAAATATATTTAAAACTCCGAACTTATACTTTTATAAAGTGGTCAACTAATTTCAGCAACCAATTCAAATTAGAGTAGCTTACCTATAGAAATAGGTTTTCCTTGTTTTACATCAGGTATTTTTAGTATAAAAAAATTTCATCCCTGTAGTCAAGGTTTTCCTTGTTTTACATTAGGTATTTTTAGTACAAAAAATCAGGTATTTCTAGTATCAAAAAATTTCATCCTTGTAGTCAAGGTTTTCCTTGTTTTACTAGAAGCAAGACTCTAAATTGGACATCCATGTAGTCAATTTAGCATCAAAACATTAAATGTTGGCCAAAACATTCAAACCATTAAGCATAGTAATAAATGCTCAACATGGAAAAATACTTAGAATTAACATTGACTAAAGAAATTGAGTATTCATAGTCAAAAAGAATGTCTTAGTCAAAAAGAATTAGTTCATGACTACTTTAATAAGAATAATAATAAATAATGTAATAGAATAAACCCAATCAAAGACTTGATCTCTCCTCCACGCCAGCACCTAGGAACTCTTCAAGAACTGAATTCATAGTAATCCCAAGCTCTACGCCAGCACCTTAATTAGGTTTCCTTATATCTGCATATATTACAATGAGGTTGGGACTGGGGTGAGTTTAATCCTTTCACCATCGTAGTTTTTTTTTTGGTCGTATTTCACCATCATGGTTACCTAAAGCACCAATTAAGTTTCCTTATATGTGCACACATGTCAATTTTAATTAAATTACATCCATGAGCACTAGTGAATTGCAACATTATACCACACGAATTTCAACTAGACACAATTAAAGGAAACTTAATGTTGCATGTGATGAAATTGATGTACAATTATATATTTGTATAATTGTATAATTAAAATTGGCATTACATTCTTGGCCATGTTTCAATGTCGTGTGTTTGTTCATCTAAATTTTAATATGATGGTGTTGCTATCATTGCACAGTTACTGGCGATGTTCGGATGACGGATTTAATTACTATAATAGGTTGATGTTGTTAATTATGAGAATCCAGTACATTGCACATGTTAGTCAATGGCTTGAGGGGAAGCATTGGACAACTTGGCACAAATCCTGGAAAAGCATGTCTGCCACATAGAAACCCATTTCCATGTTTTAGGGAAACACAAAGAGCTGGAAACACACTTCCATGTTTCCATATTTTGTTTCCATGTTTTCAGATTTTGTTTGTATTGTAACTAACGGATACACACTTGTATATATGTTCAGATTCAGGAATGAATGAAACACTTGAAACCAGAAAATCTCTATACTTAGTTCAAATCTCTACACTTTGTTTGGCATGGTATCAGAGCAATCGATTTTGGTTGCCTCTGCATAACCTTGTTCTACCTTGTTCTTACCTTGTTTTTGCATAATCTCTACTCACCCTTACTCATACTTTGCTGCTATATTGTTCCTATCTCATACTTTGCCTTGCCTTAAAATTGGTTGTGATCACAATCCTATTTTGTGCTCTTGTTTGCTGAAGTTCTAAGCTTGTTTGCTTAAACCTTGTTCTTACTTTACCTTGAATTAAACCTTGTCTCTACTTAACCTTGCCCTTGCTTCTTTGCTCCTATATTATTCCAACACAAAACTTGTGCTGTGTTCCTTTGGTTGTTTTACCATTTCGCTGCATCTACTTATCCCTACTTGATTTTGTTTTTCCCTTATCCTTGCCTTTGCTTTACCTTTGCTTAATTCTTGTTATTGCCTTGCTTTGCCTATGCATAACCTTATCCTTGCATAACCTTGTTCTTACCTTATCTTCAATAACCTTGTCCCTACATAATTCAAACTTGTGTTCCTTTGGTTACTTTGTTCTACTGTACCCCTGTTGTGTTCTGGAAATCTTCCGCTGCATTTATGTATCCATACTTTCACACAAGACCAGCAACATGGCACCCAAGACTGCTTATGTCATGACTACTGGTGAGTCCCCATCTCCCGCCTTACTCTCTGACTCCAACCCCAACTTAGGTACACGCTCTACTACATGGATAATTGATACTGGTGCCACTGATCATATGACTTTTGACTCCATTGTTTTTTTCCACCTTATCTCCTAAGTCTCATTATCCTTACATCACTAGTGCCAATGGGGCTCCTTCTAATGTTGCTGGAGAAGGGAATATATCACTTTCTCCTAAATTATCCTTACCTCATACACTACTTGTCCCCTCTATTAAATGCAATTTGTTGTATGTTGGGAAATTCCTTGACTCACATAATTGTTATGCCACATTCTATCATTCTCATTGTAAGTTTCAAGACCTTACGACTCACGAGACGATTGGGCATGGTAAACGGAAGGGGGGGTTGTATACCTTGACGGTCTCATCACCACCACGAGCAGTCCATGTTCAAAACTCACGTGCTCAACAACAGATTTGGCTATGGCATCGTCGCTTAGGAGATCCATCGTTTGGCTACCTTCGACGGTTGTTTCCATCTTTATTCCGAGGTTTAGTTGATTCTCAGTTTCAGTGTGAAACTTGTGTGTTGGCCAAGAGCCATCGCACTGTATTTCCCTCAAGTGATAGTAAAACAGAATTTCCTTTTTAGTTGATTCACTCTGATGTTTGGGGCCCTGCTAAAGTCTCTTCTATTGGCAAGAGGTGGTTTGTTACATTTATAGATGACTGTACCCGCATGACATGGGTATATTTGCTCGCCCATAAAAGTGATGTTACCACCACAATCCACGAATTTCATGCTATGATCACCACTCAATTCCAAGCTTCCATCAAAGTGTTTCGGTCCGACAATGGTGGGGAATATGTGAATGGTGTCTTGGCTCAATTCTTCCGGGACCAAGGCATCCTCCATCAAACCTCCACCCCAATTACTTGAGGTTGCACGTGCCTACATGCTTGATAAATCAGTCCCTCACTACTTATGGGGTCATGCTATTCTCTCCCCAGTTTATGTGATTAATCGGGTTCCTAGTAGTGTTTTGGATTTCCAAACCCCACTAGAAACCTTGGCTCATCACATCTCTCTTCCTACCGTCCTAAAGTTGCATTCTCGTGTGTTCGGTTGTGTTGTCTATGCTCATGTTCCTTCTCATCAACGAAGTAAGTTGGATCCATGTGCCCTTCGATGTGTGTTCGTTGGATATGGTTTGAATAAAAAAGGATACAAGTGTTACCATCCTCCTACTCAAAAGCTCTTTGTCACTATGGATGCCACTTTTCAAGAAGATTTGGCCTACTTTGTGGTTTCCAAGACCCTTTCTCTTCAGGGGGAGAGAGGGAGTGAAGAGAAGGACTCGTCATTTGAAGAGACGATCGAAAACAATGCTGGAAAAAAATGGAGAAGTACCCCAGGCGACCAGTCACCACCCTACTTGTGACTGGTCTTTTTTACACAAAGTCGAAGACTCTCACGAAGTGCCTCATGAGATCGGTCACGACACATTTACGACCGGTCGTTTTTACACAGAATCAAATACGATTCAAATGCCCCAGGCGACCGGTCACGAAGAATCCAGCGACCGGTCGTTTTCAGACAGTGATGAAAATTTTGGAGAAATTCCTGACCTCAGTGAAGACCTTGAGACCATGGAACCAGAAGGTGATCCAGATGCCCCTAATGACCAATTACAAAATACAACCCCTCCTGCCATGCCATCGCATCATTCGTCTAGTGATGAAGAAGTACTTGAGGTAATTACTGAACCACCTAATGTTGCACCATATACACTTCAACCTAGATCCACCAGGGGAAAACCTAAACCTCAATATTGCCCTGACCTTAATGCGAAATCTAAATATCCTATCAATAACCATGTGTCCACTCATAGATTGTCAAAGTCATATACATCATTTGTCAATCAATTATCTACTGTATGTGTTCCAAATAACTGGCAGGATGCTGTGACAGATTCCAAACGGACTGAAGCAATGGCAATTGAAATGGAAGCTTTGAAAAAGAATTCTACATGGGAAATGGTTCCGTTACCACATGGGAAGAAACCAGTTGGATGTCAATGGATATACACTGTTAAATACAAAACTGATGGATCCATAGACCGATACAAAGCTCGATTAGTGGCCAAAGGGTATACACAAACATATGGAATTGACTACCAGGAGACGTTTGCACCAGTTGCCAAGATCAACACTGTACGTGTTCTCATATCCTTGGCTGCGAATCTTGATTGGCCACTACTGCAGTATGATGTAAAGAATGCCTTTATTCACGGGGACTTACAAGAAGAAGTATATATGGATCCACCACCAGGGATTCCTATGACCTTTGGTCCCAATACCGTATGCAAGCTGAGAAAATCTCTGTGTGGGCTAAAGCAATCACCCCGAGCCTGGTTTGGGAGATTTACTGATTCCATGAAGCGGTTTGGGTACACTCAGAGTAACTCAAATCACACATTGTTCTTAAAGCGTCGTGGTAAAAAACTTACGGCCCTGATCATCTATGTAGATGATATGGTGGTTACCGGTAATGACATTGAAGAGATACAGACTCTAAAGAAGCTCCTTGCAAGTGAATTTGAGATGAAGGAACTGGGTGAGTTACAATATTTTCTTGGCATAGAGGTTGCTAGATCTAAACATGGCATATTTCTATCCCAAAGAAAGTATGTGTTAGATTTGTTGACAGAAACAAGAATGCTAGATTGCAAGCCAACAGACACACCTATTGAACAGAATCACAAATTGGGGATGTATCCAGATCAAGCTCCTACTGATAAAGAAAGGTATCAAAGGTTAGTTGGGCGATTGATTTATCTATCCCACACACGCCCCGACATAGCTTACGCTGTGAGTGTAGTAAGCCAATTCAGGCATCAACCAAGTGAAGCACACATGAATGGAGTAATACGGATTATGCGATACTTGAAGACTGCCCCTGGAAAAGGATTGATGTTCTCCAAACATACACATATGGATCTTGAAGGATACACTGATGCTGATTGGGCAGGGTCTATAACGGATAGACGTTCAACTTTTGGATATTTTACATTTGCGGGTGGCAACTTAGTCAATTGGAGAAGTAAGAAGCAAAGAGTTGTGGCTAGATCCAGTGCTAAAGCTGAGTTTAGTGGAATGGCTCAAGGAGTATATGAATTGCTCTGGCTACGGAGATTATTAAAGGATCTTGGAATAAGACAACTGAGAGCCACGAACCTATATTGTGACAACAAAGCTGCCATTGAGATAGCTCATAATCCAGTACACCATGACCGTACTAAACATGTGGAAGTGGATCGACACTTCATCAAAGAAAAACTGGAAAATGGTATGATTGAATTTCCTTTCGTAAACTCAGAAAACCAACTTGCTGATATTCTAACAAAGGCAGTGTCAAGTAAAGTTTTCAATGATTTTCTTGACAAGTTGGGCAAGCGTGATATCTTTGCACCAACTTGAGGGGGAGTGTTAATTATGAGAATCTAGTACATTGCACATGTTAGTCAATGGCTTGAGGGGGAGCATTGGACAGCTTGGCACAAATCCTGGAAAAGCATGTCAGCCACCTAGAAACCCATTTCCATGTTTTAGGGAAACACAAAGAGCTGGAAACACACTTCCATGTTTCCATGTTTTCAGATTTTGTTTGTATTGTAACTAACGGATACACACTTGTATATATGTTCAGATTAAGGAACGAATGAAACACTTGAAACCAGAAAATCTCTACACTTAGTTCAAATCTCTACAGTTTGTTTGGCAGATGTCACTAAAAGTTGTTGTTTGTACCATATCTGACCCTCCACTCATATAATGACACGTGGATCATAGAAGCTCACCCAAGTACCCAAGGCCTCGAACAATCGGCATCGGCTACCGATGGCATTGTCTCAAAGCCGCAAACAATCGCTACAGGCCCATCATTGTCTAGAATCGGTATGCCTTACCGATTCTATAGAATCAACCTCGAAGCACCCGCCCGAAATATCAAAAGACTCGTGTCAACCTCGCAGGGCCCTCCCACGAGTCCCACATCGAAATTAAGTACTAAGAGCATACAAAGTGCCCTCTATAAATAAGCCCCTTCACTACAACACAGGGGTAAGACTTTTCAGCTTGACTTTTATACTAATATCTTGTCAACAAGCAAAAGCTCTTAGAAAACAAACTTACTTTGGCATAGGAGGGTCTTAGGCTGGTTCCACACTGGTTCCATAGACCTTACGAGTCTTGGCTTCCTTCCATTCAGGATCAGCATCCGAAGACAGGAAGAATCTACCTTCGAACACTCAATCGATCTCTCGATCGTCCATCTCACTTGTAAGTTGCACTCATCTCTATCTGTTCAGTTTTAGTGCCAACAGTTGTAATTCTAATAAAGAGTTTTAGATCAGTAGCATATGAAGCTCACTTTCCTATATATGTTTTCCTATCTAAAATCTCTAGGCTCGAATCTAACCATAATATGTTGATTTCATACTATAATATGTCCTCCTAATTGCTTTGACTTTCCTATATATTAATATGAGAATATTTATGTTGGTTTTCCTATCTAAAATCTCTAAGCTCAAATCTAACCATACAGTCTGATTGAGAAGAAAAAGGAAAAGAACTTGGTTTATCATAATAACTTGTCTAAACTTACTAAAGTTAGACTGAGATGAATTATTTTTTGCACCCACACATGAGCTTTTGGACTAAGTATATAAGGCTACATCCATAAGCAGGCCTTGCTAGCACAATTCTTATATCATACAAGTTGGCTTTGGACCAAGTGAAACCGAAATTAAATTAGTATGTGTTTCTTCATGGAACCCAACACAGAGAATCAAAAAGGACATCTGAAGTGAAGGAGATGCTCAATTGGTGGGCTGATTTCATCAACATATGGTGAGGGGTGATAAAGATCCATGCGAGTTCTTAGTTACTTCTTAACCTATCCGACGTCGTTTAATTAATCTATTTTCGTGAACCAAAATAAATTTGTATGCAAACAAGGAAAGTGTGCCACATTAATCCAAAGGAACTTCCATTCCACATTAATCCTATTACTTGTGCAGCCTTATATCTTTTACCACACCCAAAGTCCAAAAATAATTCAAAAGCATATGGATTCCGTCCGCATATTAATCTTTAAATTTAAAATGAACCTATATATCATCTTTGTGGAACCAAATTAAAATTGACCAATTTATCACGAAAGCTCCAAGTACTTTCTTGTGGCCTGAAGACCTATTCTTAGGTATACTAATCAAAATAAATTCCAGTATGTATAAATAGCAAGTTGTTAATTAATTTTGGTAAATTAAATGGGCTTTTTTCCTTATTATGTAAGAAGAAACTAATATTGCACATCATTATTCAATGTAAGGATTAATGTGAATATGAGCTGCATGGGAAGTCTTTAAAGTGTTTTATGAAAATTGCTTAAGGGTTATTCTAAAAATCACATCATTATTCAATGTAAGGATCAATGTGAATATGAGCTATATATGAGAACTTTAGGTGTAGGGTTATTCAAAACATTGGTGTATAATCTCCTCAATCCCAAATCCCTACTTTTGTTTCCTCCATTGAAAATTAAATTGGAGCAATGGAGCAAAAAGATAGCGGAGATTGGGAATAAGATAGATGGAAGCGTTCTCAGAGTTCCTCAAGGAACCAGGTTGATCTCTCTCTCTTTTTCTTTTTTCTTTTTCTTGGTTTATCTCAATCCCATATCCTTAACTTAGGTTTCTTCCATTGTAAAAAAAATGAGATAACAAGGAACAAACATTCAGACCCAGTTAAACTCAAGTAGCATTGTTAATGAAAAAAGGTTCCCGAAGGAATCACAGCTTTAGAAGAATTTTTTTTTAGTATTTATTTATTGCTATTTTTCCTTTTTTTGAATCGGATTTGTAGAGGGAGTCGGTGGAAACATCTATATATTCTCCTCAACCCCATACTCTTAGGTAAAACAGACCCAAAAAAAGAATTAGATGGACGGAAGCAATTGTTTGTGAGGTAAAATACCTCTTGGCCGAGCTAGGCTACACCACGGTGTTAGTGGTCGAGCTGTGCCAGACCACGGTGTTATTGGTCGAGCTGTGCCAGACCACGGTGTTGGTGGTCGAGCTGTGCTAGGTTGGTCATGCTCAGGTTGGCAAAAAGCCAACCTTAGCTCACCAAGCTCATGGTCAAGTCGGCGAAGAACCCACCTCACCATGCCAAGCCCATGATTAGGTTGGCAAGGAGCCGACCTCAACTCGCCAAGTTCATGATCAGGTTGGCGAAGAGCCCACCTCGCCATACCAAGCTCATGGTCAGGATGGCAAAGAACCCACCTCACCATGCCAAGCTCATAGTCAGGTTGGCGAATAACCGACCTCAACTCGCCAAGCTTGTGGACAAATTATTTTATAATTTAATATTGCTAGCTCGACCAAATTATTAAAATACAACTCCCTACACAAAACTCTCTTGTCTGGGGACTTGGGGGACTTCTGTTTGTGAGGTAAAATACCTTTAGGCCAAGCTAGGCTACACCACAGTGTTAGTGGTCGAGTTGTGCCAGACCACGGTGTTATTGGTCGAGCTGGGCTAGACCACGGTGTTGGTGGTCGAGCTGTGCCAGACCACGGTGTTAGTGGTCGAGCTGTGCCAGACCACGGTGTTGGTGGTCGAGCTAGCTCGAGCCTAGTCGCCATATATTTTTCCAACCTGACCCATGTGGGCGTATGGGCCCATTGGTCCATGAGCTTGGGCCCGGTGCACATGAGGCTGACATCAACCTGGTTTGCATGGTGTTCACTCAAAGTACTTCTAGTCCTCAAGAAGTTAGGATGTTTCGGGATCACCAAGACGCCTATCTAAATAGTGTCCTAGTCTGAGGTGGGTTAGGTTGTTTTGGAGTCCTAGTTCGAGGAGGGCTGGTTTGCTATGGAGTTCCACTCCGAGAAGGATTAGGTCATCTGGGATGATATAAAAGGCTAAGGCCATCCTCCGTGAAAGGTACGCAATTCTAAGCACTAGAACCTATTGTGCAATTTTACTCTCAAACACTCAACTGACTTTAGCATCGGAGGGTCTTTGGCCGACACTACACTAGTGTCACCCACTGAGGCTATCTTGTTTTACAGGTTCTGGAGGACGACTTGGTTGGTCACGCTGACCTAGTCCGGAAGAATTGCCCGACCTCGATCTCGAAGATGTCATCTTCTGTTGAACCAATTTTAGGCATCAACAGCAATGATCGCGGACAACAGAGTTATGAAGAAATCATTAAAGTGTATTTCAGGAATATTGATGGGTGAGAAAATAAGGTGGATGAGAAAATAGGGCGGGGTGGAAATAACTCCACTCAATTAAAGAAAGGATGTTAAAGAAAGTTGTCAATTTTAATTAAACGTTTCCCCGGTCAATTGTCAAATGTGCGTATTGAAAGAAGTGTGCACTGCATTCACATGCCAACAAGTTCAGACACTCAAGTAAGCTACATCCATAAGGCTACTACCGATTACAAGTAAAGAAAATTGTTAATTTTAATTAGGTTTCCTTATATGTGCAAACATTACAATTGGTCATGATAAGGAAATCATCTTTAGAGACCAAATTGTGTACCCTATTAATATGGGAGGAGACTACCAATACAATGTATCCCACCTCTATTATTGAGATGGTGTTGTGGAGAATATATAAAAGTTGCACTCATATTGTATGCTTGTATCATTTCCCACCAAAATCTTGCATGCACGTAAGAAGAAAGGGGTTTGTCACAGCTGTTAATTATCATTTCAGTTAACAGCAGCCCACCTCTATTCTTCTCCTTCTATCAGTTTAGTTATACCGAATCATGCATGCACGTAAGGAAAGAGTTTGTCAGATAATCATAGGAACTTTACTCTTCTCTTGCAAAACCCCAATTTCCAAGTTCCTAGTTTTCTTTTTCCTCTCCATTTTCTCCTTTCCTGTATCGGACGGATATAACTCCGGTGACTGTGATCTTTACAATAGGTGTGGCAAGTTTGGGGTGTGTAGTGTATTGGATAATGTTTTGAGTTGCAGATGTATCCGTGGATTTCAACCAACGGACTGGGACCAATGGTGGGTGGGAAATTGTTCTGATGGGTGCTCTAGGAATACCCTACTGAAGTGTCAAAGAAATAGTACGGAGGGTGAAGATGGGTTTGTAGTGCTAAAGCAGGCCAAGTTGCCTGCTTCGCCACACTTTGTTCCTGGTCCAGATGAGGATTGTGAAGAGACATGCCTCAGGAATTGTTCTTGTACTGCATATTCAGTTGTGCAAGGAATTGGCTGTTTGATGTGGGCTGAGGACTTGCTGGGTGTTCAACAATTTACAAAGGGGGGAACTAATTTAAACATTTGTCTTGCTCGTTCTAATTTATCAGGTAAATTAATTCTTCCTTTGTCTTTTATTGTGTTGAGTACCAAGATAGGTACGAGAGGCCACGATACCAGCCTAAGAGAAGAAGTCAGCAGATGCCACTAAGGTATGCGGATGTTGATCTGTTGAACCCAAGCCGAAACCAAAATAGAAGCATGTGGATTTCTGTGGAAGAAGGAAAGAATCAAGATGTGGATTATGTATCGAGACCTCGCCAGTAGATGGTAGTGGCATTCCAACATTCAAGATTCCAAACACCAAGGCAGGTCAGTGATATATGAGTAGAGGTTCAAAGCTTCCTCCGGTACCTTTAAGCAAGACTCAAACAAGAAGGGCTCAAAGACAATATGCTACCTCATGTAATGTGGAGTTTGAATGGGCGGACGAGAGGCAAGCCCAACTTAACCGATTAGTTGAGCTTTGAGAAAAACTTAGGCTGGAAGAGTTGGAGTTGGCCAAAGCCGATGTCATGGCTTCGTTGGAGGCAGCAGCGGTAGAAGAAATGAAAATCCGCCGACAATGGGCAAATGGCCAAGTTGTGGTGACAACCTTAAATGAGCCAATATTGGAGTTGGAGGCTCATTTTAGTGGAGCTTTCGAAGCAAACAATTCCAAGGCCGAATCCAGTGGGCCAATGAAGGGGCTGAGTGGGCCAATGAAGGGATTGAATGATGGGCCATCAAAAGTTGAGAAATCTAGGAGGGTTCAATTGAAGGCTAAGCCTCCGGTTCTCAAGAGTCAAGTAGCCACTAAGGTGGTATCACCCTCTGAGATTGACGAGAAAGAAGGGAATGACCATGAAATGGTCGAAAATGATAGGGGTAAGCCCCAGACAAGAGAAGATAAGCCAAAGGTGGAAGAGGACCAAGTTATGGTCGATGTTCAAACACCCGAGGCGGAAGAAGCCTCAGAAAACCCAGAAGGCACTTTGGCTGAAGATGAAGAGCTTTATGGGGAAGATGAAGAGTATGGTGATGATGAGTATTTTTATGTATAGCCTCTCTCTGCATGCAATTGGAGTTCCACTGGGCCTATCAGCCTACACAAAGAGTAAAACCCCAAATCCTATAAAGGCGAGATTAAATCCCAGGTAATAGGATATGCCCTGTGGAACAGTTACCAAGCACTTTTACTAGTCAAGGGTTTTCACCCTATCATTTGTGCATAAAACAAGTATGTAGCTGGGATACGCATGGAAGGAATTCTTACTGGGAAAAAGTGTTCTGGTAAGTTGATAAACAATATGTACTGGGTACTCAAAGCTGTGGGCGGTCTGAAATTAAAAAGGAGCCAGCCAATACATGAGTGTATGCATACATATCCTCAGATGATGTAGTACTTGGCCACTTAGGTCAAAGATGCTGTTACGTTAATACCTGTGTTGTATTTCCCCTTACTCTCCGACATTCTTAACTTCTGTGGTTAGACCATCCTTAAAGGTCTGTCAATTAATGCATGGGTTTTTAATTGAAGAGATTGATTCACTGATGTTTTCCCCTTAGCTTGTAGTATAGTAACTTTTCCTAGTTTCTACTCGTTTGGCTGTCCAGAAACTTTTTATGGGGTTGATGGTTAATCAAATTTGAACATCACTCTCTCTCACAACTGCGCACACACATCCGGTTTCTTGTTGATGTGAAATCTTCTCCAGACAAATTCCTTCACTTCCAAAACATGCATTAACTCATTGAATTTATTCTCTCACATTTTAAAAGGAACGTCTATTTAATCGTAACATAATACGAGTGTTTGCTTCCTTTTTTTTTTCCTTTTTTTCTTTTTTAATTTTTTTCGTCCCTAAGTGTAGGCTGAAGAACAGAATCAGTGTCTTCGGGATCGTGTAGAGCTTTTAAAGAAAGAAAGGCTAGATGTGTCAGGCAAAAGGGTATCCCAATTGAGACCACGCTTCATCTTTATCGCAGGTATTTGAACTATGACCCTACCCATATTGAAAAATTCATTGAGTTCTTGATAAATTCTAGTCTTTGCGAAGAGGCCGCCGAGAGGCTGGCTTCAGTGTTGAATGATGACCAGTTCTATTCGATAAAGGGGAAAACGAAACATAGGCTGTGGTTGGAATTGTGTGATTTGCTTGCTAAGCACGCTAAGGAGGTGTCAGGCCTCAATGTAGATGCTATTATTAGAGGTGGGATTAGGAAATTTACAGACGACGTGGGACGGTTGTGGACCTCACTTGCTGACTATTACATTAGGAGAAATTTGCACGAGAAAGCTAGGGATATATTTGAGGAGGGTATGCCTACTGTGGTAACGGTAAGAGATTTTGGTGTAATTTTTGATTCGTATGTTGGGTTTGAAGATAGTATGCTTGTCCATAAGATGGAGACTGCGGATTTGAGTGATGAAGAGGAGGAAGAAGAAAATGGGGTAGAAGAGGATGGAAATGAGGAGGAAGTTGATCTTCGATTGGATGTTAACTTGTCTGTGGCTGAGCTTGAGAAGGAAATGCTTAATGGGTTTTGGTTACATGATGATAAGGATGTAGATTTGAGGTTGGCTCGATCGGAGCATCTTATGGATAGAAGTCCTATACTGGCTAATAGTGTTCTTTTATGACAAAATCCCCATAATGTAGAGCAGTGGCACCAAAGAGTGAAGCTCTTTGAGGGCAATCCCACAAAGCAGATACTTACTTACACAGCGGCTGTGAGGACAGTTGATCCAATGAAAGCAGTGGGAAAGCCTCATACATTGTGGGTTGCGTTTGCTAAGTTATACGAGAATCACAAAGATATTGCAAATGCAAGAGTGATTTTTGATAAAGCAGTTCAGGTGAACTACAAGACAGTGGATAATTTGGCTAGTCTTCGGTGTGAGTGGGCAGAAATGGAATTGAGGCATAAGAATTTGAAAGGAGCACTGGAACTAATGAGGCTGGCCACCGCAGAGCCATCCGTTGAGGTGAAACGTAGAGTGGCGGCTGATGGGAACGAAACGGTTCAGATGAAGCTGCACAAGTCCTTGAGAATGTGGACTTTTTACGTGGATTTAGAGGAGAGGCTTGGTAAATTGGAGTCCACCAGGGCTGTTTATGAGAGGATAATGGATTTGAAGATAGCCACCCCACAACTCATAATCAATTATGCCTTGCTTCTGGAGAAGCATAAGTACTTTAAAGATGCGTTCAAGGTGTATGAAAAAGGTACCAAAATATTTAAGTACCCACATGTCAAAGACATTTGGGTTACATATCTCTCTAAATTTGTAAAGAGATATGGGAAGAAAGAACTGGAACGTGCAAGACAGCTATTTGAGGATGCTGTTCAAGCGGAGCCTGCTGATGCAAAGAAACCTTTGTATCTTCAATTTGCAAATCTGGAGGAGGATTATGGTCTAGCAAAGCGCTCTATGAAGATCTATGATGAAGCAACTAAGGCTGTTCCAAACCATGAGAAATTGAGCATGTATGAAATCTACATTGCCCGTGCCGCGGAGATATTTGGCATCCCCAAAACAAGGGAAATATATGAGCAAGCAATAAAATCCGGTCTTCCAGACAAAGATGTGAAGACAATGTGTTTGAAGTATGCTGAGGTTGAGAAGAGCTTGGGAGAAATTGATCGTGCTCGGGGAGTATATGTATTTGCATCACAGTTTTCGGATCCACGATCTGATGTAGATTTCTGGAACCAATGGCATGAGTTTGAGGTGCAACATGGAAATGAAGATACCTTCCGAGAGATGCTTCGAATTAAGCGAAGTGTTTCTGCAAGCTATAGCCAGACACACTTTATTCTACCCGAGTATATAATGCAAAAGGATCAGAGGTTGAACATTGACGAGGCAAAACACAAGTTGAAACAAGCTGGAGTCCCTGAAGATGAAATGGCTGCTTTAGAGAGGCAGTTGGCACCTGTGGCTAAAGACACTACCACCAAAGCTAGTAACGGAAAAGTGGGCTTTGTGAGTGCTGGAGTAGAATCACAGATGGACAAAGAGATCAAAGTTACTGCAATTCAAGAAGAAATTGAGCTACTGGAAGAAAGTGATTCAGAAGATGATGAAATGGTTGAAATTGCACTAAAGGAGGTCCCATCTGCTGTTTTTGGAGAGTTGGCTAACAAGAGAAAGGAGGCTGAAAAAGATGAGCGTGGAGATGTTGCTGCTGCGACCAAGGACGGTGACAGCCACCTTGGTGCCCTTGAGAGAATAAAGAGGCTAAAACGAGGCAGTTGATTTAAGAACATTTTGATGCATAAGTTCACTAACTCCAAGTTGCATAATATTTATATTAGAAGTGTTGAAAAAAAAAAATTCATTTCAACGATTTGCACACAATTTGTACCGAAGATATCTTAGAAAATCTTAGATAAAATGTCCTGCTTTCTGTAAGAAAATCTTACAAACTTCAGAAGCACTCCTTGCTATAAGCAGCTGGTACAATGTTACTACAAAGTGTGAATGATACAACACTATTGTAAAGGTAAATATGAATATGAGTTATTAAATTTTTTGGTTTTGATAGCAAATTAGCAATGAATTTCCATGTAGTGAGGCATTTTACCATGTCCATAACTATGACCAATTATCCAGGTCTACAGTGAAGGTCAGATGTGTAGAACTTTTAAAGAAAGAAAGGCTAGATGTGTCAGGCGTTTTACTATGTCCATAACAATCTTGCAGCTGTCTAAATGGTGTAAAATCTTTTGCAGTTGAGGAGTGTGAGTGTAAGGTATGGAATGTACAACAGCAAGGGCCTCCATAATCCATGATTCCATGTTTTGGGTTAAGCCTATTGATTCCATGTGTTTTTAGCTTGAGGATTGAATCTTGATTTGGCTTGTACTCGTCTCGTAATCAGAACCCTCAGGTGCTACTTGTAATATAGGTCTCGAGTATGCGTACAGAAGCTATTGTAGCTCTCAAGGTTTTTGAAATTGGATCAATATTTTCTGTTCTTTTTCTGCAAAGTGAATTGCTGTTAAATATGCCCTATTGTTTTTATGTTATTGTTAGTAATTATTTTGAAATGTCTGCATAAGATTGTTTAGGACATATTTACAAGACCTAGATGAAGCTCCTGTCAAACTGAACTCAAAAGTGTTGGCTAAGCGAGAAACAACTCTATCTGCATCCCCCACTAACTCATCTCTAGCACTGCGTTCCGGATCATCGGTCGACTGTACCAGCTCATGACACACAACTTTCATTCCTTGAACTGACTGGAACACAGGCATATTTGCTCAGAGCATGTTCTTCAATGGAAAGAAATTACAAAGTAGAAAGAAAGATGCAAACACCGAACACCCCACAAACAGATCAAGTGAAAGTTGGCAACTATGAAATGTGCCCACAAGCAACAAAATTAAGATAGAACAATGTTGCCAACGGGGTCTAGCCCAATGAAAAAGGGATTTGACTTACATATCAGAGGTTGTGTGTGTGTGAAATCCTCATTTCTGTAGTTTAGACCATTGTCTGTACTAAAAAAAAATGTAAAAGAGATAGAACAACATTTACCACAGCATACGTCCCTTTGATTATAAGAAATAAATTGTTACCACATCCAAAAATAACAACTAAACAAGCTAGGTTCAACTAAAATAAGATGGCTTTAAGATTTGGGTGAATGACATGCCATCTTACAATGTTTTTTTTTGGTTTTAGAGTTAATACTGGTGTACAATTTTACTCGATCTTGCCTGGTCCTAAAGCAAATATGCCTTTTGGGCTGTCTGCAAGCATTCTCAAAACCTTATCCAAGCCCAAGCCTTATGCATCTCTAAGCAATGTGCACAAATGGAGCAAAATATATAAGATGAAAAAGGTAAAAAAAAAAGGGGAAAAAGGGGTCATTTGGAAACTATTTGATTAAATTCTAATATTTAATGGGGGTTTAGTTTAAATGGTGGAGAGCATTTATAACACCAGGCTCCCTTTCCCTTCCTACCTCCTTAGTAACCAAAAGTACAAAAAGAAAAAAGGGAAAGAAAAAAAAAAAACCTATATCCTATACCTATTAGAACACTAGAGGCCGAATCCAGGACCTTAATTGCAGGGGTAATTGATCTAAATGGCTTGAGTCACTAGAAGCTCTACTTTTTTTTTCTTCTTACTCAAAAGAACAAAAAAAAAAACAATTCCTCTATGGCCTGGAAAGGCTTTGTTGATCATTGAGTAGTGTACTAGGCAATGTCAACTGTATTATATTTTGGACTTTAACTAGGTATTGCCTTACCCTCTTGCAGGTTTGAATGTGGATTGGTTTTTTAATCTAGTATGTGCCCATAACCGACTTTGAGCTCAGAAAAAGAGGCCAAGTTCATGCAATATTCCTCTCAAACATTTAAAAATGAGCATGCCAAAGGAAAACCAGTATATGTTTTCTGTAAACGCATTCACCGTTCTCCCAACTAAACAACTATAAATCCACAGTTGGCATCAATCATGGTTGAGAGTAGGTCACCTTTGTTTTCCCCTGTCCTATAGGATCATTATTTTGAATTTAATAAAATAAAATAAAATTTGAAGCATATTTAAACATCTGATAAAATTAGAACGATACAGATAAAATAAGTTACTTTAAAGATGTTGGTAGCAAAACAAAAATTGTTTGATAGTACCTCACTGTCGCTTAGTTGATTGTCTAAAGCTAAGTTTGGATGAGTTTCGATCCATTTTATGGTGTACTTCAAGGTGGCTCTTCCAATGATCATCTTCTTAGGTACTGTATAAACTGTCTGCTAAATTATCTCATATTGAATAAATGACTATGCAATATCAAATATTTGTATTCTAAAATAAACTTAGTGAAAAATTGTATTTTGATACAAACTCAATTATCTCATATTTGCATTCCTTTAATCTAACTACGTCACCGCTTAGCAGTAGTGCCTCATTAGTGACGCTACTCATTTAATTTCTCTGAAGTAGATTTTAAGAGGTTTCATTGTCTCCTTGTCTCCATCTTATTCGTCAGATTCGGAATCGCCTATATTCAATGAATGCTCATTTCCACAGTTCCCACTTTCCTCACTCCAAAATCTCTATCTTCTTTTCTTAATCTCTTCCCCTAAATTCAAACTCACGAAAAACCTAGCCTTCCAAAGTTGAACATTTCGCGGTCTTGTATCCATTTTTTTTTTTCTACTTCAGCGCTCTAGAGAGAAGGACATAGAGCGAAAGCAAATATTCATCAAGTAAAGTCATCAACTCAGCCAAGAATTTGAAGTGGGAAACGAAAACCAAGACGGTTTCCTTTCCCAGCTAGAATTTTCCAACATGCACGTATTTTCAATTTTGCAACAACAAATATTCAGACGTAATTAGGACACTAGACTACACTCATATCCATAAAAACGGCCGTATAATTTTCCCAGTTCCATCATCCACGACATCAAAAGCGACACCACGGACACATGTCCTCTAGTTACTAATTCAAAGTCAACATTTTCGAAAAGTTTTGAACGTATTGATAGTCAAAGATATTTATGACGTGAGATTTTTGAACTTGTGGGAAAGTCAATAGAGGCTTTGTTGTTAGTTGTCAAATATACGTTATTGTAATATGTAATTAAGATTTTATGAGATAGGGAGATGGCGGACAGAGATGTTTCAAGGCAACGTGTTCATTTCCCATTAATTTCTCGATTACTCTACTCTGAAAATTTCTTGCATATGAGGTGAGGTGCGCATGCAACACCTCTCTTCCATTCATCCTTTCATGTACTCGTCACGCGAGAAAAATATTTGTATGACTTTATAAGATTTGAGATCTTTTAAATTAATTAGATAATGACGATTGAGATTCGGAGATTTATGAATTCCAATGTAAGAATAATATTCTGAATAGTTAGTGTACGTCAGTTGTATGTAAGTGGTTCGAAAAATAAACTAACCAAATTCTTTGGCGTGTGGCAAGTTATTAAAAGTTATCTTGTTTTGACCTATTGACATGACTCTGTTGTGGTTTGAAATCATGTCTTGTATTTTCATTTCCTCTCGACGACCTCTTGAGATGAAGAAAGGTGGAGTCTTAAATAGCACAGCAATGCATGGTAAATGGCAGCTAGGTTATAGGTGAGTGCATGGAGGACAGAGAATTTAAAGCTCTTGTTTTAATACACAGCACATTTAATTTTATCCCATGGTGGGCATGCCGAGTGACACAAAATTTTCAAGGCGTGGTAACCGAAGTTCGTCCTATTATTTTATCAAATTGGAAACATTATGTTGATAAAGAAATTTGTCACGTGGTTAATATGGATGCATGTCATATTATCTTCGGGAGAGCATGGCAATACGATGTTGATGTGATCATAGAGGGTAAGTATAGTTTTATGAAGGGAGAAGAAAATCGAGTTGGGAAGAATGAAAAGAGAGAGAAAATCCAGCAAACTAGGAAAGTCAATGTTTCTAGTGAACAATAATGAAGAATTTTGGAATGGTAGGATAAGTGATCTAGAATGTATGATATCCAACGGAAAAGAGCTTATGTTGTTGTGTTACTAGCTCAAGTGGGTATTTCTTCTACATTTCTTGTAGAATATTTGTTTAAATACGATCCTATAGGCTCTAGATGCCTTGATATTTCTGGCAATCGGGGCTGAGTTTTTCTCAAATGTGGGAGAATGATGCGGTACAATAATTAAGTATATTTTTATCTTATATTTATGATAGTGGTGGACATCAAACTGTAATTATTGATTTGGTTTGATTTTGATAAAAATTAAAAACTAAACAATTTAAAAATCAAACCGAACCATAAATGATTTGGTTTTGAGTTTTTACAAACCGGCTTAAACCGAACCCGCCTGCCTACTTGTATATTTATTTATTTTTATTTCATTATACATGTAAAGTCCTTTCATTGGATAAGAATTAGATATGTATGTTGAATTTAAAGTTTGTTGGAACTTTGAAGTTATTGAGATTTTTCAAATAAAGACAATAGATTGCATTTATAATTGAGGCACAAAGGCCGTCAATTATAAGAACCAATACAAATACAAATAACCACTTAAGGTTATTACAAATACGGAAGCGCAATAACCACAAAGGGTTAATCCAAATACGGAGGACTCCACGGGAAACATTAGGCGCACACCTCCACAAAGAGCCGTAGAGGGCCAAACACTACTATAAAAAGGGCAAAAGACGACCAGTAAACAACGACGGTAGATCAAAAAACCGTCGTTGTTTTTTAAAAGACGACGGTAATAGAAACCCGTTGTAGAAACATACTTTAAACACCTAAAAAACCGGTACACGTATAGATATTTTTAAACCACGACGCACCAAATTAAAAAAGCGTCGTCTTATTACAAAGGTATTTTTCAGAGTTAAAATCTGAACCTAAAAACAATGACTGCATCTATGAAATCACCGCCGTAGAAAGTAAAGACGACGATATAAAAATAAGATGCCGTGTTAACTGATTAATAAACATGACCCAATTTTCTTAGTCAGCGACGCATAAATTCAAAGGAATCTACGACGGTTAATTACAAAAAAATTCGCCGATTTAAATTAAGTTACCACGACTGTAAATATAAATTTATCAACTTTTTAATTATACTATACTACGACGGTATCCATAACTCTACTGTCGCATAATTGTACTAACCACGACGGTTTGTTAAATTAACGACGTACAAATTTTTTACCATTATTCGTCTATCATTACCAGAATGAACTCTGTTCCTCATCATAATCGAACCAGAATGAACAAAGGAAATGTTTTAGAAGTGCATGATGTGCCAATTACTCTCACAAGGAGTTTGAGGGCAAGAAGCTTGTCTCAGCCACCAAGGAAGGTCTCAAGCTTGATGAGAGTGAAGACGAGGCAAAGAAGAAGGAAGAGTTGAAGGAGAAGTTTGAGGGACTCTGCAAGGTTGTGAAGGATGTTTTGGGTGACAGAGTGGAGAAGGTTGTGGTGTCTGACCGTGTGGTAGACTCTCCCTGCTGTTTGGAGACAAGCGAGTATGGCTGGACTGCCAACATGGAAAGAATCATGAAGGCTCAGGCCTTGAGGGATAACAGAGCGGCTGGGTACATGTCGAGCAAGAAGACCATGGAGATCAACCCAGAGAACCCCATCATGGAGGAGCTGAGAAAGAGGGCTGATGCAGACCTTGTTCTCCTTCTGTGCAGAAAGACAGTTTTTTAGATGATGTGTGCGTGTTTGTGTCTTTCAGATACACAAACCCGCACACACATCAACATCCAAACTGAAAAATGAAAGCGAGGTGAGACAGAGAGGTGATGTGCCTCCAGAGAGGTGAGAAAAAGTTGAAACCCTAATTGAAAAATGAAGACGACAGAAAGACAAAAAACCCCTTATTTATAAACAAATCTTATATACCACGTCGTTTTTTTTAAATTATCGACGTTTATATGAAAACATAAACGTCGTTTAAAACTAAAATAAGGTCGTATAAATTAATTAACAACGACGCTATATACAAACGACGTTGTAATTTTTTGGAAAACTAATTTATTGTGTAATTAAAAAAGTTACACGTCGGTATGAGTAATTAAAATGACGTGGTATGAATTTTTAACGTCGTTATTATTGAGTATAAGGTCGTTGGGTAAATTGGAAATGACGTGATTCATCTTTTTGAAGAAAAATGCGTCATGTAATTCGATATAAAAACAGCGGTTCATTAAAACCTTGCGTCGTGTAAAGTCATATTATAGGGCGGTGTGAACCTATAGCGCCGTATAATGTTTCATACTAGGGCGCTTTCTATTAATAGCGTCGTTTTATGAAACGGTTTGTTATTATTTTAAACTTTTCGCCTACCTGACCCATACTTGCACTGTTTCCAAACTCGAGAAAAACTTTCAAGCTTCTCTCATTATTCATTCTCAAAGCGCTGTTTCAAACTTTCAAGCTTATCTCCGAGAGAAAACTTTTCGTCTTCCTCTCCTCTTCGTCTTCGTCTCTGAATTGAAACACTAAACTCCAGGAGAAAGCTTTCATTGCACGCAAAGGGTAAGCATGTCTGGAAGGATTTTTGTTCCTGTTTTGCATGCGCATATCATTTTCGTTTTTTTAAATCTTTTTACATTTTTTCTTTCCAAGTTTGATAAAATTTGCAGACAAAGACGAAAAGTTTCCAAGTTTGAACACTACTCTGATTCTTTTACTTCAACTAAATAAGACGATGGTGGCTTGTTATTTACGTGGTTAGATTTATAGACCACGACGGTTCGTCAGTCACCCTAGCATCGTGTGAAAGTGTTCTCGTTGTTTTTTAAAATGATATTCTTTTTTTGTATTTGATTTTTAAGGATATATTCATCGCAGGTTTGATTTCTCTGAACAATGGTTTTTGTTTTGAAAATCTTTTTAATTATTTTTCTGTTGAAAATATTTTACGTTTTTCCTAATTTGTTTTTGTGGTATAGACGACGGTATATTAATATTTATGTCGTTTTATTTTCAATACCACGGCAAATTTTTATTATTAACGTCGTTGTAATATTTAATACTCTGTTTTTTGTGATTATATCATAAGACGTCGGTTGTTTATTATTGACGTCGTTGAAATATTTTATCACGTCGGTGGTTAATTACCGTCGTGAAAATTTATTATTACGTCGATTGTTTTGTTCTTACGTCGTTTGAAATATTATAATACGTCGTATTTTATAAATAACCGTCGTGTTTTTTCTTAATTTCACTGAAGTATTTTCACTTGCAGGTTTGATTTGTCTGTAACCATGGTTTCTCAATCCCAAAGTAAGGAGTCTGGCTTGAAAAAAAATGAATGTAAGGAGCTTAGAGTTGTAATTCCTCAAGCCAAGTCCTCGAAGAAGATGAAGTTTGTTTCATCTTCTGAGACAGAACCAGCCAGCACGGCAACATTTTCCGAGGAGCCAAAGTCAGATCGGGGTATAAGCACAATGCCCCGTGTTGTGAAGAGAAAATTTCAGAAAATCAAGCCTGTTGTTGAGTACAATTCCAAGGGGAAACCATGTGGCCGTGCACATAGTGAGATGCAGTCCTACATTGGTGTGTTGGCATGCTCCAGAGTCCCACTTGTGGACAAGAAATGAGTTCAAATATCCAAGGATATAAAAGAGCAGATTTGGGAAGCCATTGACATGGCTTTTGTGGTTGGTCAAGGGGGCAATAAATTGGTGTTATCTTCTGCTGCCAAGAAATGGAAGGATTTCAAGTCTACACTAACGAGGGTTCATATCCTTCCATTCAGCAAGGAGAAGGAGAAATTAAGGCAACCCCCTGAAACATACAAATTCATAGAGAAAGCTCAATGGGATGCCTTTGTAGCTTCAAGGTTATCTGAAAAATTTGAAGCTGTGCATGAAGAACAATCACAGAGGAGGGAGAAACTTGAGTACAATCATCGATTGTCTCGAATGGGATATGTTGGTTTGGAGGAGCACTTGGTGGAAATCATGCCTGGGGTAGATATTGATCGATCTACCTTGTGGAAAAAAGCTAGAGAAGACAAACATGGTAACATCCCGGATCCAAAGGCTGCAGAGAAAGCAAAATTAATTGTAAGCCTACTCACTCTATTTTAAAAATTTTATTACGTCTGCTGTTATATTTTTGCGTCGTGTGAAAAATATTACTACGTCGAAATATTTTAAAACACGTCGTTAAAGGTCTGAATCTGGAATCACTACTCTGTTTTTTGTAATTATATCATAAGACGTCGGTAATTTATTATTGACGTCGTGTTAATAAATTAATAACGTTGGTATTTAGGTAGCGTCGTTTGAAATATTATATTACGTCGATTGTTATGTTATTGAGTCGTGTGAAATATTATATTACGTCGATTTTTTTATAAATAATCGTCGTGTGTTTTCTTATGCTGACTTTTTATTATGTCTTTTTGTTAGGATGATTTGCAAAAGCAAGTCTCTGAAGGCACTCTTACTCTGTCAGGAACCAATGATGTGTTAACATTGGCTTTGGGTCCCGAGCATCCAGGAAGAGTTAGAGGGGTAGGGGCTGGGATTTCCCCTAAGCAATACTTCAATTTACCTAGACAACAGAAGGTAAGGTTTGCCGATCAATTGAAGGAAAGTGTAAGACTTGTCCTTCAAGAAGAGACTTTGAAAATGGAGGCTAGATCAAGGGAAGAGAGTTTAAAGATGGAGGCTAGGACCAAGCAATTGGTAGAAGCTGAGAGGGAAAATTTGCTGAGTCAGCTTTCCAAACTCATCCCCAATTTTGATCCAAGCGTGCTAAAACTGAATACAATGTCCCAAATCCAAGGGCAAAGTCCCAAAAATCCAATGTCGGACAAAGCAAGCTGCTCTGGGGCACTTGATGTTAGAGCCCTACAATTTGAGGAGGATACAGCCAAGAATGGGGAAAAGCAGGAAGATATGGTAACATCTCTGAACTTTGAATTCTATATTTCTTTGTTTATATTTACCGCCGTGTTAAAAGTCATACCACGACGTATTTTTTATTAAACGTCGTTTGATGTTATTTAGACGTCTATAATTATTACACACCATCTTCTATTATACTTTACCACGACGGTTTATTTACTTGTTTTTACTTTTTGTACAATGTCATTTATATATTTCTTTATTTTTTAAAACAGAAATCCGGGGAAGTAGAAAAGAGAGTAGAAGGAAAGATAGTTGAGATAGTTGAACAGGTAAATTCTCATAACTTTGCCTTTTTCATATGTTTTTCAATTCTCATAACTGTCGTAATACATGAATTACCATGACGTTTATTATTTACCGTCGTTTAATTAATTTTACACGTCTGTAATTCTTACATACCGTCGTCTGTTATTTATTACCATGACGGTTTAATTTAATTTTTTTTACTTTTTGTTCAATGTCTTATATATATTTCTTTATTTCTTATAACAGAAATCTGGGGATGTAGAAAAGATAGAAGAAAAGAAAGATGAAAAGGTAAATTCTCATAACTTTGCCTTTTTCATATGTTTTTCAATTTTCAGACGTGGATTTCAACGGCAGTTTTGGTTTTAATTGAATGTTTAAATTGTTGTACGAGCTTTTTTACCGTCGTAATACATGAATTACCACGACGTTTATTATTTACCGTCGTTTAATTAAATTTAGACGTCTGTAATTCTTACATACCGTCGTTTGTTATTCAATACCACGACGGTTTAATTTAATTTTTTTACTTTTTAATTTTTTTTTACTTTTTGTACAATGTCTTATATATATTTCTTTATTTCTTATAACAGAAATCTGGGGATGTAGAAAAGATTGAAGAAAAGAAAGATGAAAAGGTAAATTCTCATAACTTTGCCTTTTTCAGACGTCTATATTTTCTTTAAACCGTCGTTTGTTTTAAATTTCCACGGCAGTTTTTATTTAATTGAATGTTTAAATTGTTGTACAAGCTTTCTTATATATATATATATATATCTCTTTATTTATTAAAACAGCAATCCAGTGTTGGAGAAAAGCAAATTGAAAAGGTAAATTCATTAATTATGAATTTTGCATTTGAATTAGACGTCGGTTTTATTTAAACGACGTAATAAAGTATTCATTACGACGTTATTTTTTCCCCCGTCGTGTAACTTATTTTCAGACGACGGTTTGTTATTTAAACCGTCGTTTTTATTTATTTACCACGTCACTTTATGTTGCTTTATTTCTTCAAACAGAATACTGAAGTACCAGATTATTCAAAGCTGGAGTTGCCATCTTCTTTACAATCCCTTTGTAGTTATGTGGAAACGACACTAAAGCCTTAGAAGAAGGCTATGACCTTTACAATTGAGAAGGAGGTGTTTGGCATAGATCGTACTACCTTCGTCTTGCATGAAGATATTACCCAATTTGCTGTCATGGAAGAAATTGGGGCTACTGTGGTTGCAGTATATATGAGGTTTGTCCTTATCAAATATTCATTTGACACTCTCCTTTATGTTGAAAAAAAAAAACACTCATGGTTTCAATTCATATATTTAGGTGCCTATTTGATCATTTGAAAGCTGCAAATATGATGAACATGGTTGGCTTTATCGACCCTGCTCTAGTTAGTGCCGACGCTGGTTCATTAACTGAAAGATCACGTCTTGTAGCCAATCGACTTCAAAAAACAGATGGTGAACAGATTTTCCTGATGCCTTACAATCCAGGGTTAGTCTCCAAACAAAAAACAGGATTTTGTTTGTATGATGCTCTGCATATAAAACTATTTAACCTTTATATTTATTTTGTGCAGCCGTCATTGGGTCTTGATCATTGTGAGAGCAAAGAAGGAGACCGTCTATTTTCTGGATCCACTGCCTGGAAATCGTGTTGTGGATGAGGACAGGAAAAACATAGTGAACAATGCTTTAAAAATGTATAATTCACACATAGGCAGAGTAGGCCGTAAAGCACCTCTTTGGAAAACTCTGTCCGGCACACCAAAGCAACCAAGCAGTGTAGAATGCGGGTATTATGTGATGCGCTTTATGAGAGACATCATCTTGGATCCTTCCCTGGAATTTGAGAAGATGGTAAGAAGAAAATTTTCAGATTTATCATTATGTGGTTTTTGTATTATCAACGACGGTAAATTAAAAATACCGTCGTTGAATATATATACTACGTCGGTAAATGAAAAATAGTGTCGTCTGTTAGAATAATCATTGTTTATGGATTGCAGTTTGCGAAGGGAAATGATCAAGCGCCATACCCCCAAGAAGCCATTGAAGAAGTTAGGAAAGAATGGGCAGAGTTTGTTTGTGTTCATATGGAGTATAGGAATTTTAGAATACTTAAACATTTTTATAAAATGCACAAATTTTGTTAGAATTAGACAAGTTTTTGTACAAAATTGGTTACAATTAGACAAGTTTTTGTGCAAATTTTATGTATAATGTACATTCTTTTTTTCCCTATGAATTTCAAATAGGTTTTCATTATTTAAAAAAAACGGAAATTGTGTGACTGACGTGTAATAAAACTTGCAACGACATAATTATATAGAACACCGTCGTCTTTATATCTATTAAATTCAAAATATTCATAATAAATTTAAAATATATCCAAAAAATGCACCATCAACCTCCCTATAAATTTGTTGAGGTTTTCATGTTGTGAAAAACCCAAGATCATGCTGACCCAAATTTGTTGAGGTTTTCATGTTGTGAAAAACCGTCGTTTCTTCAAAAAGACGTTGTACACACATAACAACGTCACAGTTTTTTAAAAAGCGACGTAAAAGGTTTTTCAAACGACGCTCTTGGTTCTATAGACGACGTTGTTTGCTTGATATTAGACGGCGAGAAGTTAAGAGTTTAGGTCGTGGAATATGGTTTGTACATCGTTTTCTGTGTAAAAATGGCCATGGTTTTAACTTTAAACGACGTTTGTTTTAAAATTAAGTCGTTTATTATGATTTACAACGTCGTTAATTTCTTAACGCCGACGTGGTTTGTGGGTTTTATTAATAATATTTTATTCTATTTAATTCGAAATATTCATAATAAATTTAAAATAAATCCAAAAAATGCAACGTCAACTCCTATGAAGTCATTGCGATATTTTCTTCCCCCTTAAGCTTTAAAAAATTAAGTTTGAGTTATACAAATTTAAAATTACCACGAAAAAGAAAAATGTTTTCATGAGTCACAACATCACTTATACTTTAATGGTTTAGGGTTTAGGGTTTAGGGGGATAAAGGTTTATTTTTGGGGTTTAGGGTTTATGGTTAATATATATTAGGCCGTAAAACCATAAACCCTTTTCTAAAATTATTTAAAAATATATATATAATTTAGGGTTTATATTTTATGGTTTAGGGTTAAGGGTTTAGGGTTTAGGGTATGTAATAAGCGTCATGTTTATTTATATTTTTAACGACGGTTTTTTGTTTTCCGTCCATGATTTACGAAGAGCGCATTTCTAAACCGTGGTTTCTTTAAAATGACGTTGTACACACATAACAACGTCATAGTTTTTTAAAAAGCGACGTAAAATGTTTTTCTAACGACGCTATTGGTTATATAGACGACGTTGTTTACTTGTCATTAGACGGCGAGAGGTTAAGAGTTTAGGTCGTGGAATATGGTTTGTACGTCGTTTTCTGTGTAAAAATGGCCATGGTTTTAACTTTAAATGACGTTTGTTTTAAAATTAAGTCGTTTATTATGATTTACAACGTCGTTAATTTCTTAACGCTGACGTGGTTTGTGGGTTTTTTTAATAATATTTTATTCTATTTAATTCGAAATATTCATAATAAATTTAAAATAACTCCAAAAAATGCAACGTCAACTCCTATGAAGTCATTGAGATATTTTCTTCCCCCTTAAGCTTTAAAAAATTAAGTTTGAGTTATACAAATTTAAAATTACCACCAAAAAGAAAAATGTTTTCATGAGTCACAACATCACTTATACTTTAATGGTTTAGGGTTTAGGGTTTTATGGACGAGATATTTTAGGGCATAAAACCCTAATCCCTTTTGAAATTTTAAAAATATATATATATATATATATATAATTTAGGTTTTATTTATTAGGGTTTAGGGTATATTTGTCTATTTAATTTTCTAATACGTCTGTTTTTTTTTACGACGTATGGAGATACCACGACCCAATTATTTTAATAGGCGTCATATTTCTTTTGACATTTTAACAACGGTAGTTTGTTTTTGCGTCGTAAGGATATTTACAACGACGTCATTTTTAAATAAGCGTCATGTTTAGGTTGAACTTTTAACGACGGTTGTTTTTTGTTTCCGTCGATGTTTTTTAAAAAGCGCGCTTTCTAAAAATTTCACCGCGACCTAAAATTTTCAGATTTCGCTAGAACTCTTATACTTGTAACCCTGAACCAAGTTGGCCATAGTCTGTGACCTAAAACATTTCGCTCCGCTCTCTCACTTCAACTCTAATTCAAAGTTGGGCTCTCCGTCGAATCCAAGTTGGCCAAGTTTACAACTCCGTCGAATCCAAGTTGGCCATAATCTGTGAGCTCTGCCTACCTGTAAGTACAAACCCTAATCTCATGCTTGTAAATTCATTGAATGATATTCAGTTCTGTGGTAAAGGGTTTTGTGATTTTTTAATGTTATCGACGGTATGGGTTAATGGATTTAATGTTTAATGTTTTCATGAATCGGGAATGGATTTAATGTTGTCGGATCTTTTAATCACTCTCTGTTATTATGAATCGGGAATGGATTTAATGTTTTCATGCTTAGTATATGTTGGTTTCGTGCTTAGTATACGTGTTCTTAATACCCAACATAAAAATTAATGTATATGTTGTGTTCTGAATATATTTTGGGTTCTTGAAAATAAACTGGGATTTCGATATCTTTTTTATGCATACGACGACGGTTTTTTAACAAACCGTCGTCTGTATTTTTATACCACGGCGCATTTTTTAACTACCGTCGTGGTTCAAGTTCGCTGGCCTCTGTTTCTTGCTAGCATTAGACGACGTTTTTTAAAAACCCATCGTCTATATCTGTGTAATACGTCTATTGTTGTTTAAAAACCGTCGTCTGTATACTATATTATTTGCTATTAAAACCTTATATAATCTGCTATAGTGATAGTCATTGCTTGTCTTTTCACCTTATTATAGATAATAGGATATAGTGTCGGAGATGGATAAGTCATGGATGCACTCGGATAGAAGATCGAAGGCATATGAGTTAGGGGTGGAAGCATTTTTGCAATTTTCTGTAGAAAATCTTCTAACTACAACGCATATCAGTTGTCCATGTTTTAAATGTGTGAATTTGAAATTGTTTGGGGTTGGAATTATAAGGGATCACTTATACTTTAATGGAGTTGACCAAAGCTATAAGAATTGGACATTTCATGGAGAACCTTGGGAACCAACTACTAATGCTAGTAGAAATGTTGAAGAAGATGATGACCATAGTAGGTACAGTTTTGTGTCTGAAGAAATAGAGATGGATGATAATGATTTTGGTGATTTTGGATCCGATCCTTATGAGTTTGTTAATGTGATTGGGGATGAAGATCAACCATTGTACCCTGGTTGTAAAAAGTACACCAAGTTATCTGCATTAGTGAAGTTGTATAATTTGAAGGCAAAACATGGGATGAGTGATGTATGTTTTACAAAATTATTGATACTTCAGGGCGAGTTGCTTCCAGAAGGAAATACAATACCGGCCTCTATGTATGAGGCAAAAAAGACTTTGTGTGCATTGGGGCTGAGTTATGAGAAAATCCACGCATGCCCCAATGATTGCATCTTGTATAGGAAGGAGTATGAAGATTCAACTAATTGTCCTACTTGTGGTATCTCAAGGTGGAAGGAAACCAAAGATGGGTTCTTGAAAGAGGGTGTGGCAGCGAAGGTGTTGTGGTATTTTCCTCCAATTCCAAGGTTTAAAAGGATGTTTCAATCACATGAGACATCTAAGAATTTGACTTGGCATGCTGCTAGAAAATCAATTGACGGTCAGATGTCTCATCCGGCGGATTCCTCGTCTTGGAAACTTGTTGATGATAAATGGCCCGAGTTTGGTAATGAGCCGAGAAACTTGAGATTGACTCTTTCATCTGATGGATTCAATCCCTACAGTTCTCTAAGTAGCAGATATAGTTGCTGGCCAGTTATCTTAGTTACATATAATCTCCCACCATGGCTGTGCATGAAACGAAAGTTCATGATGTTGACTTTATTGATTTCCGGTCCTAAACAACCCGGAAATGATATAGACGTCTACTTGGAGCCTTTGATTGATGATTTAAAATCTTTGTGGGATGGGATTAGAGGTGTGTATGATGCACACATAGGAGAATACTTTACACTCAGAGCTGCATTACTGTGGACCATTAATGATTTTCCCGCCTATGGAAACTTATCTGGTTGTGTTGTTAAAGGATATAAAGCTTTTCCAATATGCGGCGATGATACACCTAGTCACAGGTTGAAAAATGGCCACAAAATTTGTCACATTGGGCATAGAAAATGGTTACCAATCAATCATCCATATAGGAGGCAACGTGCAACTTTTAATGGGAAACCTGAATATGGCACGCCTCTGGAGCCATTAACGGGAGAAGAAGTGATGCATATGGTTGAAGATATTAATTACATATGGGGCTCGAAAAAAGGGGGAGGTGGAGGTGAAAATGATGGTGACAGAGTTTGTTGGAAGAAGAAGTCAAAATTCTTTGATCTTGAGTATTGGAAATACCTTCCAGTGAGGCATGTCCTAGATGTTATGCACATTGAGAAGAATGTTTGTGATAGTATCATTGGTACATTGCTGGAGATCCCTGGAAAAAATAAAGATGGGATTGCTGCTCGGTTAGATTTATTGAACATGGGGGTCAAAACTGATTTTCAACCCAAGTATGGAGAAAGAAGTACTCGTTTGCCTCCAGGGCCTTGGAATTTGTCAAGAGCAGAGAAGAGTGCGGTTTGCAATTCTTTCTATGGTATGAAGGTCCCTGAAGGTTATTCTTCAAATATAAAAAATCTTGTATCTTTACAAGATTCAAGACTTCTTGGCCTTAAATCACATGATTGTCATACCTTAATGCAACAATTGCTCCCTGTGGCAATTCGTTATGTTTTGGAGAAGCCTGCAAGGTATGCAATAACTCGTTTGTGCTTCTTCTTCAATGCTATATGTGCAAAGACGGTTGATGTTTCCAAGCTAGATAAGTTGGAAGAAGATGTAGTAGTTACTTTGTGTTTGCTTGAAAAATACTTTCCACCTTCATTCTTCGATATCATGGTTCATCTAGTAGTACATCTTGTCAGAGAAGTTCGTCTATGTGGGCCCGTATATTTTAGATGGATGTATCCGTTCGAAAGATATATGAAAGTTCTAAAGGGGTATGTTCAGAACCGTACTCATCCCGAAGGTTGCATTGCTGAGCGTTATATAGCTGAAGAAGCTGTAGAATTTTGCACTGAACATTTATATGATATTAGTACAATTAGAGTGCCATCAAGTCAGAAGATAGGAGTTTCAAAGCCATTATCAGGTTGCACAGTGAGCTTAGTTGATCGGGACCTGTTGAACCAAGCACATCTATATGTCTTGGAGAATACGGAGGAAGTCCTACCTTATATCGAGTATGAGTTTTATTCTTTAAGTTTCCATTTTAAATTATTCCTTATGTTTATCTTATATGTTTGGGACCGTAATGCTTGAATTTTTCGTGTCATGTAGGGAACATATGATCCACATCAAGGCCGCTTATCCAAAATTTAGAAAGAGAACAAAGTGGCTGCAAGATAAGCACAATAGCACTTTCATTCAATGGCTACACTTCAAGGTATATGTTATTCAATAACATATTGGACTTTTAATTTTCTTCTTTCTATGTTAGATTGAATTAAGATATGATTAATTTGCAGGTTCAAAGTGAACTTGATGAGGGAGACAATCGTGGGGTATCAGAAAATTTAAGGTGGCTAGCAGCTGGTCCAAACATGGCAATGCCATTATATAGGAGCTATCTTATTAAAGGTGTTAAATTTAACATCAAGGCACAAGATGATGTGCGGACAGTTCAAAATAGTGAAGTTTATTTACTTGCACACAAGGATTGAAATATCGGCCGATACACCGATATATCGGCCGATATATCGATATTTTCAGCTGTCGATACCGATACTGGGGGGTAAGGTCATATCTTCCCCGATATCGACGATATATCCCCGATAAGTGCGATATCTCCGATAGTTTGCCGATATCCGCGATATTTCCCGATACCCATAACAAAACCCAAAAAAATTCAAACTTTTTGAAGCAAATTGAAACCCAAAAGATTTTTTGGAGGTATATGGGTAGTGATTAGATATGTGTGAAGGTTTTTGGCAATATATTATTCAAAAGATTTTTTGGAGTATCCATTAATTATTACCATAAAGAATCTATGCACAATCAATTGAGGAGACATATGTGTCTTATATGAAGAGAAAGAAATACACAAATTCAAATATTAAATTTATGGTCAAATATAACTTTATTACCCAATTTTCAGCAAGAAAATGATGCACGTGTTTGAGCTTCTTGTGGAACTTTTTATCATTTAATATTTGTTTTGTTTTTTGGTTGTTTCCTTTTCGCTTTTTCAAGTCAGGCAATTGGTATGACTATTGTATGAATCTAGATGGTTGTTCCTCATTCTTTGAACCTCATAGGAGTTCTTCATTTATGTAGTTAGACACTTATCTAAATTGTAATATAATGTTTAAACAAACTATGGATTTATGCATGGTTTATTCATTCTAATAAATATTTTATTTTCAAACTTTTCATTAACGCGCATTACATACCACTTATATTTCATAATATATATATCTTATTATTAGTAAATTTTCAGTTTTATTTATTCAATACATTCATTGATAATGTACATAACATCTATGAAAGTTTTAGACCAAAATTATGTGTTTCAATGCCTATATCTGTCATTTTTGTTGATTTTTTCCCGATACCTAAAACGATAACGATATATCCCCCGAAATATCTGTAAATTGGAGGCCCGATATTATCTGCACGGCCGATATTTTAATCCTTGCTTGCACATACCCTGCAAGTTGCTAGTGCCAAGGATAAAAACCCAATTCTCTCAAATATGGGTTTTTATGGTGTCATTCAAGAAATTTGGGACCTTGACTACCAAAAGTTTACAATCCCAGTCTTTAGGTGTGATTGGATAGATAGTACTTCCGGCCTTGTAGTCGACGAACTTGGATTTACCCTTGTAGATTTGAGTAAAATTGGACATAGGAATGACCAATTTGTTTTGGCTTCTCAAGTCAAACAAGTATTTTTTGTTGACGACCCGATGCATCATGGTTGGTCGGTAGTGTTATCAATGCTTAATAGAGAATATAATGATGTTATTGGTGATGATGTCTTAGGTGATGTGAGAATTGAGTGTGAGCCATTTACTAGAGGGATGCCAAATGTTGACACATTTGATGAACTGGTGGGTGAGTTTGAGAGTCAAAATATTCGAGATGGGTGTGAAGATATATGGATTGAATGATGCTCTTGTAATTTATGAAATTACTTATGCCCTAAACAGCACTACTGTATGACATTAATTTTGTAATAAATTGTAATGTGTTTTCTTCACTTTCATTATGCAGGTTTTGGCCACAAAACAATCAGTTCATAAAATACTGGTTAAGTATTATAAAACGACGGTCCTCATAAAACTGTGAAAAATAGACGTCTGTTTTCATAAAATTGTCAATAAAAAACGACGTTTTGGAGCATTCAACGACGGCATTGTATTTACCGACGTGTAAAAGCGAAGTAAAATTGAAGAAAGACGATGGTATTGTGAAATAGTTATTAACGATATCACGTCGGAGAAGCATAAAGAGCCGACATGTAATTACAAATAACACGACTCCAGTACCATAATACCGACGTCTAAAAGAACAGATATCGAACCTGAACGTTACAAAAGACGACATCTTAGATCATGAACTCGTCCGTAACAAATCAAAAATCGTCGTCTTAAAATTTTACCACGTCGCTTGTTATATCAAAAACGAAGTGAAAAATAAATAATTCACGACGTAATTTGAAATCCAGAGGTAAATTTGTCGACGTAAAAAGATATTTGGATGTCGTTCTTTTACAAAAACAACGTTATATGAGAATATCCACATCTCTTTTTTATTCTTATGTCGTTAAATATATTTTCCACGGCGATTGGCTGAAAAACTTCGCCGTCTCAGATAGATTAAACGACTATTATTTTGGTAAAGACGATGTGTAAATAGAGAAACACGGCTGTCTTTTACATGATCACGACGTTGTATATAAAATACTACGTCGTTTATAGAAATAAATATGTCGTAAGTCAAGATCCTAACATATTTTCCACGTCGTTTATTTCATATACAATGAAGTGGAAAAACCATTTCACGACGGTTATATAAATAGATGAGACGTAGTATAGATTAATAACGGCGTATTTTATTTATTTAAAGACGTATTGTATTTATTTACACGACGGTGTTTGTATAAAATAGGTCGTCTATTCTTATCCTTGACAATTTTTTGGCTCATTTTTCAGTATACAGACGTCGGTTGTTTTTTGTTAATGACGTTGTTTGTTATAACAACGACGGTGATTTACCCTAATTAACCGCTATTTCCACGTCAATATTAATGGAAAAAACGAAGTGGAAAAATCATTTCACGATGGTTATATAAATATATTAGACGTAGTATGTATTAATAACGTCATATTTTATTTATTTAAAGACGTATTGTGTTATTTACACGACGGAGTTTGTATAAAATAGGTTGTCTATTCTTATCCTTGACAATTTTTTGGCTCATTTTTCGGTATACAAACGTCGGTTGTTTTTTGTTAATGACGTTGTTTATTGTAACAACGACGGTAATTTACCCTAACCGCTATTTCCACGTCAATATTAATGGAAAAAACGAAGTGGAAAAACTATTTCACGATGGTTATATAAATATATTGGACGTCGTATGTTTATATAACGTCGTAATTTATTTATTTAAAGACGTATTGTATTTATTTACACGACGGATTTTGTATAAAATAGGTCGTCTATTCTTATCCACGACAATTTTTTGGTTCATTTTTCAGTATACAGACGTCGGTCGTTTTTTGTTAATGACATTGTTTGTTATAACAACGACAGTGATTTACCGTCGTGGTTTTACTTTGGAAAAGATGTCGGTCGATTTTACGACGGTTTGAAAACCCGATACACGACGGTGAATTCCCGTCATCTTTTGCCTTTTTTGTAGTAGTGAAAGAAATTCCGACATAAGCGTCGCAAGCCTGCAAAAGTCATGCATAGACCACAACGCACCTCAATGCACAAAACTACAACTGAAAACTGCAATCTTTAAACTCTCACAAGTAAAAAATATGCAACAAACTCAAAAAGAGTTGATGCACTTACTATAGACAAAAACTAAAACACGCAAAGTAAATCAAGAGCTGGAACTCGAGATCTGTAAAACAACCCAACAGAACCAACAAAGGCAACTATGTCGTCCCCAAGAAAATCAAAAGCTTGAACCTTAGATTTGAAAAAAAATAAAAATAAAAATAAAGAAAGGAATAGGAAGGTGAAGGTAGGGGCAAGTAAGAAGGAAGGGAGGTAAGGGGAGGGGGTTGGGAAGGAGATGAGAGGATAGGATAGGGAAAAGTAGGGGAGGGGAGGGGAATTTGTGTGTCGAAGCAGAGAGGAGGGGAGGAAGAGAGGGGATGAGAGGAGGAGGAATAGTGACATCCTCTCCCCTCAAGGTCTGTGTGGCTAGAGAGGATTTTTTTTTAGGAGGGGGCTAGGGTTTCACATTGATTAGTTATTGAATTGTAGCTATTTTAGTTATTGAACTTTGAAGTTTTATAACATGTTCAGTTTAGGATGGTTTGACACTCTAGAAAAATGAAAATGAAATAGGCAGCAAGTTGTGAATTTTTTTGGGGGTACTAATTGGGCTAACAATGTTGAAAAAATGTACAAGGAAAAAGATTGCGTATAGGCTGAAACTGACCAATTGGTTTGGTTCGGTTTGGTTTCTTATGTGATTTTTGTCAAAATTAACTCGAACCAAACTGTTATATTGTATTTGGTTCGATCACGATTTTGAAGTGAAACCGATTCAATCCAAACTTTGCCTACCCATAATTTAACTACTTCTATGTAAAATAATGTGGTTGTCTATTTATTTAATTACCACTAAATGACTAATAGAGTACCTATTATGATTTTTTTTCTTGGCACGGTATGTTCAACAAAAGCTCGGTTGTAAATGTAAGTTTTCTACATGCTTTGTTTTTGGGGGTCCTGAGCCTCTACATTTAGCATTCGTGCATTTACATGCATTTAAAGAGATGTTAACCATTAGATTGATCTAATGAATTTTAATAAGTCCACATCTGATCATCATAATTGTTATTATACCAAAACTCACAATTTGCACCTTGTTATATGTATATCTTTAAAATGAAAAATGAAAAATTTCAAACTCCCATCAAACAGCAACCACCTTCCTCCCCAACTCAGCCCCTATACTGCCCGCCAATTGCCGCTGCCTCTCACTCTCTTTTCTTCTCTCTCACATACACCTTCAGTAGGTCCTATAGTTGGTAGGCACCTCTAGGATTTTCAATTGCAGTTTAATTTTGAAGTACTTGCTTGCTGTTGAGACAATAATTCCATGTTAAATACTACTCTATGGATGGTGCAGAGAGAGGTGGTGGCCATGGATACCAGCAATCGGTGGGAGTTGTTTAGGGCTGGGTTGGGGACTGAGACTATTATTTTGTATTTTTAATATTTTATTTCAAAAGTATTAGATACACATAAGGTATAAAGAGATGTTGAGATGTGGACTTGTTAAAATTCATTAGATCAATTTAATGGTTAACATCCCTTTAAATACGTGTAAATGCACGGATACTAAATGCAAAGGCTCGGGATTCTGTTTTTGATACATTCACTCGGAAGTTTCTTATATGATCCACCATATAGGAGATGATGATATGCAAAACCTTTCCCTTAGGTACGGTCAGGCGCAAAGCGGGGACCTCTTCCAACAGAGTCTGCTCTATTCGCAAGCGCCTGGGATCGAACCCAGGACCTCTTGTTTAAAGGATCCAAGCCCCTTCCACTTGGACCAACTCTTGTTGGTGTGGAGCAAAGTTCTTGAGTTGTTTATAATTGATTAATAATGTTGTCTACGCAACTATACAGGTGTCTAAATCTAGTGAGACATTTTAATGATTGATGGTTTCTGTATTGAGATATTTGCTCCAAGTCAAAAAATTGTGTTTGGGAAAATAAAATCATGTATAATAGATATGGAGAAAAACTTGTCTATCTTATATTTCATACAATTTTTTTTATCTATTATAATATCATGTTATGAGAGAAAAAGAAAAAAGGGTGTGGAACAAGTTAATTACATGAAAGTTTTACTCGATAGCTATTTCATATTTCATCGCAGACTTCAAGAGTGCCGTAAACAATAGGGCGTTTCTGCTCTCTCTCTCTCTCTCTCTCTCTCTCTCTCTCTCTCTCTCTCTCTCTTGTTTGGGTGATTCTTATTATAAATGCAAGCATCACACCTACTATTATTTCAAACAAAAAAAGTAAACAAATATGCTGGCCGTTTGGAACGTGGTTGGAAGTCACATAAAGACATCACTTTGAACTCATACAGAACCAAATTCAGTTTCATTCATTGAATTGCATCTTCATTCTGCCTTGCGGCTCTTTACATTTATTTAAGAAAGAAGAAAAATATATTTAAATTAGTTAAATACAATTAGTTCATCCTTCTTACCTGCTTAGATACAATTATCACAACCGGTGAGGAGTTTTCCTCTTCATGATCTCTTGCCAAAAAAGATAAATAAAAAAAAAAGGAGAAAACATGACATGGTTTGCATATCATGTTTTGGTATGAAGCCTCTGTTCTCTGTACACTTTGGCTTCCTCTGTTGCAGCAGCATTTGTTCCTATCTTCAACTTTCTTAATACTTTTTGGGTATCATCTTTTCTCTTGGCCAAAAAGAAAGGGACTTTGGGTAGCTTTCCTCATGCTAAAGGTTTGTGTTTAGCTCTCATCAATATTTCTTCATTTCTTTAAGAAACTATAAAGAAACCAATTCTCTTGCAAATTGCAATGGAAAAGGAAGTGTCTGAAGTTGGGACTTTGAGTTTTTTTGGAGTGTTATGGGCTTATGTTTTAGGAGACAAACTGATGGGCAGACCATTTTGGGGAAGAGCAAAAGGGCCATACTGGATGCCATTTTGTGCACCAACCATAGACCACCTGCATAATGCAACAAACAAGGCAATGTCAGCTCCAACAGATCATAAAATCATTGACAGTCTATTTTCAGAAAGTATGGCCTTTTTATTACTGTGCTCTCTGTCTATGATGCTCTGCCAGAGCCCACCCCCTCAAAACTCAAAAGGTTAACAACTCAAGTGGAATCAAAGTACCTACCTGTACTTTGTTGTTAGATGGTGTAAAAGGACCAAAATCTCCAGCTTGGCTAATTCATTCCCAGGACATGAGTGGGTCCCGCTGCCAAATGGCATGTATGTGTTGGGCTTTGGAGCAACCTGTCACACAACATGATTAATTGATGAGTATCCACTGTATCTAATTCCAATTCCAATGAATGATGTGATCATGATGATGCTGTGGTGGTTCTGTTTTCAGGAGATACTTTTATGGGAAAAGCACTTTTTGTTATTCCTGACCAATAGCGCAATGACACGCGGAATAACTTTTTCACACATCCTTGCATTATTGGTCGGGGAGAGCAAAACAGTATTATTCCCGTTACAAGAAAGTTTTTCTGCAGTTTTAGTGGAACAGAACACAGATATATGAAATTATATGCATATAGTATCAAACTATATTCACCTCAAATCTTGAGGGATCAAACTTCTCAGGTTCAGGAAAGATTTCTGGGCTGTGGTGAATGTTTCTGAAAAGTGGTAAAACTTTCCACCCTTTTGGTATAAGATAACCTGAAAAATAATTTTCAATTTTAATTAGGCTAGAACAGGTTTTAACTTTCAAGAAAAAACTACATCATTCTTTTAACTGACCTTCATATTCAACATCTTCCACAGCTTCCCTGAAAGTAAAAGATAAGATGGAAGCAACTCTAAGTGTCTCCTGAATAACCCTTGAAGTCATTGGCATCTTCTTGGTATCTGCCCAACTCAGAGCCTTCTGGTTCCCTTCATCATCACCCTCCTCTTCTTCTTTTGTCCTCATTATGGCCTCTTGCTCTTCCTGTAAAATCACAGCCAGTAGGAATAAGAACCCACCAAGAACAAAAAAAACAAAAAAATGACACAACATAATTGAATTGAATTAGTAATCTTACAGTGACAGCTTGAAGAACACTTGGGTTTTCGCCAAGGTACTTGACAATCCAAGTCAATACGCTGGCCGTTGTGTCACGAGCAGCGAAAATGACACCGATGATGTTGTCAGCAATCTGTTGGTCTGTGAGGCCTTCTTTGTCACCCATAAATGATCCAAGAAGGTCCTTATGGTCCTCCACCTGCTTCCTCTGCCTCCTTGTGGATATAATTTTAGCCAAGATCTGAGCAAGCTCCTTCCTGGCTTTCATTGATTTGTGAAAGAGTGTGCCTGGAAGATTAATTGGCATTGAATTGTAACCCTTCTCAAGAATGTAGTAGCACCTCTTCAGATCCTCTCTGTACAGAATTTCATCCTTTCCAAAAATAGAAAGGAGTGCAACATTGAATGTGAACTGCAACAACAGCAATAATTGATTGATCAGCACAAATTAAATATAATATCATCCCAAAATAGCTGCTACCCATTTTAAATCTTTGATTGCTAGTTGCATAAATATGAATATTATAGCAAGTAGAGGAAATGTTCTCTTGCCAGAAATATATTTCTATACTTCTGTTTGCCCTGTTTTTTGAGTTTTATTTTATATTCTCTGTTCTGCTCTCTTCTGTTCTGTTGAGAGATAGTGGCTCTGGTCCGGTCTGGCTAACTCACCGTTTTCATTTCTTGGAAGGTGTTGATCAAGCGGCCTTCCCAGGACTGAAGAGAGTCTTTGGCTATGGATTCAATGTCAGGGACTATGCTCCTGATGGCTTCAGGCATGAAGGCACGGAGGACAAGCTTCCTCAATTTGGCATGGTAATCTCCTTGGTGGAAAAAGATGGCTTGTTTCCCCAACATCCTCTCTTTGCTTGCTGGGAAGGTTGGCTTGAACAGATGGGATCGAGTTACAAGCACAAATTTTGCAGCTTCTGGGCTTGAAATCATGACACAGGGACAACCCAAGATGTGGGTTTTGAAGATAGACCCAAACCTATATAATATATATATCAACACAGCACACATATTAATTCACTTGGGCGTAAAATCAAGTAGCAAGTAGGCAATTAAGCAAAACCCAAGATGTGGTTTCCATTTGGTAACCAGAACAATGGATGAATTGTTACCTCTTTTGTTTTGAGGCAAAGAAGACATTTGGGTTTTGAGAGTAGAGTTGGAAGGTCTCTCCAACATAGGGCCAACCTAAGGAACCAGGTGGAAGTGGGAGTTTGGGGCTACTGGGAGTGAAGAAGAGCTTGGAGATGAGGGAATGGATGAGAAAGAGGAAGAAAACAACAAAAGCAAACATGCAAAGCATGGAGTATAAAATACTGCTGATTTCCATGTCTCTAGATATGAATATAGCTAGTGCTTCTTCTTGTAATTTTGGGTAGGTTTAATGGCTGCTAGTTTTGTGAGCTACAAAATTGATTGTAGCAGTAACAAATAATAACTAGAGCAATTGAATGAAATGGTGATGAACCAAAAGAAACAACAGAACTGATTGGGTTGTGTTATGTGATGAAAACAAGTGAAGTAGAGGACTATTTATAGGCTATGATGTGGGTTTTGAGACGAAGATGCGAGGAAAGAAAAGGCGCTTTCAATTACAGCTCGAATCCCACACACGGAATCTGCCTCCAGCTCATTCCTACGCTTACCATTTCTCTATTTACTCGTTCTTGTGAGAGAGAGAGTGAGAGAGAGAGAGAGAGAGAGAGAGAGAGAGCACGTGTCGGAGAGAAGCAATGCATAAAGAACGTGTACTAGTGTGCTAGGGTCCTGGCAGGAGTTTGACCGTACAACAGTCAGTCGTAATTCACCAACGAAATAAGTATATTTTCTAGTAGCAGAAAACAAACACCCACCAAAGCTTAGAAGGATGCAAAAACACATATTGTCTCTTGAGCAATACAAAAAGGCAAACCTTTTTATCTCATCATCCTCTATCCGTACTCTTTCTCCATTTCTCTTTTACATATTATACTCTTGCAATTGCATTTCTACACTCACTCTACTTTACATATTACCCAAATATCTTGCGATCTTTGTATGAAATTGCACAATCACTAAATATGATGTAGAATAGTTAACCAAATATCTTGCGATTATTGTTTTGAAGAGAACAACGGGGCAAGTGCAACTCATTGTTGTACTGTGACATATGTGCTTTTCGGCCAAATAAGGACATTTGTTAGGTCAAAACAATGATGAATTTGAAGGGTAATTTTGGAATTTTTGTATTTTGTTTCCAATTAGGATTGCTAGAGTTTCTAGAGCTCGAGGTAGTATTAATATCAATATTGGCTAAGGGATTAAGGTTGTTTTCCTATTTTGTTATCAATAAAACTTAGAGGTTTCTCAACCTCAAGTGACTGCAAATTACTATTACAGTCAAATTGGGCTGCATGAATACCATGACTCTTAGTTGACCATTTTCGTCACTTTTTTCTATTCTTAGATCTCACATTATTGTTTTCTTTTATGAATTCGCATATGGTTCCGTTATGATTTACTTGGTTCAGACCTTTGTGGAAACTAAGGAAGACTGACGCACCATCTCAGTCATATTTAGGTTAAGAAACTCCTTTACAAAAGGCTGCGAGCCAAAAGTTCAAGAAAGTTCTTATTGGTCCACAACAAATGTTGATTGTAAGTTAGAAGAGCAAACATATGTCTAAAGGCCTTTTAACAAAGAAAGACTTTCATGCAACGAGGATAATACTTTTTGCTATCTTTGGTCAAGTAAGATAACTTTTTCACGTGTCATTGTGTTATCGGTTGGGGATAGTAAAACAGTGATATCCCCATTACAAGTAAGTTTTTCTGCTTCCAACAAGACCTGAAGAAGCAATCAGCCCCTTCCACATTGAAAAAGAGCTTATTGCGTAGTTGAAGAAGTCTATTTTGTGATTGAGATGCATCGCATAATCTAAGGACGCCGAAACACACCCCTTCTGCCTGTACAAGCATGCTTGTATGGCCAGCAACCAAAGGTTCTTCCCTTCACCAAAGTGGACCTCCTTCATCCCAACTTTGGACCCACATGTTCGTGGGCATGTATCGTCCCTGCTAAGGGCGAAGCCAAGCACGAGTGGACTCCCGCCCAGTGCAATATTTTTAAGAGCATAAATTTAGTTCTAAATTTTAAAAAGTTCATCTTATTTCCATTCCATAAAAAATTAGTCTAATTTACCCTAGTAGCTCTTTAAATAAATAACACAACTTTATGAAAGTTCTTGACTCCGCATTTGGCACCACACCATGTCTTCAGAGAGATTCTGGTAAAATTATGAGAGATTGATTTGTGGGAATTTTCTGTATATTCATCTCCTTGTAGGATGCCATATTTATAATATAACGAAGCCTTGGAGGCCAAGTAAAGTAATCAATTCCTAATTCTATTTACAGTAGAAAATTAGGAATAAAGGAAAATCAATTACAATTAATATAGGAATCCTTGGTGTGTAAGGGAAGTCAAGGGTATACAAGTCACGCCAACACTACCCATCAAGTTGGTGCATAGCTATCGCTGATGTCCAACTTGTCCAAAAGGAAATTCAAATTATGTGGCCTCGAGCTTCTGCTTGATAAAATGTCGATACACTTCAACATGTTTAGTGCGATCATGCTGAACTGGATTATGTGCAATGGATATCGCAATATTGTTGTCACAAAACAGATTCATCACATATGTAAGTGCATATCCAAGCTCAGTAAGCAATTTATTTAACCAAAGGAATTCGCAAATTCCTTTGGTCATACCTCTGAACTCAGCTTCTGCACTGGATAAGGCAACCACCTTCTGTTTCTTGCTTCTCCAAGTAGCCAAATTAACCCCCACAAATGTGAAGTAGCTTGATGTAGATATTTTGTCAGTAACATTTCCTACCCAATCTTCATTCGTATAACCATCCATATTCAAATGATCATTTCTTGAGAACATAAGTCGTTTCCCATATGGCGACTTTATATATTTAAGGATTTGAAGAACTGCATGCATATGATCTTCATTTGGGCAATGCATGAATTGACTGACAACACTCACATCATAAGTGATGTCCAGTCGAGTATGTGACAAGTAAATTAATCGCCCCACTAACCTTTGATATATTTGTTTTTTTTGTGGGTACTTGATTTGGATATTCTTCAAGATGGTATTCTTAAAAATTGAGTGTCCACCGATTTTCAATAGAGCATACTTGTTTCTGCCAACAAGTCCAAAACATACTTCCTTTGAGAAAGAAATATGCCTTGCTTTGATCGAGCCACCTCAGTGCCCAAAAAATACTTGAGTCTATTGAGGTTCTTCATCTCAAACTCTGTTTCCAAATAGTCTTGAAGCTGAGGGATTTCCCGTTTATCATTCTCACTGATAATCATATCATCAACATAAATTATCAAGGCCGTTACTTTCCCCTTATGGTGCTTCAAGAATATAGTATGATCTGAGTTGCTCTGCTTGAAACTGTTATTCTTCATTGACATGGTAAAACGTCCAAACCATGCTAGTTTCAGTAAATGCAGCATATCCAGGTGGAACGTCCATGTATACTTCTTCTATGAGTTCTCCATCCAAAAAAGCATTATTTACATCAAACTGATGTAGTGGCCAATCCAAATTGGCTGCAAGAGACAGCAAAACTCTGACGATGTTATGTTTTTCTGTTTGAGCACAGGTTTCTTCATAGTCGATGTTGTAGGTCTGTGTGCACCCCTTTGCCACAAGTCTTGCCTTGTACCGTTCAATGGATCCATCAAGATTGTGTTTGATGGTTAACACCCATCTACATATGACTGTTCTTTTTCCTTATGGTAATGTCTCTAGTGTCCATGTTTGATTTTTATGTAGAGGCTTCATCTCTTCCTTAATTGCTTGAACCCACTTTGGAACTTTCAATGCTTTAGGAATGTGGATAGTAGACAACTGATGCACAAAAGCCTTGAGTGGTTCAAACAATCTCTAAGTGGACACACGATTTGTACTTGGGTACTTAGATGTCTTGTCAATATCAGGGAATATCGATTTGGTGGTTTTCCACGGTTCTGCTGGAAAGGTAATTGACATCCAACAGAATCATCAACTAAATTCACAGGAGTAGTAGGAGTATTTGCCTCAAGGATATTCTCAAGAGATAAGTCAACCGGTATTGTGGAATAAGATGGGGGGTCTTCAACTAAATACATAGGAGTAGTAGGAGTATTTGCCTCAAGGATATTCTCAAGAGATAAGTCAACCAGTATTGTGGAATAAGATGGGGGGTCTTCAGCTTGTTCAGGCTATACTTCCAAGCTCATATAATATGATTGTTCAAAATTTGTAGGTGCGACCGTCGCATTAATGCCGAGAGCAACCTCTTGTTCCAAACTACCAACGGACCGGTCGGTTCCATACATATCCGAAATTATGCATATTCTAAGATGCTCCAATTCTACTATTCACTTCGTATGTCACATCCCGGGACCGGCTTCGCCGTAGCACGATATTGTCCGCTTTGGGCCCCCCCTCTCTGACCCTCACGATTTTGTTTCTGAGAGCTCACGACCAACTTCTCAGTGGGTCACACATCCTAAGATTGCTCTGGCCCCCAACTCGCTTAACTTCGGAGTTCCCATGACTCCGAAGCCAGTGAGCTCCCAAAAGGCCTTGTGCTAGATGGAAGCGGGCATGTACATATAAGGCACATCACCCCCTCTCCGTTGGTCGATGTGGGATCTTACAATCCACCCCCCTTAAGGGCCCGACGTCCTCGTCGGCACACTCGCACCACACGGCAGAGTGGCTATGATACCAAATTGTCACATCCCGGGACCGGCTCCGCCGTAGCACGATATTGTCCGCTTTGGGCCCCCCCTCTCTGGCCCTCACGGTTTTGTTTCTGGGAGCTCATGACCAACTTCCCAGTGGGTCACCCATCCTGGGATTGCTCTGGCCCCCAACTCGCTTAACTTCGGAGTTCCCATGACTCCGAAGCCAGTGAGCTCCCAAAAGGCCTCGTGCTAGATGGAGGCGAGCATGTACATATAAGACACATCACCCCTTCTCCGTTGGTCGATGTGGGATCTTACATCGTATCTCTCCCTTAAGTGGAAAATTGGCCTTTGGGTCGAGAATGAACATCTCATACTCCAAGAATGTCATGTCCAAAATGATATAAGTTCATTGGGTAGGGGATGATAACACCGATATCCTTTTTTATGTGCAGCATACCCCACAAAAACACAACGAAACACACATGGATCAAGTTTGCTACATTGGTTCTTATGGAGATGAACAAACGACACACAATCAAAGATCCGTGGTGTAAGCATCAAAATAAAGGGAAAGGGCCTGTGTGGCGTGAGCACTTGTAACGGAGTGTGAAAGTCCAAGATGCTTGAAGGCATGCTGTTTAACAAGTAGACCACAGTGACAACTTCATCATCCCAATGGCTTCAAGGGATATGGACTCCAATAAGAAGTTCTTGGGTTGTTTCAAGAAGAGCGTTATGCAAAACTGTGGCATTACTGTGAGGAGTTGAAGACCAATAATCCCGGCAGCATTGTCCTAATCAAAGCTTATTTGCGAGGAGGTAACCATGTATTCAAAAGGATCTATATCTGTTATGGTGCATTGAAGAAGGGATTTATTGAAGGATGCAAGCCAGTTATGGGTTTTAATGGATGTTTTGTGAAGGGACCTCATCCAGGACAGATTTTGAGTGTAGTTGGAATTGATGCAAATAATGGGATTTACCCCATTGCATTTCTTATGGTTGAAGTAGAGAATAAGGAGACTTGGACTTGGTTTATTGGGATTTTTTTTTTTGTTGATGTTGGCATTGAAAATGTTAAAGGCTGGGTGTTTATGTCAGATAAGCAAAAGGGATTGGGGCAAGCCATTTATGCTTTGTTGCCCATTGCTGAACATAGGCACTAGGTTAGACACCTTCAAAATAATTTTAAGCTTCATGGGCACACTAGACTAGCATTAAAGCAAACGTTGTGGACAGTTTCTAGGGCAACTACAATACCCACTCATTAAGCTCAATTGGAGAAAATTTTAGCTCAGTTAGAGGCAACTTATAAATGGCTTTAAGAGAGACTAGCAAACCATTAGAGTATGTCACACTTCACTACTAATTCTAAGTGTGATATAAAACTGAATAATTTATGTGAGTGTTTTAACTCTACTATAATTAAAGCAATGGATAAATCAATTCTGACATTGCTTGAGAGAATTCGAACTTATTTGATGTTAAGAATGGCTAGACAAAGAGAAACAGTTTGGCCACATGAGTTTGGTCCTAAGACATTTGGAATTATGGAGAAGCTGACAATAGAGAGTTCTCAATGCATATGTGGTGGATCTGGATAGGCATACTTGCACTTGTAGAAAGTGAGACTTATGTGGGATCCTTTGTTGTCATGTTATGGTTGTAATTGCTAGAAGAGAGAAGAGCCCATATGAGTTTGTGCATTCATACTACAAGAGGTCTGCTTATGACAAAGCATATGAAGGTTATATATCCTAGTCAAAAGCACTAGAGAAAAACTGGCCATCTACACACAGCCAGGAAGGCTTAGAACAAGTAGGCATAAGGAAGTCAATGAGATACCAAAAAAAGGCAAGAAAACTAAAGAGATACGAGATTGTCACTGACTGTAGTATATGTGGAGGAGAAAGGCACAATGATGCAATTTGTGCCAACAATGAAGGAGGCACAAGACAGGTAACATTGCTTGCTTTTAATGCTTTTTCATTATGCTTTTTCTTTTATTTGCTAATAATATTGTTGTTTTTGTTGAAGGCACAAGCTAAAGGTAGAGGCAAGGCAAAGTTTGGGGTCAGAAGAAGGGGCTATGTGTCTCAACAAACAAGCCAGGCTACTCCTAATTCTCAACCCCACTTAATTAGTGCGCCTAACTTATCCAATGCACCTAACTTATCCATTATCCAATGCACCTAACTTATCCAATGCACCTAACTCAAGTTTTCAACCTCACCAAGCTTTTCAAATTGCCTCAGTTATAATCTCTGAAAGAAGGATTCTATACGAGTTTCCAGCAAAACGAGCAAGGCCATGGATTAGATATACTTGTTGTTTTGATTTGACAAGGAACTTTTTTTGATTAACTGGAACTTTGAACCTTTGAATAGGTGGAACTTTGAACCTATTGTGGGAACCGAATTAAATCACCCTAGGTCAAATAATTCCTTCCATTTGGGGATTATTTGACCTAATTGGGAGTTACTCAATTTAATTGGGGGTTACCTAATTAAATTGAGAGTTACCTAATTAAAATTGGGATTGATTTGATTCCTACCCGGATTAGGGATTTGATTTAAATCAAATTAATCAAATCCCTAATTAATCAAATCTCACCTAATCGGGGAGGAATAATTCCTTTCCATCTACGGAATTATTCCTCTGAAACCCTAGCCTCCGAGGCTCCTATAAATACTTGGCTACGCACAAGGGTTAAGGTACGTCTAAATTCCTTCTGAAACTCTGCAGAAATTATCCCTCACAAGGCTCCGGCCACCACACACGGCTCTGGCCACCCAGTTTTCCTTGAAATACCCAACCTAACTTAGGCATCGGAGGGCCTTTGGCCAACACCCCCCGGGTGTGGTCCTTTTACTCCGATCTATTTTGCAGGGAGAAGGAAACGGTGACGAAGGAAGAGGAATCTCAATCGAATATTCTCGTGGGAGGAAATTTGCTCCCACAAATTGGTGCTTTCATTGAGAGCGCGAAATAATACTCAAAGCGTGCTCCAAATCCATTTTCCACACTTTTTTCCAATCAACCATGGTCGATACAAGACGTTGGAAGAGTAACACCACCACGACGGGCCCGTCTCATGGTTTTGTGGTGGAAGCCTCTCTGCAACCTCACGGAATTGTGGCTGCCAACGCCTTGCGTCCGCCTCCTAGCGCTTCGCAGCCACCTTCGACTGCCAGAATTGCAGAACAGCCACCGCAGACAGCTGCCGGAATTGTAGAACAGCCGGCGCATGGTCCTGTGACCTCCACAACCTTGCAGATGCAAGCGCCAGCGACCGGAGCTGCTCTGCCGCGCCCTCCTGCTGCCGGAACACAGTAGCAGCCACACCACTCAACTGCCGGACTTGCTCCACATCCCTACAGCTACTTTGACGCCTCCCCTGTCTTGGAGCAGATCCATCCTCTCCCTCCTCTGCCACCACGCTTGACGTATGCACCTGTGTACGCGTCTAATGGAGCCCTAGCTCATATGCCATTGGGCTCAATGCACACCTCTGGTCAGGTGGACCTTAACTCACGGGTTGATCAGCTCACATGAAGAGTCGACGATCAAAACAACCTGATCGGCCAACTACTCAGGCAGATCAACTTGAACCAAGGCCCTAACCTTGGACCCCGTGACGAGGAGAGGAGGACACACAAGCATGTCGGTGAGCAGTTCAAGAGGTCCCAAGCTGGTCAGGCAAGGGCAAACGGGCAGGGGAGAGAATGAGATCGTGCTGGCGAGATAGACATCTGCAAGTCGTACTCTAAGCTGGTCGACGATCCGTTCGAGGTTGGGTCCAAGGACCAATGTACGCAAAAGGCTGGGCCCACAGTCCAATGTCCATGCCCGCTTGGGCCCACAAGGAAGTAACCAATCCAGGCTGGGCCCACAAGGAGCTCGAGTTCGTGAACAATCGCTTGACGAGCACAACGATTGACGCTCACCAGCCCGCTCGAGGACTAACACACAGCAGCAAGCCGTAGAGGACTCCTCACAAGCTCAATCTCCTAATCTGCCCCACGTGCAGAACAACCAAGGGGATTGACCCTTGGGAACCGAGGAGGAAGTTAACGAGCGGCGCTCGAGACACCAAAGACATCAACCCGAGCCACCAGCCCTGCGGGCAGAAGATGTCGAGAAGTTAGTGAATGACCGACTCCAAAGTCTCCAACTTAAAGGAAGCATGGAGGAGGGCCTGCACAAGGAAATTGATCGAGTCGACTGCTCACCCTTTACATGCGAGGTGGAACGAGCTGCACTGCCGAAGCGGTTCACAACGCCATCCATCACTCCGTTCAAGGGAGACTCCGACCCCGAGAGCCATTTAAGGCACTTCAAGAGTGCCATGATCTTGTACAAGGCAGACGACGCCCTGATGTGCAAAGTGTTCGCGATGACTCTGCGAGGAGCAGCTCAAGACTTGTTCCACACTCTACCGTCCGAGTTGATAGGCAACTTTAAGGAGTTCGCCCTCATCTTTACAAAGGAGTACACCTTATACAAGACGGTGAGAAAGCATGCAGACCACTTGTTCAACCTACCCAAGAAACCAGACAAGCCTCTTCGAGACTACCTCAGACGATTCAAGGCTGAGAATGCGAACATCATAGGATGCAATGACCAAGTTGCATCCTCAGCTTTCCAAAAAGGCTTGCCAACCGAACACAAGCTATACCGCGAGCTGGCCATAACTCCAAGCAAAACCTTGGCAGAGGTTTTTGTGACGGCAGAGCGCTACGCACTTTGGGACGATGACCGTATCGCGGCGAAGAAGGCCAGCAAGCAAGCTGATCACCCGATAAGGCAGGTAAGCCAAAAAAGCAACAAGTTCGAGCACAAAGCCCGAGACAAGCGCAGATCGCGACCCCAAGAAGGAGGCTCGAAAACAGGAACCTTCACTAAGTTCACTATCCCGATCCACCATATCCTGGCACAAGTGAAGGACAAGCCATGGGTGAGAAGACCGCCACCCATGAGGGGAGACCCCTTTAGGAGGGACACCAATAAATACTGCGCATTCCACGGGGAGCACGGTCATTACACAAACAACTGCAACGCCTGGAAAAGGCACCTTGAGGAGCTAGTCAGAGACGGCCATTGCACATAATTCGTCGCAAAGAAGGATCGAGGATCGTGATGCGGCTGCCAAGGAAACTCCCCAAAAGGTCATACGGATCAACACCATTTTAGCTGACTCCTAGGAGTCCGGGCTGACCACCAAGGAGCGCAAGAGAAAGATCGCGCAGGCGACTTATGTCTCCCAAGTCACAATGGGCATACCAGTCATTGCAGATACACCCATCATCGGCTTTCAGAAGAAGGACTTGATCGGGCTTGATCTGCTGCATAATGACGCCCTAGTAATCTGCATCCAAATTGAACAAGCTATGATCGAGCGAGTTCACGTGGACGAGGGCAGCGCAGCCAATATCCTACAACTATTTGTTATCCAACAAATGGGATTAGAGCCCAAGATCAGCAAGCTTGCCAGATCACTCACCGGCTTCAATGGGGCCACGTCAATCACTGTTGGAACAATTGACCTAGACGTCCACTCACCCCCAGTGGTCTGCTCGCAAACCTTCATGGTCATTGATGAGGTCTCTCCCTATAACGGGATTTTGGGCCGACCATGGATCGGCAAGATCGAAGCCATCACATTTGCTCTACACCAGAAGATCCGCTACCCCATCCCTGGGGGCGGGATCGGGCAGATCAACAGTAACCAAGCCATGGCGAGGAGATGCACTGCCCAAGGGCTCAAGAAGAGCAAGCAGTTGCAGTTCACACCAGTAATGTAGGCTACTGACGTGGCAGGACACACTCCCAGTAGACAAGCAAGCCTAAACGGGAAGGGAGTTGCTACCTCAAAATAGCAATTAAAGAGCTAGGATTAAGGCGAGGGAATCAGCCCGGAAGACTCCCCTGAAAAGGATTGGAAGCCTGAGGATGACATTGAGTTAATACCCCCTGATCCTGGCCCGCCAGACAAAGAAGCGCAGATCGGCTCACGCCAGAATCTAGACGAGAAGGATTGAGATTAGGGAATCCACCCGAAAGGCTCCCTTGAACAAGGTTGGAAGCCTGAGGAAGACGTTGAGTTAGTACCCCTCGATCCTGACCAGCCAGACAAAAAAGCGCGGATCGGTTCGCGCCTAAGCCTAGACGAGAAGGTGGAGCTGACCACCTTTCTCCAGAAGAACAATGACATGTTCGCGTGGTCGCCATTTGACATGCCTGGCATCGACCCAAACATCATCTGCCACCGACTCCATGTCAACCCCCCCAGCAAACCCGTGGTGCAGAAGAGACGTAACTTTGCTCCCGAGCGAGTTGCGGTCATCGAAGCCGAGATTGATAAGCTTCTAGCTGCTGGCTTCGTTGAAGAGGTCTCCTACTCAGAATGGCTGGCCAACGTTGTACTGGTGGCGAAACAAGAAAAGGGCAAATGAAGAGTTTGCGTCAATTACACCGACCTCAACAAAGCTTGCCCTAAAGACAACTTCCCATTGCCGAGAATCGACCAGCTCGTGGATTTAACTTCTGGCAATTAGCTGCTCAGTTTCATGGACACCTACTCCGGCTATAATCAAATCCTAATGTATGAGGATGACAAGGCGAAGACTTCTTTCATCATAAAGAGAGGGACCTGCTACTACAAGGTCATGCCTTTTGGGATGAAGAACGCTGGAGCAACCTACCAAAAGCTCGTGAATAAAATTTTCAAGGAGCAGATCGGTAAAACCATGGAAGTCTACGTGGATGACATGCTGGTCAAAGCCCCTAAGCGAGCAGACTACATCAAGAACCTCACTGAGGCGTTCAGCCTGCTCCGCCACTATCGCATGAAGTTGAATCCAAGTAAATGCACGTTCGGTGTATCGTCCGGCCGATTCCTGGGATACTTAGTAACTCAACGAGGTATCGAGGCGCACCCATGCCAAATCAAGGCCATTCTCGAGATGAAGTCACCTTCAACAGTAAAGGAAATACAAAGTCTGACGGGCAAAGCAGCGGCCCTCAATCGATTCCTCTCAATATCTACCGACAAGTGCAGACCATTCTTTAAGGCTTTGAAGAAGGGGCAAAGAGACAAATGGGACAAGGAGTGCGAAGAAGCTTTCCAGAATCTAAAGACTTACCTCACTTCACCTCCCCTACTCTCGAAGCCAGTTCCTGGTGAAGACTTACTCTGATCTATTTTGCAGGGAGAAGGAAACGGTGACGAAGGAAGAGGAATCTCAATCGAATATTCTCGTGGGAGGAAATTTGCTCCCACACCTATGTACGTGGAACTTTTGATATTTGGTTTGTATCAGGTCTAGACATCATGGGGATGTTAATCATTTTGGAACTTGCTGTTTTGATTAGGTGGAAGTTTGAACCTATGATATGTCTTTTGAATAGGTGGAAAGTTTGGATGTTGTGTCTTTTGATAGGTGGAAAGTGTATTTGGGTTGTTCATTTTGTATTTCCATGGATATTGTAATGGATATGGTTAATTGGGAATGTATTTCCATGGTCCTACTTATGACAGAGGCTTGATTTCTAATTGAAAATGTTTGCTTACCTTCTCAAACTATCAATGGAGTATATCAATTGATTCCTTTTTATCAATTACAAACACATTTGTCAAACACCAAAGAAAGTTTTACATTTTAAACACAACTATTACAAAACTCATCTTCCAAAGTTTTACATTTCCACTCCCCTTCCTACACCACATTACAGGGGCAACTGCAAATACACATTACTACCTTTGTGTTTGGCACACATCAACCACAATGCAATCACAAACAGTAAAATACATAGCCCAAACCAAGTCTTTCCTGCCTTCGATTTTTCCTTAGTAGACTTTTTTTTCATCTTCCAGCCTGTTTATTTTCCTTAGCAGCCCGGGTATGATTTAATTTGATCTCTCACACATTTCAGGGTCACCCCATTCCCATAATGTACATCTATTTTGCACAATTTTCATAACCAATTCAAACAAATTTTAGGGTATAATTTCCCTAATTAGAATAAACAAATCAAAACCCCAAATTTTGATTTGCAAACTTACCCTCCCATGGACATAAAACCTCCTCCTTGGATGTGAAGCAGTCCAAGATGTCTACACATTTGCAGTCTTCCCACAGTAGCAGACCATTGAAGCCAACATCCTTGCATTGCCCCCCTCAATGTGCGCATTCCACCTCTGTGAACCATGTCATCCCTCACGTAAGTTCCTCCTCATCTTCCCTGATTGGGTTTTTAAAATAAAGTATGTCCCTTTTATTCAAGGGTTTAGGGTTCGACAATCGTAGGCATGTAGATTTGGTGGAGTTGGATGCGAAATGACAAAAGGAAAGTGTCGAATTTTGATTTGGTGGAGTTGGATGCGAAATGCTTGCAAGCACGTGACAGAAGTTGACTGAAAGTTGGAAGGAAAGTGTCGAATTTTGATGTTGGGGATACATTGGCGAAATAAAAAAATTAATATCCTTAATTTTCTGAAAACAAAGGATAGACGGTCAATTAAAAGTTAGGGACAAGTTTAGGGGGCATTTCATCCGTTTACCCTAAAATTAATCTCATGTGAATAGTAATTTCTCTTGGATTGCCATGGCAATGGGTGGCAAAGGAAAAAAATATATATTTCTAGGGCACACAATATTCACGTGAATAATAACCTGCCTTTACTTATCCTTATCATTTACCATGACAAATAGGTGTTATAAATTGTAGCCATGTAAATAATGAATAGTGAGGAACATCATACTACTATAGTTTATTCAGGATGGCTACTTCTCATGTTAATATTTTAATTTTGTGCATTGATTCTTGTACGAGACTTACATCACTTCCATTTGAGCAGAGAATAGCATAGGCCGGGCGGCCGAAATCACTCACATCAACACAACTGATAATCAATTTTAAACCTAATGCTAGGTTTCTGTTTCTTGGTGAATCGAAGTCAAATGGCAAGTTCGGAGAATCGGGAACCTGCTGCATGCATCTATAAACAATCATAAGAATGAGTTAGTTGGTTATTATCAATCAGCCTTTTGACATCATCCCAAGGCAAGGAGGGCTATTAATGCCCCAAAGTTGAGTTGTGATCTATCTGTTTGTGATATCAGTCAAGAACATTAAAACATGGACCTGCATGCGTAACGGTCAGTTAGCTGCACATAAATGATATGTGACACTGCAAATTAAAGTCTTGGACGATAGGGGAAGACCACTGGCCAGCTGTCGATTGTATCCATCCATGATCTATACAATAGCACAAATGTCCACAAATATGTGAGCTAAGGAAAGAAGAATTGGAAGAGAAAAGTCAAGGTGAGATGCCAACTTTGAACATTAATGAAGAGAAAAGTAGAAGAATGACCACGATTACTTCATGCATCCAGAAAGTTTGCAACGTTGAAACAGAAAGAGAGAGGAGAAAACTCATGCCCTGCCCATCTACTTCATGCATCTACGTGTCCCGATCAAACTCATGCCACATATACTACTTTTTGTTTTTATATATTTTGCTTTTTTATTAGGAATATTTGTAGAAATATCATTTTAACTTATACATCAGTTTCAATTTGTCATCTTAAAGAAAAATTTAAGCAAAATGTCACCTTAAGTTTTCAAAATTCATGATTTGTCACCTGACTTTAACATCATCCAATTTTCCATCCATTTTGAAGGGTATTTTAGTCTTTACAAGCAAAAGGATTTACATAGCTTTATATTTAAATTATATAAAAAAAGAGGGTTTACATATTTGAAGTATTGTATTATTTGTTACATCTCAACCGATCATCTTATGCATCTCAATCCATTTCTATTAAGGAGAGGAGATTGTATAGAAGATGATCAATTGAGATGGTACAAAACAGTTTTATTATTTTCTTCTCAATACAAAAATAAATCTTTTTTCATTTTCACCCAGAAGGGACACTTAAAGGAATTAGAGCTTTGGTTTTGTCCTAAAACGTCAAGTAGTAGTCTAACTAAAAAAAAAAAATGCATTTCTGTCACTCGAAAATAATTCAAAATAATCAGTTGGATAATTATGTTATTAAATAATGAATAAACTTTTAAAACTAATTTTATAAGAAGCATCTGCTGATAAACACCCTTTGCTAGAAGCACTTTCGTAATAACACGCTGGTACGTAACAACACGAAAGTTTTTACCTAATCCAAGGCAAAACAATATGTAGAAAGCGAAAAAGTAAGCTAGACTTATTAATTAAGAGACAATGAGATTATGATAGTGACCTTCTAAGGAAGATGAATCAAACCTAGGCAGCTGGAAACTAAATATTGAGGTTATTTATTTAACTCTCTCTTCTTCTTTTTTATTTATGGTTAAAGGCTGATATATAACTTGTTTATAGATCCGGTAAAGCATTAGATTCCGTAATTTCTTGGCAGCATAAAGTTAATTAATTTTCTGACCTAGTCATGGACTAGCACTATACTTAACCTATTTGATAAAATCTTTAGTTGTGGTATGCCACATCATTTTTCGAGTCTTAAAGTTATAAAATAAACCTAAGTTGGAAGAGGGAAGTCAATTTTGGATCATCTGAATTGGATTTTTTTGGCTCTTTTCCTTTTTCTTCAGAGTGCTTGGTTCCAGCTATCATTCTTATTATTTTCTATATGAATGAGAGAGAGAGAGAGAGAGAGAGCCCACTAGGTCGACTAATGTGACACTTGAGGTGGACATTCACATTTGATAATTGATGATGTATCTAGCTCCAATCCAAGTCCAAAATAAAAAGAAAAAAAATTGTTGGATTTTACTCTTGAGGACGAGACACTACCATATTATTATAGATATACATGCACGATATATATACTTTGTACAAATTGGGATTGTGTATAATGACAAGATTCTCCTCTCTCTCTCTCTCTCTCTCTTTCTCTCTCTCCTTCTCTTGAAACAAGACTTTGCGATCCACCCCATACCAAAAAGGTCTCAAATCTTTTTGAAGAGATTGACATCAGCTTTCCTTTTTCTGTCAAACTAAATCACTCCCTTATCAATCTTAATTGCTAGCTAGCAGCCCAAGCAACCATATATATATAAGGGCAAGTGAACCCCACAACCCCCAACCAAATTGCACGACTCATCAATTATCATCATATCCTTTTACTTTCGTGTCACCAAAAAAAAATCAGCAAAAAGACTATAACCAGATCAGATTGCGATCTTCGGCTTCCGAAAAAGTTATATCGATTATCTATTCCCACCGCTATTATCATTGACTGGAATATGCATATTGACCATATGCCAAGCTAATTATAAGTGTTCGTAAGCAATTTGACTAGAATTAATCATTTTGTGCTAACATTCTCCCTTTTATTGGATGTGTATGGCCGTTGATTGAGAAAAACTTTCTTATCATCAATTGTATACAATTATATTATATCTTAAGATTTTCTTTTGTTGATGATTAATTTTAAAGATCCGAGCGTCACCTCACCCAAAACCAACGTCTCAAAATTTTTTACTGTTGTGGTAGTACAAGATTTGACACAGACTTAGCGCAACAAGTTTACAACTTAAAAGAAAGAGGCCTTCAACAATCATCCACTCATTGTTTTCCCAACCTGGAGTGGGGTCATTACCCCTACTTCAAGTTGATCTTGAACCTTGCTTGTTAATTGAACCTAGGAAAGAGCAGGGAGACCGCAAGTTAAAAAATCATGACTGATTTTTTATCTTGTGCTTTCTATATATGTGACGTGAATGTGAAACTTTCATGTATCCCAGAGAACATGTACAATATTTCTATATATATCAAGACAGGGAAGATGTTGGAGATTTAAGAACCAAACCCATGATCTGTCATTAATGCATGTCAACGCATGACGTGTCTCAAAGGTGTACGTTTGTTTGTACATGTATGTATGTATATGTATGTTTGTATGTCAAAAGTCGTAAGTCTCTATGGGCCCAAATCAAAACCAGAGGACTCATAGTTTGTGAGAAAACCACCTAGAAGGGCAGCCCCAGTTTGCATGGACTTTAAATAATTTGTTTTTGTTTTGAATTCAGATAAGTTCAACTTTTTGAGGGGTGCGATGGGTCATCGGTCATCCACTATATAGTATCATAATCCCCCCTTGCTCAAAACAAGTCAATTTTGCTATATTATTATGCATTTCCTGGATTCAAACTTAATTAATGATTATGATGTATCTCTCCTGTTTGTTGTATATTTGTTTATTATTCTTGAATGAGACAGAAGGGTATGGGATGGGATGGGATAGGATGAGAGAAAAAAACAGTACAACTTGTTCTTCTACCATGCATGTTTCATTTGGTATTTTGCACCTTTAGGGGTGGAAACCACTCCTAATTAAAAACAACCTTGTTATGATGTTGTCAATTACGAACTATAAATTTTATGGCTAATTGCACAAAATACCCAAATTTTAGGGTTCATTTTTAATTCGTGCCCGATCATTTGAGGATCCTATACAAACTCCTATATTTTAACTCACGATCGAAAATCTACTTATGCGGGATATGAGTTTTGGGTACATAATTTGGGGGTTTTATGTATCTAGGCTCATATGTACGGTTTTCTTGAGTCTCTGTATGAGTTGGTGAATCTTTACCCAACATTTCAAATTTTAGGGTCACCTATATTTCATGACTTTGCTTAAAGATCATCACTTGAAAATAAAATAAAATAATAAGGCATATATAAAATTGTTAGGTGATTTAAAGGGTGCAAATAAATACAATCTAGAAGATAAAAAAATGTCTATAATTTGAATGATACCTGGAGGAAAACTTTAAAAATAGACAATTTTGATCATATTGGAAGCTAATTGTGCATAGTCCCCTTTGCACGAAATCTCATATCACTCTTTGTATCACTTGATATTTGAGCACCACACAAGATCGTTTGCTTTGTCATTTTATTTGTTTATTTATAAAGTGATATTCTAAATTATGCTAAATTAAGTGAGAGGCATTTGAATTTGGGGCAAACACATTGCCCTACTCAACTGGTTTAACTCATTTATGCAATCTTTTGCAATCTTTACGACTTCGATTTTAAGATTTTAGCTTTAGGGTTTGAGTTGTTGCCCTAAAACCTATTCTACACCCTAGACCTAGAGTAATTTTCCAGACCAAAAAAAGCACCCTAGAGAACAGAGTACATGTACATAATCTAAAAAGTAAATGGAAATGGATGTTCGAACAGCTGGAGACTCCGCAAAGCCTATTTCAGTCCAGGAAACTTTTTTACAGATATTCATATTATAATAATATAAATTCACATAATCGCTTTCTGTAGAAGTCATTCTCTGCTTTACAGATAAGGTGCGGCTAGCTGTTTTCAAAGTGTTCTTTGTCACAATTCAATTAAACTAAGTATTAAAATTCATTAATCAGAATGGTAAACAGAGTAAAAGCATCAACTGTCAACTCTAATAATTTATACTTAAATATTTATATAATTAAATCAAATTAATTTATATATAAACATGTTTTGACCTATGAACTTTAATTGGCGTGCGGACCCATGCATGCCACTGTAGACACGTGGTTGCATTTTATTCGAAGTACACATGCACGTACGTAATATGTACATGCGTAGAATAAAACATTAAACTAAACAAATTTTTTGCATAAACCCATGATGGATCGTACAAAAATACAAGTGGCATTAATTCAAGGAAGCTTTGACAAAGCCAGTTGTAATTTTGGAGTTTTGATCGATTCTCCTATTAAAATATTATATCTTGCAATAATTTATCATCTTGACATTCTATATATTTATAAGTAATTTACTTAACAATTATTAATCATGGAATAACCAGTTTATTTAATTAATTGGTAGCTGCAGTTGACTTATTAATAAAATGGACACGTGGGTCAGGCTTGGCCAGGGGTAGACCACAACTTGTAAAATGTAAGCTTGGTCTAAATATTCTAACATTTTAGTTAATTTATTGAGCTTCCCATGATGTTGCTTGTGATTTACATTGTTGTTATAGTCAAATTACAAAAATATATCAATGGCGTCAATGAGAGTCTAGTTCAGTGAAAAATGGTCTTCATTTGCAGGTCAGTAGTCTTAAGTTCGAATCCAAACGACGCTTTAGTAATACGTATGAGAAAATACCCCTTCCCTTCCGAACAAAAACTAACCCAAAAGAAGGGTCCAACATGGATTCAAATACTACATATTATAAACAATTATATGGAAAATTTGGAATGTGAGCCTAGGATCGAGTGCAAAATTAAGTTGTCTTGACTCTAAATAATACTATGCTAAATTGTCTTGACTCTAAATAATACTATGCTAAATTAAGTTTAAAAATTCAATGTCAAATTTTAATAAAAATGGTGGAAGTGTAGTTTATGCTAGCATGATTAAGCAACTAAGGACATGCACTTCCTGTATTTAGCAAAGACTTTGACTTTAGATATACGTATATATAATATATACACACACACAAACAATACAGAAAAGAGAGTAAGAGATCACTTGAATTTTGACTTTAATACTGTCAACTGATAAATATGTACCAAATGTTTTGACAGAATTGAATATATATTGCTAGATCTCCAAGACTAAAATTTTCAAAAATCTCCAAGTTTTTTTTTTCCTCTTTACAATTGAAAATAGTTGAACTTGGGTCTAACATAATCTTAACTCATTTTCAAACCTTTATTCTAATCTAATCCTAATTCAACCTCCGCTTTACTTCATAAAGAAAAGATAAAAAAAAGGTAGTTCTAGTTGATCCAAGTAATTTACTTCGTAATTAGTCCCCTTCAATTTTCTCTTTGTTGATGAGTAGGAATGAGAGAAAGTAAAGGACACACTAGTTATTAGACATTGTAATACTTTTGATTCCAATACAAAATCAGGTATATATTTATATAAGCAAGAACATTATCAAACTTCAACATATTTTTTTAATGACATTGCTTTGGTAAACCTGTCACATTAGTTCTATTCACCATCAAACACTTGAAACTTAGGCCCCGTTTGTTTGACCGGAATAATATAGTTGGAATAGGAATGTACTCCATTTTTCCTCACTATCTTGGAGTTATTTTCTTTTCTAATTTTAATACAGCCAATTAATGAAAGGGCATTTGCAGTGAGTTTACATTCCAAGTAGTTCTATGGCTCTTAAGTGGAATTGACTCCAGTCAACTTGGGTAAATTCCTTAGTTATGTTGGATTCCATTAAAATCACCATATGCATTTTGATGTTTTACAGGATTGGTCTTCCCCTCAACTTGAAGTTAACTCTTTATAGGCATCTATTAGATATTGATGTATCGCCTATCAACCCTTGTACAATGACTCTTTTGGAATTCCATTCCAAAATGCACTCCTGCAGTAGCAGCGTTGTCACATTACATGGTCAGTGTAATAACAGTTTTGTCATAGTATCAATGTAATAACAGTTATCTTTTATATGTTCCAATGTGCGAATTAGTGTGCCATGTTGTTTCAGTTTATTAGTGTGCCTTGTTGTTTCAGTTTCAACATCATAAACTTTTCTTACCCATCAATTGAAAATCTCCGGTATGCTTTCTAGTCTTTGCTTGCAGATGGCATCAAGAATGTTGTAAACCCCATAGTGCTAAAGATGCAATATCAAAGTCATTTTGTTTCATGGTCTCAATGCATGAGATTTTCTCTCTTTCAAGCAGTTCATAGTTATTTTGTAGGTGCCTCCTCTTCAATTTCTCTTCCTCTAGTTGTGCTTGTAGCTTTTTGTTTTGTTCTTCTTGTTGTTCAAGCTTCTTCTTTAGTTTCTTTGTTTTTTTTTATGAGCTTCCTTTTCACTACAGATTTTTTCAATAAATGCATTTTTTTCCATGCACGATTGAATTGCAACCTGCATCTTATACTTGAAATCATCTGCTTTGTCTATCCAATAATCAATTGCTTCTTTGAGCTCATGGATGCGTTCATGGGTAGGCTTCATTTCATCCTCGTAGTACTCTGGTATTGACCCCACCATCTCCACAAAAATGTTTTGATACATCTGTTGAAATTGGCCCAAATTAATGTTTTCTGCTTTTGCCTTATGTCGACCAACTTTCATGCAGCCGAAAGTTGTGTTTTGTTGATAGAATTATTTATTAACAATTGGACAAAGGAAAGAGGAAACATGCAGCAAATCACGTGGCCAAAGGAAGAGAAAAATGGGAAGCCACGATTGTTGAAAGTGGGTGGCCAATAATATTGCATGGAATGATGATGTCTTTAGTGGGAGACAAAGCATGGTGCAATGATGAAGGATTTTTTCCTTCTTTGGTTGGCCATCACGTGGGTTGGCATATGGTCATTAATTGAAGGTGGCTGGTTGGCTTTTGGAAAGTGTGAATGGCTTCTTTTTCAAATGCTGGTAGTTGTGCACTTTCGGCATATTAATGCTCATTGTCTTGCGGAGCAATTTGGGAGAGCTGGACCATATCTTTTGGCTACAAAAGAGGAGCAAGCTGTAAGGAGTGTGCGTGGGGGCATTTGTGCCGCACCATTTGGGGTGCCGTGAGCACCATTGCTCAGAGGGGCTAAAACAGAAGTGAGGGACACTTCCACACAGAGAGAAATACTAGAGAGCATCACCATGATGGTGGAGATAAACTCCTCTTTGGTTACACGAGATGTTCAAGGAAGATCAAGCCATTTCAAGGTTGAGTCTTCTTCATTTGTTCCTTGTGTTTGTGGGAGGTTTATTTCTTTGTATTGTTCTTAGTGTGTTCTTTCCTAGTGAGCAAGAACAATCCTGTGTTCTTGGCTCTTGTGTGTGGTTAGCCAGAGAGTAACTTGGGTGTATTTGGGATTTGGGTTGTGAGAGTTAAACTCTGTAATTCCTAGGATAGGTGAGAGGGTTAATCTCTTTTTTTGGTTGTAATCTCTTTTGGGATACTAGTGGAATTTCTCGCTGTCTTCGAACTGGATGTAGGCTACACACGGGCCGAACCAGTATAAATCCTTGTGTCGTTTGGATTTCTGTATTTCATATTTTGCTCTTGTTGTTTCAACGGTTTCATATCCACCATCCATGTGCAATCCGCTTCCGCTGCGCACAACAAGTGGTATCAGAGCTCCAGTTTTTCGATCTGGTGGAGTTTTGTGTTCGTGATGATGGAACCAGGAGACGTTGAGAAAATATGAAATTATTTTGACAGGAGAAAAATTCCAGACTTTGGTGTTGAAGATGAGAGCCTTGTTAGTGCAACTGGGGCTGCTCAAGAGGCACTAAAGGGTATCTAAGCATGGCCAGCAACGTGTTCCAATGATGGAGAAGGATGATGTCTTGCATCGGGCACTCACTGCGATTGGATTGCAGTTAGCAGACGGTGTTCTTCGTGAGGTTGCCGATGAGACTACACATGCTGGGCTATGGCTGAAATTGTGGAGAATACATTTATGACCAAATCATTTTCAATCGGTTGTATGCCAAACAACGATTGTACACTCAGTGGTATGGCGGAAGGTACACTTAGTCAAAACTATCTTGTTGAGTTCAATAAGATTTTCATGAATGTGTAGGTCATGAATATGAAAATATGATGATAAGGATTAAGCAGTAATGGAGGAAAATCGCGTTCCAAGGTGAATGTTCAGGAGGACAAATGCAACTTTGTCACAAGGAAGGGCATTGGAGATTCGTTTGCCCATCAATCAAGGAAAGAAAAAGAGTCTAATAATTCCTCTTGCAGGTGCTTTTGTGGATGTCGTAGGGAGGATAAAATTTATGTTCCTCCTATGATCGATGATTCCGGTGTGCCATGTCTGGGGTGTGATTTTTTTACTTGTCTTTGGTGATTTTTGAAATTTTCTTTCACGGTGGAGTTTCAAGAGTTTTTTTGTGAGTGTTCCTTGTGGGTAGTGTGTAGTTTGTTGCTTTGATTTTCTCTATGTACTTTGGGTAGCATTGTTTATGGCTACATGGGTTTTTTCCTTTGATCATTAGTTTTTCAAGTGAGGGTTTTGATTGTAAGGGGTTATCTTTCGGGAGGATGATTCCCTCCTATGACAGCTGAAATTGTTCGTTCTGCTACTTGGTCGCCCGGGCTATGCGTGTATCGTAGCGGAAGAAGCTTGAGGTTCAAGCGTTTAAGGTTTGTGCGGTTTATGCACGTACATTCAGCTGGTGTGGCTTGGTTATGAGGATGACATTGAAGAGGTTCTTCTGTTGGGGTCATCTGGTTCAATCGAAGCACACATTTTTGGTTGCAAGTTCAAGGAGTGCTTGAGCTTGATTTGGTAAGAGGAAGATGAGCGATGGAAAGTTCTACTGTGGCTTGGCAAATTTGTGCCAAGGTGGAGATTGTTGAAATTGGCCCAAATTAATGTTTTCTGCTTTTGCCTTATGTCGACCAACTTTCATGCAGCCGAAAGTTGTGTTTTGTTGATAGAATTATTTATTAACAATTGGACAAAGGAAAGAGGAAACATGCAGCAAATCACGTGGCCAAAGGAAGAGAAAAATGGGAAGCCACGATTGTTGAAAGTGGGTGGCCAATAATATTGCATGGAATGATGATGTCTTTAGTGGGAGACAAAGCATGGTGCAATGATGAAGGATTTTTTCCTTCTTTGGTTGGCCATCACGTGGGTTGGCATATGGTCATTAATTGAAGGTGGCTGGTTGGCTTTTGGAAAGTGTGAATGGCTTCTTTTTCAAATGCTGGTAGTTGTGCACTTTCGGCATATTAATGCTCATTGTCTTGCGGAGCAATTTGGGAGAGCTGGACCATATCTTTTGGCTACAAAAGAGGAGCAAGCTGTAAGGAGTGTGCGTGGGGGCATTTGTGCCGCACCATTTGGGGTGCCGTGAGCACCATTGCTCAGAGGGGCTAAAACAGAAGTGAGGGACACTTCCACACAGAGAGAAATACTAGAGAGCATCACCATGATGGTGGAGATAAACTCCTCTTTGGTTACACGAGATGTTCAAGGAAGATCAAGCCATTTCAAGGTTGAGTCTTCTTCATTTGTTCCTTGTGTTTGTGGGAGGTTTATTTCTTTGTATTGTTCTTAGTGTGTTCTTTCCTAGTGAGCAAGAACAATCCTGTGTTCTTGGCTCTTGTGTGTGGTTAGCCAGAGAGTAACTTGGGTGTATTTGGGATTTGGGTTGTGAGAGTTAAACTCTGTAATTCCTAGGATAGGTGAGAGGGTTAATCTCTTTTTTTGGTTGTAATCTCTTTTGGGATACTAGTGGAATTTCTCGCTGTCTTCGAACTGGATGTAGGCTACACACGGGCCGAACCAGTATAAATCCTTGTGTCGTTTGGATTTCTGTATTTCATATTTTGCTCTTGTTGTTTCAACGGTTTCATATCCACCATCCATGTGCAATCCGCTTCCGCTGCGCACAACAACATCTTTTCTTGGCTGATGCTTCTCTTGCTGGACATTAACAGTGGTGTCAATTGTGGTCATCAATATCGTTTTAAAAGGAAAATATATATATATAGTTCTTTTATTTTCTTTCTTAAAATAGGGGGAAAGTAGTTTGAATTTGTTTTTTGAGTTTTTATACCACTTGTTCATTCTGGTCAGTGGCAATGTCTTCATCCATGTTGTGTTCATTCATTTTTTCCTGCTGAAATAAGAAAGAAAGAATTGTTGAATTAAGGTTGTTGTACTTGGATATTTGAATCTTTTATCTTGTCTAATTTCTGAAAAGTATACCTTTTGCTCATGGATTTGAGATTTTGTTTGCTCTGCATTTTTTTTTACAGTTTCACAACTGGTAAACAGTTGTTGCTGAGCAATATCATTTTCCCCTTTGCAAGTATTTTGCTTTTGACCCTTGCACTGTACAAGCATTAACAATAGAATCAAGTTAGTCAATAAGATACCTTATTCAGATTAGTAGTAATCCAGCTATAAAACTCAAATCTATATATCAAATCTAAATATTTGTGGAGTCTTGATCTTGAGCCGCTTGTTTATACCTTTTATGCAGTTGTTTAAGCAATTGGTCTTGATTCTTTTGTTCATTCTCATCTTGATTCTCTTCGTTATCTTCATCATCTCCACCATCATTATGCTCGGTATCACTCTCTTTTTCTTCATTGTCGTCTTTATTTTCAGCAATGGTTATCAGTTTTTGTAATGCCGTAGTGTATATATATATATGTTGATATATTGGATGATGAGTACCTTAATGTGCTCATTTTTCCAATGAGTTAGCTTCACGTTCAGCTCTGGAAGGCTCCATCTCGCAGCTGCCGGAGTCATGTCTTCTCTTCCAACAATAGGACTTATCAAGTTACCTCTTTGACATAACCAATACTACAAACATGGTTTTCAATGTGACGTGTTAATACATATGAAGTGAAAGCGATTATAGTATTAACAACCGATGGGATGTAGTTTCTTACCAGTATTAGAACAAGGCATCCACTGACACTTGGCTGCTTTTTCTTGTCTTTCTTGTTCTTGATTGCTTGGTCCAAACCAAAGTGCATGTAGTCCCGCACTCCCTTTGCCCAGTTATATTGCTTCATATCTTTCACGGTATTTATTGTTGTCACATATGTCCAAGCTAGTGTACATCCTGAGTTGCAGAATAAGTTGCTGATGAATAACTCTAGAATTATGAACCTTGTGACATCCATTGGCCCCTGAGGTGTCTCATCCTCCTGTGCTTTGTCCAGAAATCTATCAATTTCAGTCTTGGTGATCTTTTCGACTCCCATGAAGTATTTGTTCACAAAATCCAGTTTCGGTCTAGTTGATGTTGTTGTGTTTGGCAGCTGCTTGCCATGGTTCGGCAACCCAAAGATGTCAGCCACATCTTGGCTTGTAATTGCATACTCATTGCCAGCTCCAAAGTTGAAATTTTTGGTCTCAGGGTTGTAGGTATTGATTAGTCTAAGAATGTCATAGTTAGACTTTTTGCAATTTGTGTTTGTTAGGTAGCCCTCTCTGTAAGCACTGATTAGGTTCCAAAATGGTGTCTTGGCTAGTTGTCTGAGGGCCTGTTTGTTTGCATTAAGTCTGTCTTTTATGTTGCTCAATGTGGTCTGAAGAGCGGCTTCGAGGCCTTGGAGGGAAGGAACTAATGTTTGTGCAAATAATCTCACGGGAGAATATTCGCTTCTAGATCCTTGAACCTTCGATCTTCCTTCTCTCTCTTCCTCGCTTCCTGTAAAATAGATTGGAGTAAATAGACCACACCCGGGGGGTGTTGGCCAAAGGCTCTCCGATGCCTAAGTTAGTTCGAGTGTTTGTAGGAAAACAATAGCTAAGCAAAGGGTACGGAGTTTGTATGGTGTAAACCGGGTGGCCGGAGCCGTGTGGAGAAAATATGGAGAGTGGAGAGTGGAGAGGGAGAGAGAGCTTCGGGTATTTTCTCGGGTTTTTCAAGTACCTTGAATAATGACTGAGGTCATCTATTTATAGGTGCCTCGGGGCTAGGGTTTTGTAGAGATCGAGTCGGATAATATCTGAATTATCTAGTTTAATTATAAGATAATACCCTATAATTAGTATATTATCCCTTTGATAAGATAATAACCAAATTATTGATATTATCTCATTAATTATAAGATAATATCCCTTTATTATGATAATATCTCAATTAATGATATTATCTTTATTAATTATGAGATAATACCATATAATTAAGATATTATCCTGATTAATCAATTATCCCAATAAATGGTTTAATTAATTAATTTAAGGGATAATCTTCTTTTCCACGTGGCGTGCTCTGATTGGAGACGAAAATATTTGCTCCCACAAATGCCCCCCAGCTTCTGCATGGCGCTTGCGTGGCATGTAGGAGATGAAATTATTTTTCGGGCTCTCCAGTTGGACTCTTTTTGCAGATCGGTTTCCCAATTGGAGTAGGCTTCTGACTGTTCTTGGAGTTGGATTCCCAATAGGAATGAACTTGCGATTCCTTCTTGACCCGGGTTGTCCAACTTGTATAAATACATGGCTTCTCTTCACTCTTTCTCACATCGCAAACTTAACTTCTCTACTTTCTAGCTTGAGAAAGATCTTGGAGATTTTGTACTGCTTGTCGAAGAGAGGAGTTGCCGTGCATCCCAAGGTAAGTCGAGCACGTATATTTTTTCTTCGTCTTCTCTTTTTCGCCGCAACGACCAGCTAGGTAGGACTAGGCTGGTTGTCGTCGTGATTGGCGGCCGAAGACGATTGGAGAGTCGATGGCCGCTGGTGGCTGCTGAGCGAGTATCGAGAGGAAGTTGGTGGTTTGCCCCCTGCCCAAGATGTTGAGAGATGGAAGTAGAATGGTCTAGACTATGATGATTTGCCGGTTGGGCAGGATGAGTGTTCTGCCGAATCCCCCGTTGATGAAGAGGCCAAGGATCCCTTTTACTGAGAAGACTCAAGTAAGAGTTCCCTCGTCATCTGCTCGAGTGAAGTATTCTTCTACAACGTCATCGGCTGATCCAAAGGTGGACAAGTGTAGCCCTGCAGGGGATGTAGGCGTGTCTGATCTGCTGAAGACAAACTTTCTGTTAAGCCCATCCTCTTATGTTGAGCTAGTTGATCAAATCCGTCCGGCTGGCTGTGGTGGCAAACGTTATGGATCAGGCATGTGGAGCTGCTGAGATCGTGGCTGATCATGTGGATGCTAAACAAGCTACGGATCAGGGATCCCCTGCTGGCGTCTCGGAGTAGATGAAGACTCATTTATTTCTCTTCAGCTTTTGTAGCCTGCTTTCTTGTTTGGAATAACTCGTCTGGTTTGACCATCTTCTTTTTGTTGAACTCGGCCAGTTGGTCAGTTTGCTATGAAAATTTCAGTTGCTCTTTCTAACTTCAATTTGCATAGTGCCTTGTGAATTGCTTGAGTGTCTCTAGGTTGTGGCATGTTTTGGCCTATGTCCGGAGACGTGTCGATGAGAGTGGCCCGTTTGGCCGACGTCCGGAGACGTGTCGATGAGAGTGTGGCCCGTTTGGCCTACGTCCGGAGACGTGTCGATGAGAGTGGCCCGTTTGGCCTACGTCCGGAGACGTGTCAATGAGAATGGCCCGTTTGGCCTATGTCCGGAGACGTGTCGATGAGTGTAACCCGTTTGGCCTACGTCCGAAGACGTGTCGATGAGTGTAGCCCGTTTGGCCTACGTCATGAGACGTGTCGATGAGAGTGTGGCCCGTTTGGCCTACATCTAGAGACGTGTCGATGAGAGTGGCCCGTTTGGCCTACGTCCGGAGACGTGTCGATGAGAGTGGCCCGTTTGGCCTACGTCCGGAGACGTGTCGATGAGTGTAGCCCGTTTGGCTGACGTCCGGAGACGTGTCGATGAGAGTGGCCCGTTTGGCCTACGTCCGGAGACGTGTCGATGAGAGTGGCCCGTTTGGCCGACGTCCGGAGATGTGTCAATGAGAGTGACCCGTTTGGCCTAGTCCGAAGACGTGTTGATTGCTTTTGCGAACACTTCATTGGAAAGAAATGCTTGAAATTGTATTGATGTCGATGTCACTACATTGCTTTATTAAACAAAAGAGATGAGTTGCACGGGTAACATCAAAAGTAACTTGGCTTCAATGAAGGTGAGGGAGGCTCGACCGCCTGCTTAGAGGCGAGCTGATAGGTGAGGATCTTCGTGGATAATACCCCTGGATGTGATGGGCATTCCATTGTCTTAGTACCTCCTTCCCTTAAAAGATGATGTCAGGATCGTCTTCCATGACTGGGTAGCTGGCGACGGCTTGGGAGACGAAAGTCGCTTTGCTTGATCTTTCTCTTCTGCTCCCTGGTGGTCAGCCCAGACTCTTGGAGTTGGTTAGAATCGTGTTGATCCGTATGACTTTTTTCGTGGAGGCTCATTGGCAGCAGCATCACAATCCTTGATTTGTTGGATAGACCCAATTGCAATGAATTCCGTGCAATGGCCATCTCTGACCAGCTCTTCGAGGTGCTTTTTCCAGGCGAAACAGTCATTTGTGTAATGGCTGTGCCCTTCATGGAATGCGCAATATCTACTGGTATCTTTCTTGGTTGGGTTTCCCTTCAAAGGCGATGGTTTCTTCAACCAGGGCATGTCCCTTACTTGGGCTAGGATCTGGTGAATCGGGATAGTGAACTTGGTGTAGCTCTCAGTTGCTGGAGTATCTCCTTCAGGCTGTGGTCTGCGCTTGCCTTCATCCTTGATGTTGCCATTCCTTTGGCTTGCCTGCTCAGCCGATTGATCGGCTTGCCTGGCAGCCTTCTTTGCGGCAATTCGGTCGTCGTCCTAAAGTGCGTAGCGCTCTGCTGTCGCGAAAACTTCTACCAGTGTTTGGCAGGGAGAGATGGTCAGCTCACCATACAGCTCACACTCGATTGGCAAGCCCCTTTTGAAGGCAGAGGACGCAACTTGGTCATCACATCCTATGATTTTTGCCCTCTCTACCTTGAACCTCTTAATGTAGTCTCGGAGGGATTCATCGGGCTTCTTGCGCAAGTTGAACAGGTGGTCATGGTTCTTCTTGATCGTCCGGTAAGAAGTGTACTCTTTGGTGAAGACATAGGCAAGCTCCTTGAAGCTGCTGATCGACCCTGATGGCAGGGTGTGGAACCAATCCTGAGCTGTTCCTAGCAAAGTCATTGCAAACACTTTGCACATTAACGCGTCTTCAGCCTTGTGGAGGATCATAACGCTCTTGAAGTGCTTCAGATGACTTTCAGGATCAGAATCCCCTTTGAAGCATGTGAAAGAGGGAGTTGAGAATCGTTTCGGGGGAGCAGCTTGTTCAATTTCGGCGGTAAAAGGTGAGGAGTTTGCTTGGTCTACCTCCATGCGTAATGCATCGTCAAAATTTCCGCCAATCCTTAAATCTCGAAGTCGGTTATTTACAAGCTTCTCAATATCTTCCGCACGAATAGCTGGTTGGTCACGTTGGCGACCTTCGCGATTTGGGCGATGCTGATTGATTTCCTCGTTGGTTCGCAAGTGTCGACCTTCTCGGCTGTGCTGCCTAGGAGGTGTGTTGGTGAACTGCGCTTGCGAGAAATTTCTTGTAGCATGTCGACGGGAATTGGTTCTCCGGGAGCGGGCGACGGAGCGCCTTTCTTCACGATCCTCACTGTGGGGGTCGTCAGGTTGACCTCCCTGGGGGCCTGGCCTTTCGTGAACATTGGTCCTTGAACTCGATCTGGATGAGAAACTTCGTCTGCTTTGAGTGTGGCTTGCTGATGCTTGCGACATGTCGGCAAGCCGACCGCGTTGTTGTCCCTCTCCTTGTCTGCTTACTCCTGCTCGACCTGCTTGGTACCCCTCGAACTGCATATCAGCGCGTTCGTCCATCCTTCTCTCTTCGCCCTGTTGTCCAAGGCCAAGGTTTTGTGCCAAGTTTATTTGGTTGAGGAGTTGCCTCATCAAATTGTTTTGGTCGTCCATTCTCTGAGTTAGCTGGTCAACTCTCAGATTAAGGTCTACTTGACTTCGTGGATCAGGAGGAGAAAAGTGTGTGGAGCCCAATTGCACACGGGCTAGGGTTTCATTAGAGATGTGAGCGGGAGCGTGCGTCGATCGCGGAGGCAATTAAGGGAATGGCTGAAGTTGCTCCAAGATTGGGCCAAAGTCGGCGGTGGTAGTGAGCCCACCTTGATGGGAGGTTCCACCATGCTCGGCGGCAGTGCTATGAAGGTGGCTAGATCCAGCCACGGGGCCTTGAGATGGTACGACGACGACTAGCGCGGTGGTTCCAGCTGCGGGTCCGGCAAGTGGCGCGGTGGTTTGTTGCGGGTTCATGGTAGGTAAAGGTGGTGGTGCCACCATGTCGATCGTGGGGTCGTGAGAGGAGTAGCTTTGGGCCATCACGGCGGTCTTGCTCCTCGTGCGCTTGCTTCCAACCATGGTTGTTTGGAAGGCTTCAGTGGATTGGAAAATAGGAGGAACGGATTCCTTGAGCACGCGTTGAGTGTAACTCGTGCTCTCAATGAAAGCACCAAATGTTTGTGCAAATAATCTCACGGGAGAATATTCGCTTCTAGATCCTTGAACCTTCGATCTTCCTTCTCTCTCTTCCTCGCTTCCTGTAAAATAGATTGGAGTAAATAGACCACACCCGGGGGGTGTTGGCCAAAGGCTCTCCGATGCCTAAGTTAGTTCGAGTGTTTGTAGGAAAACAATAGCTAAGCAAAGGGTACGGAGTTTGTATGGTGTAAACCGGGTGGCCGGAGCCGTGTGGAGAAAATATGGAGAGTGGAGAGTGGAGAGGGAGAGAGAGCTTCGGGTATTTTCTCGGGTTTTTCAAGTACCTTGAATAATGACTGAGGTCATCTATTTATAGGCGCCTCGGGGCTAGGGTTTTGTAGAGATCGAGTCGGATAATATCTGAATTATCTAGTTTAATTATAAGATAATACCCTATAATTAGTATATTATCCCTTTGATAAGATAATAACCAAATTATTGATATTATCTCATTAATTATAAGATAATATCCCTTTATTATGATAATATCTCAATTAATGATATTATCTTTATTAATTATGAGATAATACCATATAATTAAGATATTATCCTGATTAATCAATTATCCCAATAAATGGTTTAATTAATTAATTTAAGAGATAATCTTCTTTTCCACGTGGCGTGCTCTGATTGGAGACGAAAATATTTGCTCCCACAACTAACTAACTAACTAACTAACCAGAGAGGAGAGCTTCCTCCTCACTCTGGTTTTGGGCCTTTGAGCTTATAGTCATGCTGATAAATTAAAAAAATATATAAAATATAGAAAGTGGGTATACCTTGAATCCTGAGGCTGTGATGAGTCTTTCTTGCAGATTCGGGTTTCTTTTACAAAACCCAAGTGTTATTGCATGTTAATAACTTGAATGGTAAAGAAACTTAAAAAAATAAGTAAATGGGTTTGAGTTCTGCTTTTACCTTTGTTGTCGAACAAGATTGTAATCTTTTTTCAAGAAATGTTGTTTCTTTTTGTGATGCTTTTGCAGTTTCCTTTCGATTTTTTGGTGGTTATGTATGTAGGTTTTCTGGTAGTTATGGAGTGTATCGATGGTTACAGAGGTGAGAGAGAGTCTGGCAGGGTGCCTGGGCAGCGTGTGTTGTTTTGTGTTTATTTACTTTGGGTTTATTTATTTATTATTTTTATTTTGGTAAAAATGGGCTGGGCTTTTTGGAGTCTTTGTTTTGGAATTTCTTTGTGAAAATTGGGTTTGGGTCTTTATGGATTCTTTTTTTGGTGGCAGTGTTGTAATGCATATGTGTTTGTAGGGGTGAGCATTTTAACCGAAAACCCGACCGAACCGACCAAACCGGACCGCCTAAGGTGGTTTGATTCGGTTTTTATATTGGAAAATTGAAGAATCGGTAAAAAAAAACAGCCCGAACCGGCCAAAAACCGGGTTGGACCGGTTTTAATTGGCTGCGAACCGGCGAAAACCGGACCGGACCGAGTAATATAATTATATTATTAAAAAATAATTAATACACTTGTCAAGTGATGATTCGTCGAGGGAAAATCATTTCCTGCTCTATGTTACACCGGAATATAGCGAAACCCTAAAACTAAAACATTGAATCGATATTTTTTTTTCTCCATTTCGCCTCTTCTCCTCTCAGCCTCTCTCGCCGCTGCCTCTCTCAATCCATCTCGACTCTGCCTCTCCCTCTCGACTCTGCCAGGCTGCCTCTCTCAATCCTCAATCACTCTCGGCTCGCCTCTTCTCCTCTCTCAATCCCTCTCGACTCTGCCTCTCTCGATCTCAGCCACTCTCTCTCTCTCCCGATCTCTCAGTCACTCTCTCTCTCACCCTCAGCCAGTTTCGCTCGCTCTCTCTCTCTCAGCCACTCTCGCTCTCTGTCAGCTGCTCTCTCTCTCTCTCTCTCTCTCTCTCTCTCTCTCAGTTTGAGGTATTAAAATTAATGTGTAAACCCTAATTAAAAATGTTAGGGATTTGACAATTTTTGTTAATTCTTTCTATTTATCTAATCTGTTGTTAATTCTGTTGTTAATTCTTTCTATGTTAGGGATTTGACAGTTTGAGGTAACAAAATCAATTTTGTTGTTAATTCTTTTTGGTGGACAGTTTGAGGTAATTTCTTCTCTGATCTGACTTTGTTGTTGTTTGATTTATTTATGGTGGTGTTGTAATTTCTGGTGATTGAACAGAATTGATTCTATATCTAGGATCAAAGAATTGATTTTGGGACAGAAGTGATTGAACAATGCTGTTTGATTTATTTGTGTTTTTCAGTAGTTTTATTTGTTATTTATGATTTCATTTCGGATTTTGAAAATTTGCATCATTCAATAATGTGATTTGGTAGATATTGAGTAAATTTGGTAGTTTTATTTGTTATCATAGGAAACGATTGGCTTGCTCTAGGTAATTTCTTCTCTGATCTGACTTTGTTGTTGTTTGATTTATTTATGGTGTTGTTGTAATTTCTGGTAATATCTAGGATCATAGAATTGATTTTGGGACAGAAGTGATTGAACAATGCTGTTTGATTTATTTGTGTTTTTCAGTAGTTTTATTTGTTATTTATGATTTCATTTCGGATTTTGAAAATTTGCATAATTCAATAATGTGATTTGGGGATTTGACAATTTTTGTTAATTCTTTCTATTTATGTAATCTGTAAGCCTTTTCATTTGACCTCTGCATCTTCCAACCTCTGCTTCATTTTTGTTGGGTTCTCTTGGTTTATTGGGTACTGCAATGTTTTACTCAAAGAGCTTCAGGTCTTTCTCTGTTTTGGTTTCTTGTTCCTTCTAAAGAGTAAAAGCTTGAACTTTTTTTTGTTCTCTAGGAAGATAGCCTGTGGGTTCTTCTTCTTCTTCTCTTCTTCTTCTGCTGTTGTATGGAAATTTGCTTTTTTCATTATGGGGTTTTCAGCAACTTTAAGTTGTGTTGCTCTATAAAAAAGAAAGCACTGATTATTTCTCTAAAATGTGTCATAATGAGTCTAAGTGGAGCTATAAATTAGGCTCTTTTTTGGTTATTTGAAGTAGAAAAGAAAGTAAATGTCTTTGCACCCTTTTTAAGTTAAAAAGTTCCGTAGGAGGTGATCTGTTCACCATAGTTTTCAAACTCAGTTTATCTTTTTTCGTTACTGTGGTAGATTGAGCATGGTAAATGAGCATTATATATAGATCATAGTTTATATAATTTTTTTTTAATGCCTTATTTGTAAGTTAATTCTATTTATATATTCTGACTTTTTATATAATTTTTTTTCTGTGCAGAATTGATTTGAAGGCAAATTTTATTTGGATTTTCTTTTGAACTTTGCAAATACCATGTCTTTCATATAGGAAGCATACCATGCCAAACACCAGTGAGGCCCTCAAGCCGTGATGCCTTGATACAAAATGTCTTTGAAAGAGCACGGATGATCACCTCCTCAAGTGACCTGAGGTACCAATGAAGATCCATCTTGTGATTTCGGAGATTCATAAGTGGGTACATAACTATCTACAGTGCAACACACACAGTGGTTAGAGAAATTGAGCCTCTAAACAATTAAGTAATATGTTCAAATTGTGATTCATTCTTCACCACCAAGGGCAAACATAAAAAGTTTAAATGATGAATTCAGCCATTGACATAGTACCTGACCAGGACCATGATATGTAACCTCACCGCCACGTTCGGTTCGATAAATGTCGAAGGGTGAGTCCTTGACGTCAAAATTAAGGAACTGCTCTGAACTAGCAGTCCCCAAGGTATACACAGGACGATGCTGAAGAACAAACAGCGAGTCCGGGCAATCCTCATTCCTCTCAATCAAAGTTTTTTTCTTGTTAACTACGCTCTTCTGCCAAGCCCATGCCTGACCATATGGAACCTGCTGCTCGTACAGATTGAAGCACTCACACCTGCACAATTCTAAGTTGATCCTGTAAGTTGCATGGGACAATATGTTCATGTAAACATACTTGACTAGGAAACTTACTCGTTTCTTGGCTTGAAGGTTAAAGAGGTCGACTGCGGAATTTTAACATTTGAGACTCTATTTGATCTTGATAAGATCCGCCAGGAGAGAGATCGAGGAGGTTTATGTTGATGCTTGCAGATTGGGTATGTTGGGATTGAGGCGACACAATGAGTTGCCGTGAGAGTCATATTTTATGATCCTTGTAATTTGGTGATAGCCCTTAAGGCATGTTTGGTGGGCTGGCCTAGACTGGCATGGATTCGGTTTCGAGTATTGGACTGGGCTGGCTTGGACTGGCTTGGGTTTGAGTCTTGTCAGTTGTTTAGTACAGCACTGAGCTGGACTGGACTTAAATCTTTTATCTTTTTATTAATGTTTAGTATATTTTATCACCAGCTACAATGACTCAATGAGAAGATCAGCTCTTGATTTGCTTGCCTTCGAAATCACAGGTCTCACACCAGGAAGCTTAGACTGCCATAAACAAAGATACGTACATCAATGGAAAGTAAAAAAAAAAGCCAGAGATTATTCATTCATATGATGCTGTATTGCATCCAAGAACACAAAATTTTCAGAAGTAATAAAAATAAAGAAACATGAATGTTTAAAGATGGTGATCATGATTCATCACAACAAATTAACTTAAAGAGTGAAAGGTTCAATACCATTGAAACTCATATATCGTTACTGCAACATCAGTGACTCAGCCCAATAAAGTAAACCAAGGCTGGATAACAAAAATTAGCAAGTCTATTAACATATTGGGTAAAATTTTATCAGGTAACTCAAATGAAGCATGGACATTCACATCATTAAGGCTAGATAATAGAAATTAGCAATTATCTGACTGAACTCAATGGAACTACTAGCACATTCCCAACAATCAGATGCATTCCTTCCCAAAATTAAATCTCTACAGCACTGGTTTACTATAAGCCATTAAAAACAGTTTAATTGGTACAAAGAAAGTGATATACAAACACACTTGATGCACATTATATGAGCAAAAGACCCAATTGCACAAGACTTGGAAAGAGCCTCAAATGCACAAGACTAAGACTCAGCCTCAGCCTATACAATCAAACTCTCCCAGAAGACCCAATTGCCCAAAACCATGAAATTTACCCAAAACCATTCAACCTTCCAATGCATACCCAATAGAGAAAAAAAACTACCCAAAACAGAAACTACAACGAAACCCAATATTTTTGCCAATTATATTGACAAATTCCACGTAAAAATGAAGAAAATTTCAGATCAGAGGAGAAAAAAGAACAGAGAACTGAAGAAGGCAATAATAAGAAAACACAGTTGTCTTGTGTGGTTTTTGAATTATGAAAACTTAGTAGAATCAAACATGGAATTCTCAAAACGTAAATCAAACAGGCCCACATCAACCAAAGAGTTAGATTCAGAAAAAAGTTTTAGAAAGTAAACTGAGAAGCAGCCAAATCAAAGGAGTTCAAATGTTAGAATTAAACAAGGAAATCGAGAAAAATAAAACTAGAATGGATAAGAAAATGGAGAAAAAGAAGCTACCTTGCAACAATGGCTAAAATCGCAGTAGACACATAGTGGCGTTGAAACCATGGTGGAGAAAGCAAATAAGAGAAAGAGATTCAGAAAAGAGAAGCTCGCTCAAACTAGAAACGAGAAAGCAAAGGAGGCTGAGGGAGAGAAAAGCCCACGTCGAAGCCAGCCCACCAAACAGGCCTTAAGGGATTGAGAATAGGAGTAGGAAAGGCAATGAAATGGAATTAAACAAAGAATAGAATCTAATACATAGTTTGGTTGGGAATTAGGATGGAATGGAATTAGTTCCATTGTTTGCTTTTGCATTTGTAATCGGATGTAATAAACTGTAAAATAAAAGTAAATAGGAAAAAGTACAAAACAAAAGCATACAATTATAAAAAGAATTGAAAGAGTTTAAAAACAAGGAAAAATCAATAAGTTATAAGTAAGTAATGGTGGATGTGGATCATAGTTTAAAAATAAAAAAAGTAAATCCTATCAAATATACTTGTACAATTGATTTCTGACTCCAACTTCCAACAAAGATGAAGAATCAATGTATGGGAAATTAAATACTGGCATAATATTCAACAAATTAATTAAAAGAGGTCAAATTTATAGCATAAATCACCAAACAGTATTTGAGCTTCCACAGCACAATCTTTTTGAGAATATTTAAGTTCCACAACTGTTTAATTTTTGTTTTCTTCTAAAAACAGTTCCTGGGAAATATCTTCTGTTATGTAGATTGTACTTTAAAAAAATTGTCATCTAGAACTAATTTGCAAGAAAAACAAGACTCTAGTGAGGTTGAACCAACTACAATATAACCAAGAAACATAATACATACCCAGTTGTAGGGACGGAGCCAGGATTTGAAAATACAATGGGCTGAATCTCTATGCTTTTCTTTTTTACCCTGAGTGAAAAGATTCGCATTTGCTTTTGTGGGCGGGGTGTTGATATTTTCCAGATTTACAGAACATATTGAAAGCATACAAATGAAACAAATTCAGAGGATTCTAAACAAGTGGAAGCACTTATAACTTGCAAGACACAAAATGAAATGAAAAAAAAGAAGAAAAAAAAAGGAGAGAAGTAAAGCAAATCTTAGTCTCTGATTGAGCTACTCAGTAATAAACATACCAAAGGAACATCATCTCAATTTAAATTCAAGTTCAAGACTCTCTTGTGCATTTCTGGATCGTTTTGTTTATCCTTTTAATTGTTGAAAATAAGCCAATCTGTTGTCTGTTTCTATGCACTTCTTGCTTTCAAATTAGGTTGCCATAGTACATGTAACAGTGAATCACAATCTTCTAATAGTTGTTTCTACCCAATTAGTGTTCTTCTTCAGTTATTTTTAGGTGAGATACAGCGGCTTTAGAACATCAATTTTTTCTCACTGACCACCAATTCGTGTTTGTAAAGCAGCTCTAATTATCCCATAAGCTAAAATCTTAATTGTATGCCCGTGAGCATAAATTCCATAAGAAAACCAACAAACCCCTTCATAATCCACATCCAAATCAGATGTGAATTTGAGAAAATAGAGGAACCAAATCTAATCATTCCCAAAACCAATAAACCGCAATGAAAAACTTTGAGGAGCTGATGGATAATAATAATAATAATAATAATAATACTAATCAAACAACACCTTAAATTATACCCCAAAACTAAACCTGAGAAATAAAATGTTGATTTAAAAAATCTGCAACTAAAAGAAGATTAGACGATTACCTGGGGTCAGTGAAGCTCTGAGGCTTATAAGAAGCAGAATTGAAATTAGAAAATGAGAAGAACTAGGAGAGTGAACGGCACACGGGACAGAGAAGGTTGGCAGAGGTGGAGAATAGGAGGGAAAGGCTAACGTTCTGAAGGGCTGGGTAGTGGCTGGAGTGAGCTGAGAGGATTTAGGCTTAGAGTACATAAACACCTAGATTTTGTTTTTAAAGAAGTTAGCCTATAGGCTACTGCCCACCCAGTCTTGTGATTTCCGTCCAGACAGACAAGTCAGTGAACACTCAACAGGGAGAGAAACCAAGAAAAACAAACTCTCCTATGTTTGCATATCAAAAGTAAATGCAAAATAGAAACTTAAACAAGCACACAAGTGAACAATGCAGACATGAGAGAGCCTGAGACTGGTTTCTACACCAATGATCCATAACCCAACAAATATTAAGATGATAAATTTGGGTACTTGAACATTGATGGGGAGAATCAGACAATGGAAGAATCGAATCAAATCAATAGACCCGGTACATAAAATGCAACCAAATCATTGCAACGTAAGAGCATCTATTCAATACAAAAACAAAGACCATATGATGGAATAAACACAGAAACAACATACATTTATTTACCTTTTCCGTTTGGAGTGATCGATGGTGGAGGATGTTGGGAATCGGGGAATCGGAGAATGGGAATGATGAGAGAGAGGTGGTCTCGATTTGTGCTCTGCGATTCTGCGAATGGGTTGGCGAAGAGAGCTGGAGGTCGTGGACTGTGGAGGCGTCGGACCGAGAGAAAGAGAAGACCAAGCGAGCGACTGAGAGACTCTGGGCAAGACGTATTTGTCCTTGTTGGGGCAATTACTGTTTGTGAAAATTCATGCCAATGGGCCTCCATTTGTACCCAAGAAAATTATACACGCACCCATTGATATATTCAGTGGACCCATAAAATTCTAAAAAACCCAACTTTACAGTGAACTTAAAAAATTTAAAGAAGGAACCAACAGGAGTTGGTCCAAGTGGAAGGGGCTTGGATCCTTTAAACAAGAGGTCCTGGGTTCGATCCCAGGCGCTTGTGAATAGAGCAGACTTTGTTGGGAGAGGTCCCCGCTTTGCGCCCGACAGTACCTCGAGGGTTAGTCCCCGCAATCGCGCGGGGGATACCTTGGTTTTCACCCAAAAAATTTAAAGAAGGCATTTGGTAATGATCACTGTCAGATTTATTGTGATAGAAATCAGCTGTTGTAGAAAGCAGTTTGGCATTTGGTAATCTTTTTGTTAAAAGTGATTTAGTACAATAATCAGTTTCTCAGTTTGGTAAATGTTTGTGTAAAAGTGTTGTGAGTTGTGTATAGTGAGGAAAAATGACACTATGTTGAAATGACGTTTCTATTCAAATATTTGGTAATATATTAGAAAAGCAATTTTACTTTCACTTATGTAATTCTTGTGTTAAATTTGTTTTTTAACCATCACACCCTAAAAATTATTTTAATCATAAAATAAATAATGTGTGGAAAACTATTTTGACTCCACTAAAATTCTATACTATTATAATTTTAATAGAAAATTAGTGAAATAATCATTCCTAAACATAAAACTATAAATATACCCTATACTATTTAGTGTATATAAACACACCCAAAATAAACCCAAAAATCGACAGCTGTCGATTTTTGGATTCTGTATCTATGTTGGATTACGGTTTTGACCTTTTGGTTTGAAATTTGAGAAACAAGCCCAAAATTCGCCAGGTAGGATAGGAATGTCTTGAAATTTACGTTGGTGACCTCATAATTGAAACTTGTTTGGCAGCCTCGTGGTTTTTGTTTGATCAAATCGAATATTCCAAACGAGCGTCGTTCGAACGAAGCGAGCTTCGTTCACCTCTTCGAACGAAGCTCAGTATGATCTAGTTCCAGATCTCCTTTCTTTTTCGATTCTTCTGAGCTTAATTTTTGGTGTGAGGAGTAGATTGGAGTTCTATTGCTTCATTCTTTTTTTTCTTCTTGTTTGAATTGGTGGTTTTTGGAGCAATATTGTGCTGCATGAGATTCGATTGGAGCTTGGTGCGATCTGCGATCTTCGATTTTGAGGTATTCGATTTTTTCTTGTGAATTCATATTTGATTTTTGAGGTATTCGATTATATTGTAGTCTGATTTCTGGTGATTTCATGTTTGATTAATTAAGTTGCTGATTAGGTTTTCGTTTTTAATTTTTGCAGTCTTGGAGTTTAAATTTGACATGCATATCCAATTCTTCTTGATTTTATATGTTTATTTTTGTTATTGTTGATTTGGAGGTAAGCTATTAGATTTTCTGATTTCATTCTAATTTGTACTTAGATATTTGTTTGAGTTTTAAATTGTGATTTTAATTTCTTTTTGTTTATAATTTGGATTGATTTCAGATTCTGTTTGGTTGTGGATTTGCTCTTGTGTTTTGGTTTGAGCTGTGGTTAGAAATTTGTGATATTCGATTTGGTTTTCATATTAATTGAGGTATGCTTTTTCAATTATATCTGAGTATATTCGTGTTTTTTCTGTTTATGCACTATTAGCTATTATCTTACTTAAGTGTATCACGTGATGTATGCATTCTGTTGTCTTTTAGGGTCCTTCTTTTCATCATGATGAAGTATCTCTCCATACGCATCTATGATTTGTCCAAAAATTTCAGTATCTCTTAATAAGCTTTGTATGTCATCTTTGAACAAAATGCTTTCCCCTTGCCAAAAAGCAGTGTTGTAACAGTATTTGTAGTTAGAAAAAATGTTAATAAAAGTGAAAGAACTGTTCAATAAAGTTCCAATATAGGGTAATAACACTGCTTGTTTGCTATGAAATCCTATTTCTAATGCATGTCTACCAATGTAAAGTTCCAGTATAGGGTAATAACACTGCTTGTTTGCTATGAAATCGTATTTGTAATGCACGTCTACCACTGTTAAGTTCCAGTCTAGGGTAATAACACTGCTAGATTTCTCTGAAATCCTAGTTCTAATGCATGTCTACACCTTGTAAAGTTCCAGTATATGATCATAACACTGATTGTTTCCTATGAAATCCTATTTCTAATGCATGTTCAATAATAGTGCCTAAACCCATTGAAAATGAATGAAACGCATTGCCTTACCCATCTATTGAATGTTTCCAATAATTTCTCAGCTTTTCTTGTGAGAGTTCATCCAGCATGTTGTAGACCTGATATGTATTCCATTGCAGGAATATGAGTATATTCGTGTTTTTTCTGTTTATGCACTATTGGTTTTTGAGTCGACTATAATTCACTGTTAATGCACTCGGCATCCACTATTATTACTAGTATCATTTTTGTTTTGTTTGTTGTTTTTTTTTGTAGAGATATGGATGATTCGAGAGTGGCAAAGTGCACCTATGGTGCTGGAACTTTAATGGGTATTTTGTCTTCAACTACTACTTTTGATTGGGTGTCCAACGAGTTATGTAGTAGGTTTAAGCTTAAGTTAGGTCATTTTGAGTTGAGGTACTCTTTTACAGATTGCTCCTATTGTTTATTGGAATCGGATGATGATTTGAAAGTCATGTTTATGGTATGTGGACTAATGAAGGATCAATTAATTCACATTTGTGTTAGGGATAAGGCTGTAGTAAATCATGTTCAAACAGTTAATACGAACATAATTGCTTCTCCTTTTTTGTTGGAGGCTGTTCCTAATAATGACAATGTTGCACAAGATGAGGATAATGTAAAGATTCAAGTGTGGTTGGTAGTATTGTTGATTCAAGTGCAGCTCCTTCTTCTTGTTTGAGTATTTATTTTGATAGTATTAGCAGTGAGTTTGGAAATGATTATTCAGGTAAACATGATAGTTGTGGAGGTCATAAGTATTTGTCTACTAATTGGGAGGGTTATATTACTCATGAGGGTCAGAAGTTTGAGGGTGGAGTTTGTGAATTCCTTGATAAGTTGGCTAAATACTCGATTGAGAATGGTTTTAAGATGAAGTATTTGAAAAATGAGCCTCATCGTGTTACTGCCGTGTGTGCTAAGAAGGAATCAAAAATGGCTGTGAGTGGCATGTGCATGCTGTTAATTCCAATGTAAATGGATTTTTTTATATTAAGAATTTAAATAACGTACACAGTTGCACTGGTTTGATCCGTGAGAAGATAAATAAGGCAATGGGGTCTCGTTTGGTGTCTTCAATTGTCAAAGATAAAGTTCGTAGCAATCCTTTGGTAAGGCCTATTGAGCTGATTACTGATTTGAAGGAAAATTATGGATTGGATATCCCTTATCATGTTGTGTGGTATGGGAAGGAGTCGGCTACTAAGTATTTACATGGTGATGAGGAGTTGTCTTATGCTCACCTGCCTTGGTATGTGGATGTTTTGAAGGCCAACAATGTTGGATCTCATTGTGTGCTTGACTGTGGCGAGGATGGTTCTCGTTTCTAGCTAATCTTTATATGTATCAAGGCCTCCATTGATTGTTTTCGATCGTGTAGGCCTATGCTGTTCATTGATGGTACTTTCGTCACAAACAAGTACAAGGGTGCTCTTCTAGGAGCTACTGCAAAGAATGGAAATAAAGGTATGCATTGCTTTTTTTTTTCACTGCTGTTGTTACAATTTTTTGTACCCATTATGCAAATGAATTGATGTTAAGTAGTATGGAGTTGTACACTTTTATCGTACCTATTATGCAAATGTAAATGATGTAGTTGTTGGCTTTCATTGAGTGGTATGAACAGTATAGCTATGCAAATGTAAATGACGTAGTTGTTGACTTCCATTGACTGGTATGAACAGTATAGCTATGCAAATGTAAATGATGTAGTTGTTGGCTTCCATTGAGTGGTATGAACAATATAGCTATGCAAATGTAAATGACGTAGTTGTTGACTTCCATTGACTAGTATGAACAGTATAGCTATGCAAATGTAAATGACGTAGTTGTTGAGCCTATTCTTAACAACAAAAATGAGTTATTAAAAATAGCAACTTTAATTCTCACAAGTGCACGAACCATTTATAGTATAGCTTATAATACGAGGTCGATCCCACGGAGAATGGTAACTTGGTTCCAAGTTAAATTACTTAGAATGCTGGAAAACAGAAAACAAAGAAACTGACTAAGGACAAGGTTGAATTCAACAATGCCCCTTGCTAATTACTCAAGGTCTAGGACAAAATCCTAGCACCACACACTCGAAACGAGGGGGGGGGGAGGGGTGGGGGTTTGTTGTTTAAATGAGAATACAAAAATGAAATGAAGTGCTGGAAAGTAAACAATGGCAGCAATCAACAAGTTGTGAAACAATGATTGAGAAGTGTTTGAGCCTTGGAATCCACCACTAGTTTTCCTATCCAAGTTATGAATGCATTGAAATTGATTCAAGCTTCATCAACAATAGATTATCGCATACAAGCCTATGGTATCTAGGTGCAGGATGCATGATTCTCCTAAGGCATGTGATTGTGCATGGTATCTACACAACACGTGATCTCTAATATGCAACCGAAGCATGGTATCTACTTAGAATAAAGCATACAAGAGTCATTAAGCTCCCTGAGAATATAATAATCACACAAGTCTTAGAACATGGTATCTGTCCTAGTCAACCTATGGTTATTAACCCCTTGAATGATTCTTAGGCCATTCATATGTTACTTGTGAAAGGAGAGTAGAATTGGTGAATCTAAACCCCTTCCCAACCTGTGCTAGATGCATAAAATCCTAGTTAGCTACTCCAAGAAAACATACATCAAGCACATAATAAACTGGAGATTAACAACTTAATAATGAAGCAAGGAAATCAATTAACTATGAAATCATCCATAACATTGAATATTCATGACTAGGGCTTCATCCTAAGCCCTAACTAAATGGATTAGTTAGACATAACTATGAATACAGAAAATAAGAAATACATAGATAGAATAAAGAGAAGAGATGAACTAGTTGGTGGTAGCAAGATAATTCCCAGGACAGCTCCAAGCTCTCCCTCCTTTGCAACTAGCTCTCTTCTCTCTTTGTGGTGAATGATGGAATCTGAGTGTGTATGAGTAATGGATGAAATGAATGTCCCCCCTTGAATGAGTGTGCAGCCCTCATTTATAGAATGCCAAATTCGTCCTTCCTTTTGGCTGGTGAAGCAGACCTGTCTTAGCTGCTGCCCAACTGTCTCAATCTGCCCAATAAATGCAAATTGCTCCAGCTGCCCAATAAATGCTTTTGGTGGACTATTATTGGTCTCTTCATGGAAAGCATGATTTTTGTTCATCTTTCTGAGTTCCCAAGCTGATTTGTCTCCCATGTGTGGCTGCTATTAAGTGTAGCACATGGCTCCAGGGATGTAGCCACATTAAATGTGATGGCAGCCAACAATGACTTTCTGTGAACTTGGTTGAGTGTTTGACGTGCTAAGGGCTCCAGATTTATCCAATTGGGCTGAAATTTGGATATGTTATAATAGACACCAATTGGAACAACTTCTATCAAGGATGTTTCTTCATCAAAGCTGTGTAGGTGGCTGAAATGAGGCCTACAAGATGACCTACGAAACTGGACTGACAAGGAGTGTGTTCTAAATTGGGTCTGTCTTTAAGCTCATATTCCTCTTATCCCAATCAGCCCATAATATGCATGGATTGCATCAAATGTGATCTCTTGCTATCTTAACCTACAAAACACACAAACAGAGGTAAGTGACTCAAAATAAAGAGAAACTAAACAAAATCACTAAGTAAAGAAGGCATGCAAATGTATGAAATTATGTACTTATCAGTAGTTGTTGACTTCCATTGACTGGTGTAAACAGTATAGCTATGCAAATGTAAATGACGTAGTTGTTGGCTTCCATTGACTGGTATGAATAGTTGCTATACTGTTCATACCCTGCATATGAGTATTTTTATGCATTGTAGTTTTACTCTGCTTCATGTGGTAACAATGTTAGGTCTTGCAATGATCACACTAACTAATACAGTTCTCTGTTTCTTGTAGAGGTATTCCCTTTTGCCTTTGCAATTGTATCTGGTGAAACTGTGAACAATTGGAGGTGGTTTCTGCAAAGGATATCTGAAGTCTTGGTGGATGAAGGTAGGCAACTTACATTCATTTCTGATAAGCATGGTGCTATTATCGATGTTGTTAGGACTGTTTTTCCTTCTTCTTCCCATGGTTTTTGTCTATATCTTTTGAAAGACAACTTGAAAAAGAAGTATCCGCATTCTGTTGGTTCTTCTTTCAAGGATCATATTTTATGGCTTTTTTGTAAGTTGTTGTATGCACCGACTGTTGAGGAATATCATGATAGGTTGAAAAAATTAAGAGATGATGGCGGTGCATAGGGGTGGGCACGGTATGAGATGACATAGGATGGAGGTCATCCCGGTGTCAATCCCGAATAGGAGAATTGGTATAGGATGACACGGGATGGGAGTTTTTGAAAACACGTTCAAATCATACCGGACCCAAGCAGGATTGGTATGGTTCGGTATCAATGTTGATACCGTAAAAAATCTGCAACTTTTCATAAATCAAGTGTAATACAACAAAATAAACAATCAAGAGTCTTGATTCAAGACCAACCAAGAAATGGAAATCTCATACAAAGTTCAAGTGAAATGGAAATCAAATCTCATATAGGCTTTTACAATAAATCAAGCCTAATAACAAACAAAACAAACAATCAATCAAGAGTTCAAGTTCAAGACATGTCAAATTACAAAGCAAGAAATGGAAATCTCTCAAATAGACTTTTACAAAACAAAATATCTGTGGAGTCAGAGTAGGGTAAAACTAAAATTAAATTAGGATTAATAAAACTCATATACTATTCGGTACGATATGACACCAACCGGGATCGAAAATGTGAAACCGATGTCGTGCCAAATAGTAACGGGATGACACGGTATCATCCCGTTTACATGTTAACACCAAACGAGACGGCATGAGATTGGCACGGTTTGGCACGGTTTCGGGATGGTTTCGGTATTCTGGTTTTGATGCCCACCCCTAGCGGTGCAACAATAATTGATAAGTTTTTGGCTGATCTTCCTGTCCAAAATTTTGCTAATGCATTTTTTCCGGGAAAGAGGTATGGGGAGGTTAGTAATGCCTTGTTCGAGTCGTTTAATTCATGGGTAAAGGAGGTGTGTAGGCTTCCAATTTATGAGCTGATTGACACTATTAGGATCAAAACAATGGAGATGATTTCTAGGAGGAAGCTTGCATCCAAGAAATGGTGTAGTATTTTGTGTCCGGTTATTGAGGATGAGTTGAAGAATTTAGCTTCAAAGGGTCGTCATTGGAGGATATGTCGCGCGAGTGAATCTATATTTGAAGTTCATGTTGATTTGAGTGTTATGGTCAATTTGGACGAGAGGTTTTGCTCCTGTTATCAGTGGCAATTGCTTGGGTTTCCGTGTCAGCATGCAATTCTAGTTATCCATCATTCCGGGTTATGTTTGTACGACTTTGTTGATGAGTATTACAAGGCAGACTTTTATAGGGCTACTTATGCAACCCCTATATTTCCCATACTTGATATTGAGAAGCCTCCTCCTAGAGATGTTGTTCTTCTACCTCATCATACAAGAAAGCCTTCGAGACGACCTCCGACAAAGCGCTTCAAGTCAAGTAGTGAAACTAAAAGGCAAGTGAAGTGCAAGAGATGCGGTTCTTGTGATCATCATAATAGGAGGACTTGCGAGGCCCCTATTTGATGTAAAGGTTCTAGAGTATAAAGAGTTGACTGAGTGTAGTTAGTTTTTAACTAGTTAAAGTGCTATGTGATTGATTAATGACAATCATAGTTGAAAGGAATAGAAATTGATATGCAAGTTGTTAATATGGTGAAATAGCAATTACTACATATGAATACTCTTCGACTTTTGGTATTAATACATAATATTTACCATTTGGTATTTTGCAAATTTTGGTTTGGAAGTTTGATATGAATTAAGCATTACTGCTGTTTGAATTATCTATAAATCAACGAACACTGTTTAATGCGCGCTGTTGATTACAACTTCATTCTTTTGCATTTCTCTCTTCTCTCTTTGATGGAAATCCAACTTCTTTCATTGCTCATAATCTTCATGAGGACTTCTTTTCTCATTTCCCAAACCTTTTCTTTGTTGAAATCTGATTCTATTTGTTGGTCTTTGGAAAGCTACTTCATGAAGTGCATGACAAAGACGCCACAATCATTGCTGCATAATAGAGATACACATGTAGGAGATAGTTCAACCTTTTTTTAGTTGAAGAGGATTTAAGTTTCACTGTTATTGCGTAACTTACGAATTGTTTGCTTGTTGGGGACATTCTCTATTCTCAGTCAGCTTGAAGTTAGTAGTCTTATGACGAATCAGATACTTCAATGTCCGAGCATATTCTGGTGCAAGTTTGATGCTGGCAAGTATTTTTGCAATCATTTTAGCTGAAGCTTCATTCAGCCCTCTCAGCTTCTTGGCATCAAAATCAAGAATCTGGATGAGTTTTGTCTTCAGTGATGTTGCAGCACATTCCTTAAGAAGACAGAGGAATATATTTGCTGTCTCAACCTGCATCATAATTAAGTATGTACTGAGTTTCCTTTAAATTTAGTGTCCTATGTATTAACAGTGTTAATCACCAATCTTACTTACCAAAACAATTGCCTTCTTGTGATAATATTGGAGAGTTTGTTCTGATGTCCCCCTGAATGAGTTGAAGTGTGTCCACATTGCTGCACTGGTGTCAAAGACAAGCGGCGTATGATGGTTCTCATCTGTAATTGGTATGAACACTCTATCAACTCTTCCAATATTTTCTAGGAGTGGCATATAGAAAGCATCATATGTCAGCATGTCTGAAGCACCTCGCAAAAACATCTGCAAAAGTCATATGTTGGTAATTAGTGAGCATGTTGATGATATAAATTTGATGTATTAGATGTGATCTTACATAGTTATTGGCGGACAAGTAAGCATGTTTTTGTTTCTGAGTGTTCTGCTTCGCATCATCATTAAGGGCCTCTCCATAAGCATCAATGATTAGTGAAGAAATTGGATCATCTCTCATCAGCTTTTCAATGTTATGTTTGTACAATATTGTCCTACTGTTTAGGCAAAAAGCATCCCTGCAACAATAATGTTCAAATAATAATTCAGCAAATGAAAATCTCATAAGAGTTTAATAACAAGAAAGGTCTATGACATAGTATTAACAATGTAATTCTAGATAGTTCTACTACATAGTATTAACAGTGTAATTCTATGAAAAATTGGCTTATTCATCAGAATCAGATGCAGTTTTCCAGTAATTTTCCAACTTCTTCTTTGATATTTCATCCAGCCTGTTGTAGACCTCATACATGTGCAACTAAAACTATGTCTCTTTGTCCTTTTTTTTTTGTTGGCTGCTTTATCTTCGCTTTGGCTTGCTCTTTTTCGGACTTTCTTATGTGCTTCAGGGTATGTGTAATCTTGTTTTTTTGCAGGCTTTCTGTCTTTGATTATTTTGATGCTAGAACGTAACTGCCGTGTTCCTACTTCTTTCGCTTGCATGATAACTGATTTTTCAGGAGTTTTCTCATCAGCATTCTCATCTTCATCATTAGGAGATTCTTGCATCTCCAATTCACTTTCTTCCTTCTTTTCTTCCGTTGTGTTATCATCTTTCTAATTGTCTTTTCCATCTGTTCTTTCAAGGTTCTCTGCTGGTTTCTCAATTTTCTGCTCAATCTGTTCTATTGTTTCACCTTCAACTGCTTCGTTGTCGTCTCGTTCTTTTGCTATTCTCTCATCTTTTTTCTCCTTATCAGCTTGTTCTTTCATTGGAATTTCTCCTTGTTCCCCTTGTTTGAGATTTTTCCCCATCATATGTTTCAGAAAGGCAATAACAGTGTCTTTTTCTTTCATGCTCTCAATGCAGGACAACTTTTCCCCTTCAAGTAGTTCACGTTGTTCCTGTAGCTGTCTCCTGTTTGATTTTAGTGCATGAAGTTCCCCTTGTAATTTCCTACTTTCTTTTTGCTATTGGTCAAGCTGCTTTTTCAGTGTTTCGATTTGTTGCTCCAAATCTTCTTTTTCAGCCCATATTTGGTGAATGAATGTATTTTCTTGACGCAGGATTCTATAGCAGTCTGCATCATATCCTTTCGAGTATCTGCCTTTTCAATCCAATAGTCGACGACTTCCTTCAGTTGTTGGATTTTCTCATGGGTAGGGACTATTTCATGCTTGTAGTACTCTGAGATTGAACCCACTATGTCCTAAAAAATGTTGTCGAAGTTGTCTTCCTGGCTGTCAAGTTATGGATCCTATTGCTGGACATTAACAGTCCTCTCCTCCGTCATTGTGTTTGCATTAAGGTCAACTGCTTGTTCTTCAATTTCATCATCTGCTTTGCATCCCAATGATTGTGCATTGTCTTCATTTTCCTCCTAAAGCAAAAGAGTTTTTTTTCTGCTTAGGTTAATAAAAGAACATTCGCAACTAAAACTGATAATTTTGTTTTTGGTTTCTGGTTGCATTTGGATATTTAAATGATTTACATTTGTTTTTAATTTGTGGAGAAATTTTACCTTTTGCTCCTGTTGTGGAGTTTTTGTCTGGGTTACACTTTGGTCCACATTTTCATGGAAGCTGAAGTTCTGTTTTTGGGTAATAACAGTTTGCTTTTTTCCTTTTTGTCTTTGACTCTTAAACTGTCACAAATATTAGAGAGGAGAAAAAAGAGGATTAGCAAATTTATATACATTTATATGTGTTTGTACACCGTCAATTCAGTTTTCAAATATAAATGTTTGATCATTGTAGGTTATCTTACCCAATCTTTAAGTGTGATAACAAAGTCATCATCCTCTTCATTTTCTTCTTGTTCTTCATGATCTGCATGATCAGTCTTTGTTGCTTCTTCTTCTTTTTCATTGTCAACGGCTTTTATCTGTTTAATGATTGGAGTCAGTTGTAATTATGGTGTACTAACATTATAAATGTTTATGGAAGTAAGAAAATGCCTTAATGTTTTCATATTTTGCAATATTCAACGTGATATTGAGCTCCAGAAGGCTCCATTTGACAGCCACTGGTTTGTGATCTTCTCTTCCAGGAATTGGACTAATCAGGTTAGTTCTTTCACATAGTCAATACTGCACACATGTTTTTCAATATAAAGTATTAATGCACATGAAAACAAATAATATAATAGGATTAACAAATGAATGTAGTTTCTTACCAGGATTAGCACAAGGCAACCACTCACACTTGATTGATTTGTCTTGCCTTTTTTATTTTTTATGGCTTGGTCCGGTCCAAAATACATGTAATCTAAGACTCCTTGTGCCCAGTTGTAGTTGTTCATTGCTTCTAAGGTGTCGATCATAGTCAAAAAGGTCCAAGCCATTGTCACCCCAGAGTTGCAAAAGAGATTTGTGATGAAGAGCTCTAGGATTAACAACCTCACAACATCCATTGCATTCTTGTTTCTGTTATCTGCTATTGCTGTATTCAGACACCTATCAAGATCAGTTTTTGTGATTTTTTTTGAATTCTTGAAGTATTTCTCTTTAAAGTCCAAATTTGTTATTGTGGAAGTTATGCTTGGCAACTTGTTTCCTTTGTTTGGCAATCCAAAGATGTCAGATACATCGTTGCTTGTAATTTCATACTCATTGCATTCACTGAATTTGAATGTTTTGGTTGCAGGGTTGTAGAGTTTGATCAGTCTAATTATTTGATAATTAGACTTCTAGCACTCTGTCTTGGTGAACTGTCCTGCCATGTAAGCCTTGATGATGCTCCAAAATGGCATTTTTTGTAGGATCTTGAGGACATCCTTTCTTGCTTCAAGCTTGTCTTTTACCGTTTGAATTGTGTTGTCAAATGTGAGCATGTTGCTCTTGATTTGCACATAATTTGGGTTATTGCGTCTGTTTGGTTTAGGTTTTTGTGTTTGGGAAGGTGTTCTTTTGGTCTTCGTTGTTTTCTTTGGTTTTAGTGTGTTTGTGGATTTGGGTGTGGATGGTTTTGGTGTTTCTTTAGCTTTAGTTTTTGGTTTAGGTGGATTGGCTTTAGGTGTTGATAGTTTGGCTTTTGCTGTTGTTGGTGGTGTGCCTTATGTGTTTGTTGATGCTATTTTGTGCTTTTGCTGGCTTGGAATCCTTTTGTATGTTTTTTTTTTTTTTTTTGGTATTTCAACCCGGTTACCTTTTTCCATATGACCACCTGCTAAGTGAAGCAAATAGGTTACTTTAACTAAACAAAAGAAAGATGACACATGAGTATTAATACTTCTATGACATGGTATTAACTGCTTACTTCTATGCATTTGAACCTTATGCTTCTCTTTCTAGTGCACTACAATTTATTTCATATGCATTTCTAGTGCATGTTATATATTTTGGTCTATGACATGGTATTAATCAAGATGCATAGCAGTCCCAGATTTTGATTAACAAAGCATGCTATATATTTTGGTCTTCAAGTGCACTTCTTGCAGTGCACTAGAAGAGCAAGATGCATAGCAGTCCCAAATTTTCAGTAACAAAGCATGCTATATATTTTGGTCTTCAAGTGCACTTCGCAGTGCACTAGAAGAGCAAGATGCATAGCAATCCCAGATTTTCAGTAACAAAGCATGCTATATATTTTGGTCTTCAAGTGCACTGAGTGCACTAGAATAGCAATATGCATAGCATTCCCAGATTTTCAATAACAAAGCATGCTATATATTTTGAAGTTCTATGACATAGTATTAACAATTCAAGTTCTATGGCATAGTATTAACAGTTGTGAAACATATACATTGCAGTCAAAACATGTCAAAATATTGCTATTGGACTTTGAAGTTAGAGATTTTGTAATACCTTGGAGTTTGATATTGATGCTTTGTCAGTCATTTCTGAAGCTTCTTTGTTTGATTTGGGATGGTCTTCTGTGCTCTTTGTATCTAGAGTGTTTGTTTCTAGTTGTTGGTCAGTGATTTTTGCAGGTTGGGTCTTTGATTCTGTCATTGTTGGAACTTTTCATCGGTTACCTGTATGAAACAAGGTACTCTTGCATTAGTTAGCCCGATCTTAACACAAAAGTGGAAAGTGAGTTTGGGTTTTTGAGATTGTACCTTCTGTTGATCTTTATGGATGAAATTTTCTTCCTTTTTTCCTGGGTTATCCTTGTGCTCAATTGTTGTTTTAGGGTTTTGTAGTGTCGATTTTGAAGACTTGTGGCAGACTGTAACTTCGAGTCGCCGGCTTTCTCGTTATGGAGTTTGTCGTTGATTGGTGGTTATGGAGTTTGTCGCCTGCTTTTGGAGTCAGTGTCGCAAAGATCAGAGTGAGAGGTGAGTTGGTTTTTCACTTTTTGGGTCGTGCGTCTATTTTCACTACTGTTCTGCGTTTAATTTTTTTTTTTTTCGATGGGCTTGGAGAAATTGGGCTTTTTTTTATTTATTTATAGTTTTCTGGGCTTTTTTTTTATGAGACTTTTTGTGATTTCTTTTAGTTTATTTGGGCTTTTTTTTGGTCAAATTAGAATGGGCCTTTTTTCTGTATTTTACGATGGCTTATTTGATTTTTTTGGGCTTTAGTTCGTTTCTGACCTCGTTTTTGTCAACTTGGGCTGGGCTTTTTGAAAGTCACAGTTAAGAATTTTGAAAATGAGAAGCTACAAAGTAACAATTTTTTACATTTGAATTTCACTACACAGTAACTACAAAGTTAAGAAGCAGCAAAAGATTTTGTTTAGAAGCTACATATTAACAATTTGACATTTGGAAGTTAGAAGCTACATATTGGACAGTTCTAAAATCTGTGTAATCCATGCTTTCATCCTTTATTCCCTTCTGTGAAATACCAACTTTTTTCACTTGCCATTGTCTTCAATAAAATTTCTTTTCTCATTTCCCACACTTGCTCTGTACTCAAGCTTTCTTCAATTTTTTTTCATTGCGATAACTGCTGCATGTAGTACATGACAAATACACCACAATCTTTTCTACAAATTCACATACATATATGCAATATTTAGTGAATCATAGTTTAATTTGAATCGGGGGAAGAAAAGTGTTATTGTGACACTTACGAATTTTCAGGTGGTTGGGTGCATTCCCTGTCCTCCTTAAAGTTGAATTTGGTTGGGTCACAGATCCTTTTTGTTTTGTTTTGAAAATGGTAGTGATAGACAAAGAAGATGATATTAAAAGCAGTAAATAATTAGTTTGTTACACTAAATCGTTTGTTAGTTAGTCTTACTTAACTTTCAGAAACTAATTTTATATAGCTGTATTTGACAGCTCATCGTTGTATCTATATCTATATATAGAAAGCAAAAGACAGAGAATGATGAAACATTCAAAAATTCCAATAATACCCTCGGTTAATGCAACACATTAAGAATTGAAATTATTAATTAAATGAGGATAATATGGTAAATTCATACTTTTTTATATTAAAAAAATTAAAATTAAATAAAAAATCAAATAATGGATCCTATTTTTATAGAACATAAACTATCCACATCTTTTCTAATTCTAAAATAAATTAATTTTTTTTTAAAAAGCTATTGGCGGGAACGGAAGAACGTACAGAAAGGCTAGTTTATTTTATTTTGGAATGGAAAATTTCGAATAACCTCAAAAATGAATCAGTGATTTAGATGTGTCCATCGTCTTCATACCCCTAAAGCTTTCCTTAATCACAATGGTGATAGTAGTATTACTTAATCATAGACTCGCAGTGTAGCAGTGACCACAGATTTATGAGGGAGGAGGCAGTTAGTTGGGCCCCACATAATGTGGGTCCAACGCAAGGGCAGTCGTTCGATCTGGATCCGATGTCGAGATAGATGGACGCATTCGCGGCTCCCGTTTGGCCTGGTGTCTTTCACTTGTGGAAAGCGTAGTTTGAATCAACAGTTCTTATATGAACCTGGGGCAGGTCCCCTATGGGGGTGGCAGACTGGCTGCTTGGAGGGGCCCACTCGGTCTTAGGACACGTACCACCGTTTGGTTCTATTTAGACCGGGGCTGACGGGTTGACCCCGTCCACTAGAATGGACCCAATCTTGTGTTTTTTATTATATAGATGCCAGATCCAAGAATAAAATGCTACGCAAGAAAACAAAAATGATAATTAATATAAATACTAAAATTGAAATAATGGTCCATCCATCAGCCTTGCCTCTTGACTTTGCTTTGCTCCTTTTGTTATTTTTCCCTTATTAAAAGAGACAATGTTATAATGGTTTTATGTGGTGAAAATCATGGGCATCGCTTTAAAATTTGAAAATCAAACGAGTGAAGATTATTGCAAAAGATTTCTTGCATGTCAAATACGCAAGTGTATGTTTTGCTTCTTTTATAGCGTGTAAATTGCTAAAATTGACGTTTAGAAAAATACGGGCGATAAAAGAAAACTTTTAAGACGACGATTTATCACATGCACATAGCGTGCGTGATTAAAAAAATATTGATCATAATATTAACTTGGTCATCCTCGCTATGGTCTCAATTAGAAGCCTTCCAAGTAAACCTTTTCCCCTCTCTACTAATTAGATTTCTAATGGAGTCTGTTGACCAGTGTTTGTGCTGATTATTTAGATGTCACTATCCTGGTTGAAAGCCTATAAGGATTACTAGAAATGTCATTTAAATTTTCTGATTGAAACTGTTATGATCTTCTATTCGCCATTCTTGAGCATGATCAGTGCAAAGCGGGTTTTCCTATAGGGTATGGTTTCTAGAAGTGCCTTTTCCTTGTCATTTGTGTCTTGTTGGATGTAGTCCGGCACCCTCATGATGGTTTAGGGGTTATGCTTCCCCTGGATTTTCCTCAATTACACAAAAATTTGACTCCGACGGGAAACTAAGCATGGCCACATGATTTTTGGTATGATTCCCTGAAAATGGGTGCTGAATAGATGATATGACCCATGTTCCTTTCATTCATAGTCTCAGGTGCAACCAAACCGTGTGTAAACTTTATGTTCCATTAATTTGAGGAAAACTTCCTTGATGGGTCACAGATCCTTTTTGTTTTGTTTTGAAAATGGCAGTGATAGACAACGAAGATGATATTAAAAGCAGTAAATAATTAGTTTGTCGCACTAACTTGTTTGTTAGTTAGTCTTAGTCAAGTAGATACAGCTGGATTTGGCAGCTCATCCTTGTATTTTAATATAAAGCTTGTACAAACCGTGTGGAAGATATCATTATAAAGTTAATGAAAATTATAATTCCTTTAGATATCGTTAGCCAGGGACCTGAAAAGTGAAAGACAAACCGTGTGGGCCACCTGGGAAGAGCTTTTCCACCAGACTGCGATTCCAAGAAGCTCTCTCATTTCTATTACTGCCTTTATTAAAACGTCTTCTTCTCACTGTTTTCAGTTTGGGTGGGATGGAAATCATATTATAATTAAAGAAAGTAAGCAGAGGATCCGTTTTGGAAAGTTTTCTATGTAAATTCCTCCGTTTTCTCAGTAACCAAACAGAGGTATTAATGTCTCAAAGAAAAGCACTTGCGCTTATTAGCTGTGGAAATTGAGAGAGCAACAACTGCTTTCCTGGTTTGCAAATACTCGTCGTGGAGATCAGTCTTCTTTTGTTCCAGGGATGAGGGCTACTTCAGAATCAGCAGAGTGGATATTTTTAGCCACTAACCTTGGCCTAGAGATGTTGTCAGCTGCTTGTGATCAGGCTTCCTCCCCAAGAAGACCCCAATATGCACAATTTGGTATGATGTTGGCTATTGCAGCTGTGCTCATTTCCATCTGGGAGCTTATTTACAGAGGTAAAAAGGAAAGAGTTGTGTTGAGGAGATGGGGAATGCTCTGGTGGTTTTATCATCCACCACCTCCTCGACATACGCCTTTTGGTACTCTTCCTGACATTTTTGGACTAGTTGCTGGCATCTCACAGTGCATTTGCTCTATAGTTCAGTATGTTTACTGCCTTCGGCATGCTGATAGTCCTATCAAAGCATCCCTTTTGCCTGCCATATTTCTTATCTGTTTAGGTGCTTCAAAACTAAGTAATAACCGAATGAACGCCAATACTACTGATAATAAGGACTCGTTGGAAAATTCTTCAAGGTAAACACGAATTACACTGCTCATATGCTGCTTAATTAATTTGCATATTAAATCTTTTTGCAGCTTTTTAGTCTGAGATAATACAAAAGGAAGGCTTCTTCTTCTCTATTTATATATTTATATAGTTTTGGAAGGAGACGAGATGGAAATTTTAAGAAATAATTAAGGGGGGTTTTAATGGATATCATATCACATGGGAATTCTACTTTATTTCAATCAACACAAAATGTAAAGACTAAAGTGCGAGCAGATGGAGAGAGAGTGGCTAATTAAGCTATAGCTCTTTATCTCTAATAAACAAGACAGTTGTAAAAGATTGCTTTCTTTTCTATGTTTGCATTTTCATCAGTATGCATGGCTTCCATTCCACTGATAGAAAATATTCTCTCAATCTGTTGGTTTTTGTAGCACGGAAGAAACTTCTAAGCATGCAATCGTAGCAAATATAGCATCTCTTAATTATCAGGAGGTACCAATTTATTATATATATATATATATTTTTTAAACTATTGACTATTAATATAAATATTGCGTAATTGACAAAATACCACTGCAACAATGGCTTGAGCCGCTGCATTTCCAGCCACTGGACCTGTTGCAGCGAGAGTCGCTGGACCTGTCGCAGCTGCAGCTATCGCAGCTGCTGCAGCAACCACCGGACATGTCGCAGCTGCAGCAACTGGACCTGTCGCAGCTGCAGCAACTGGACCTACAGCAGCTATCGCAGCTGCTGCGGCTAGAGCGTCCGCAGCTGTTGCAGCTGCTACGGCAGGGGCTCCTGCAGCCGCCGCAGCGTCTGCGGCTGGAGCTCCCGCAACTGCCGCATCTACCACAACTGAAGTATCTGGACCTGCCGCTGAAGCTGTGGCCAAAGGAGGATTGACGGAGGTGGACATGTGGCATGACTTCGAAGTAGTGGCATTGTATGTAATTTTGATATTATTTTAATTAAATTATTGTAAAATGAGGTACTACTTTTTGGTGTTTGGCCTTATGCTAATTAGGTGAAATTGTATTCCTATCTTCCAAATTAGTACAATATTTTTTTTTTTTTAAATGAAAGCTTCCTATTATTAATTGAATATATTAATCACTTTTAATTCATTATTATATTATGTCTCTGAATGGATGGGTGCTCCATGGGGATGAGAATCAGGCACCGATCGAGGAAATCAGAAGAAAAACAGAATTCGGATCCTCTTCTTTGATTTTCTCTACTAGGATCTGCTAGACTTTCATTCCCCACACGCCACTTCATTTAAATTTCAATCCAAATGATTTAAAGTTGACACGTCACCTTTAAAACAAAAACTCAAAATTTTCATAATTTTTTTTTAAAAAAAGAAAGAAGGTAGATTTCCTAATTAAAATATCAAATTTGTGTAAATATTGTGAGAGATAAGAACTACATTTGTCACATAATAGCATGTAACGAACAAATTGACATGGAACGTAACAAATTTAATATTTCCAAAAGGGTTAAAAAATGGAAACATTTAAAAGATTGAGACTAAGCTAAAATATGATCCATAATTTATGGGTTTTATGATCCATTATCTATCATAAATGTTTTTTCATAAGTCGCTTTTATTATCTTCTTACCAATCAGACAAAAGAAGGGTTAAATTTTTTAAAGTTCCTTAATACCCTTAAGAAATAAATGTACTAAAATAAATGATTCTTTAGGATTATTTACTCAAATGGTTCTCAAACTTATACTTAATTTGCATTTTGGTCCCTCAATTAAATTATTCGTTCAAATGGTCCACCAACTCTATATTAATCGGTGAATTGGTCCTACCGTTACATTTTCTATGAATTTTAGTCAAGTCAATGATATAGGTGAGATGTGGGATGGATATATGTGTCTTTTTCATACCTCGAAAGGCTTGTTGTCTTTGTCATACCTCAAGAGGGTGCTGGATGTGGGCATGCTTGCCTGAACGACGGGCAATTATCTAGTAAGAACACCTATATGAGAACATTACATGAGAACACCGTTGGAGATGATCGAACGGTTGCGTGAAAAGCAATTGTAAGTGAAAGTGTTGTATTAGAACAAGGGCTTCTTCTCTCTCATCCCTCCAAAATGTCCCCTCCAAAACAGACGTTGAAATTGATACTTAGGTGACGAGGGGTAAATTAAACTAAACAAACAAGACACACAAACTCAACAATCCGAAAAACACAGAGAGCATGCCACAAAGTACCTGCAGCCCTAGAAGATTACTAGTGACAACCTAGGCACTCAGAAGGATCCATCAATCTAGGCATCCCCTGTGCTAGCAACAACTATGGTGAAAGTGTGTGAAGTCATCATTATCAAGTAAACAGCAAACAGCAGATATAGATGACTAGTCAACCACCAAGAACAGAAACCCAGAAAAATTTACAGATATGAAAAACAGATTTTGTTTACCCAGAAACCCACCATTGGGAAAAACTGGGAGTCATCAACCGACTAGGCAATCCACTAAGTAGAAAAAGATTCTTACAAAAGAATACAAGCAAGCTCAAGCAAAACCTAGATCTATTTAGGAAGATGAGCTTTACCTCCTTTGTGCAATCTTCTTCTCCAACTTAGCAAAGCTTGAAGCTCAGTTCTTCATGGCAATGGCAGCTCCTTCTACAGCTCGTTCATCCCATGGCACTAGCTTGCAAGCTCCAACTCAAACCGGAACCAAACTTTGGATTCAAGGGAGAAAGACCAATTTCTTCAAGAAACCATACTCTTGAAGAAATCAGTCACGAATCCGATCTAGATCTATATGAGAGAATGATTTAAATAGCTAGATGCAGATTCATATTTCAAAAGCAGTTTTTCAAAAAGAAATCAATTAGAAAAACTCATAAATGAAATATATGGTTTACTCTTGAGGAAGAAGAAGAGAAAGATGGCAAGCCAATCTTTCCAAAACTTCCACACAAAAGAGACGGCTTCCAAATGAGGGATTCACTTGCTTTTACAGACAAAAGAATCCCTTAGGTCAGACTGACACATGGCAGCAGAGAGAGAAAATAGAATGGGACAAAACTGATGGTTAGCCAGCTGGAAATTGCACTGAGCAAAGATGACTAGTCATCTTTTATGAAAACAGTTTTAATGCATGATATGTAATGCATGATTTACCTTTGTCAAATTGCTTTGAACCTCCATAGGATAGATGAGAGTTAAGAGCACTTAGAGATGCTAATCTTAATCTAACCTTGAGCTTGATAAATACATATAAAAGTCCTATTACAAAATTGTCAAGGGAAGCCAAAAGAATTAATCAAAATTCATACATTTACAGACGTCCCCTCCAAACCAACTGTTCACTTTGTTCAATTAGGAGGCCAATTTTCGTACCAGCTTTGATTGAGGAAGAACACTAACATTGAAGAGAGAGCGCCCCTGTTATTCCTTATTCACTTCGAGGAAGAACACTGAAGAGCGCCCTCATTTTTCTGGCTTTCCTCGTTCAGGCGAAACAAAGTGTTCGTCTATTTTATATTTTCATCTTTGTGGTTTGGTCTTTCTGGTATGAACATTCGTCAATCCTTTAGCAACGTCGAAACTGGCGTTGAGTTGGAAACTGGTGACCTCGATCGTTGTGGTTCTATTCTCTTGGTTTTGAAATCTTTGAGCACAGTCGAAACATGGGTTGAGGAAGATGAAAAGTGTGTGGGGTTGACGTCCAGATCTAAAAGGGGGACATTGTCATATTTGTTGAAATTTTGAAGTTGGAAATCACTTACAAGGTAATTGATATACTGTATTTGTCAATTTTAGTATTAGGCATTAGCATGAGTTATATATACACATACGAGCATATATAACCTTGAAATATTAATTTAAAAGTTTTCATTTGTATATATATTATGGGAATAACATAACAAAATAAAGGAAATTATGTTTCCATCTTTCTTTGGATAGTAGTGAAATTTACCCTTTTATTTATTCATTGTATTTTTATGTAGGGGCGGATCCATAGCACTATATTTTTGACACAAGTTTTGGGCCATTAGATTTCTCCACTTTTAATGAATGAGATTAAATCTGACATGACTTTTTAACATGAAAAATAAATTAAAATGTTTTTCTCTCTCCTCTCTCTATTTTATCAAAAAGGTTAATTTCTCTCTCCTCTCTCTCTCTCTCTCTCTCTCTCTCTCTCTCTCTCTCTCTCTCTCTCTCTCTCTCTCTCTCTCTCTCTCTCTCTCTCTCTCTCTTCCCTAACTGTTCTCTGCTAATCATCTCTAGACAAGGCAGCCGTCGCCATGGTGAACGCTCCCAAGCACACCTTACACAAGGTCACCAATACAAGAACGGAAATGATAGCCTTATTGCCCAGCACCCAATCAAGAGGTGGTGGATAAAAGAAGGGGAAGGGGACCTCTCTTTTCTAAGTTCACTGGTTAGGTTTGTAGTTTGTGTTGCTTTCTATCTTGTTGGAGCTTTAAAGCAAATATGGTAGACAAGTCCTTATTCTCAATTGTTCTGTAAAACAACGAATTGTTCTTGACAATTGATCGGTTCATAATTGTATATCATTTTGTACCCTTCTAGCTTATGATTTGGTTATGTTTTTGAGTTAAACTTGTGCTTTTAATCATTTTTGGGCTTATATCTTTCAGTTCATTGAGCTTTAGGTAACAATGATGGCTTTGGATAGGAAATGATGCAATCCATGCATGTTAAGGCCTGATTTGGGTGAATGGAAGAAGAGCTTAAAGACAAACTAATTTTGGCTACAGCCCCTTGCCAGCCCAGTTTCGTAGGTCAACTTCTTGGCCTTGGATCAGCATGCTCTAGGTCTCAGATGAGGTGAAGATCTTCATGAAAGTTGTTCCAATGGGTGTATAATATAACATATCCAAATTGCAGCCCAATTGAACATATCTGGAGTCCTTAGCCCGTCCAACACTGAACCCTGCTCAGGAGGATTTGTAGCTGCCAGCTTTTAGCCATGTGCCTCCTTTTAGCCATGTGCCTCACCCCAGCTATAACTGACTTTGTACCCAACATAATGAGTGAAGTAGGGAGGCATTCCAGCTATGAAAGTCTAAAGGAGCAAGTTGGTACGTGCTGGAGCTATTATAGAGAAAGCATGTGCATGCATGTGAAGCAAAAAGAAAGAAATGAAGTCAATTCCAGTCTCTGTTCGGCAGCCAACTTGCGAGGCCCAAACCGCAACTTCTACTGCTCTGATGGGAATACTTTCTTCATAGAAGTTGTTCCAATGGGTGTCTAGTATAACATATCCAAATTTGAGCCCCATTGGATACGTTTTGAAACCTCTAGCCTTCCTACACTAAGCCTAGTTCAGAAAACTCATTTTTGTTCAGCACCCAAAAGAAAACCACATGGGTTGGCAGCAAAAGGCAGCCACAACTGATCACCTTTGAACCCATGTGAAGAAATCTTGAGGTGTAGCAAAAGAAGTATGGGATGGGATTGATTCCAACCACACTAACATAGACAAGATGATGTGGGAGTTATGGATTGTATTAAAAGAGGAATGGTGGTGTTGGAATTCATCATGATGTTCCTCCCTCTTAGCCCTATAAATAGAGAAGTCTTCAAGCTTCAAAACACATTCAAAACACACACCCCAAGGGAGGGAGCTCTCAAACACTTCTCTAGAGCTCCCTTCCCTTATCTCCCTCAAATTCTCTTAGTTTCCTTTCAAGTTGTCAATTGTTGTAACAAAATGATTTTGCTAAATTTTCCTTCAAGTTTTCTTAGTTCAACTTTACTTTTATTTGTAATGTACATTCTTTCTTAAGTATTCAAGTTTAATTAGTTTCCAAGTTTCAATTATGGTTTTTGTTCTTATTCATTATGCTTATAAGTTAATATGCTAGTTTGAATGATTGATCACCATTTAGGCTTGCATGTTAGCTATCTTGGTTTGAATTAAGAGTAGACACCATGCTTTAATTCGAATTGAACTATGAATAGGAAGAGTATGTATGGACATTCGACAACAGGGATTAGATACATGCTTGGTTGTTTAAATTGTTCTTCTATGCTTAATGGGTTTCTAATGCTTAATTTTAGGTTAGACAACAAATGATCAAATTAGGGAATTAGGAACACAAGGTTATGACCAAACACCATGGCTTAATCATACTTTAGCTAGAATCAATCCGTTAATCTAATTGAACTTGGGAACTTATTTGCTTGAGTTATTTCCTTTTTTTCTTGTTTTATTTCTTTTCTTTTTCATTTCTGTTTTGTGTAGGGGAAATGAATTGGATCATTCAATCACCAATCCTCGTGGGATCGACCTCGCACTTACATATGCTATATTACCCAACGGCTCGTGCACTTGCGAGTATCACAAGTTGAGGATGCAGCTGAATCCATTTTGGTGCAGCTGAATCGACGCAACAAGTTTTTGGCGCCGTTGCCGGGGATCGGTAACATTGTTTGATTCTATTTGGCTTTCCTACTTTATTTTATTTTTTTCTTAACTGAACAATTTCTTGTTTTAAAGTTAATGATGTTAATGGACAAGTTGTGTTTGTAGTCCAACAGAAAAGGACAATTGCCCAACAAGCAAGAGAACTGGGTTTAAGTCCCAGCTTACACAACCCATTGGTGCTTGTTGCTTTGAAGCATGGAATTGGATGTGTGTTGATTTTCCTTTTCATTTTAGTTTTTATTTCATAATCCTTTTAATTCCATTTCAAGTTTGTGTGTTTGTTTTAGCAATTTATGATAGCTTAATAAAAATGAAGAGAGATGGCAACCTCAATCATAAGAATGGGAAGTGTGGAGCAGTGGGAGAAGTCGACCTCCAAGTGCATCCATGCTCGACCTAATCGCTTCAAGGGGGAGCATTTCAATCCTTTCTCTTCTTTAAATTCTGCTTATTTCCGTAATTGTTTTTTCCTTTTGGTCCGCGTTGAGTTCTTTATTTTTCTGTGCTGAATCCAACCATATAAAGAACGTGAAATTTGGACTTACAGTTGGAAAGTTATAGGCTAAAAACTGAACAGAGGTCGAAGCTGAAAAACAAAGAAACGAATCTGTCCAAATGGTGATAAAAGGGTGATAGAAAGTGCTGTTTGTGTTTTTCTTTGGTTTCTTGGTTTGTTTCTTTTAGTACAACAATTTATGTCGTTTGTTTGAATTTGTTTAGAGTACTTAGTTCATTTTCATTTATGGGTTGTTGTTTCATGTTATCTTAATTTGTTTTTGTTTCTTTTTCTTACGAGAATATCTTTAAAAAAAATTAAAAAATTAAAAAAAAAGATTTTTTCATATGAGCTGACTTATGGTAACTTCAGTGAGCACTTCCGTCAATACAGTGTCTAGGAGTTCTTTAGGCGACACCTTCGGTGTCGAAGTGTTAAGCTCATAATTTCATACATATACATGCCCAATTTACTTACTTCTTTTGCTTAGTTTCCTATAATTCTGAGTTATTTGCCTCCCTTTGTGTGTTTTGTAGGGCAATAGAGCAAGAAAGCATAATTCATGCAATTCAAGCATGTTAAGGCCTGATTTGGATGAAGGGAAGAAGAGCTTAAAGACAAACTCATTTTGGCTACAGCCCCTTGCCAGTCCAGTTTCGTGGGTCACATTGCAAGATTTGTTTCAGCAACCTACACAGCTCGGATGAGGCCGCATTCTTCATGAAAGTTGTTCCAATGGGTGTGTACTATAACATATCCAAAATTCAGCCCCATTGGATAAATCTGGAGTCCGTCACCTCGCAAACACAAAACCATGCTCAGGATGGATTTTGTCAGCGAGCAAACTGAGTTAGAATTTCATTTCGGACTTATCTTCTTCATCTGAGCTTGGATTGGGCCAATACTTGTGTGGTTGGATCAGACACATTCTGAACTTCACAATAGACATCTTAAAGTCATCATTTGATTCAGCCTAGCCCAATTCGTAAGCCCAAGAAGTTGTTCATCATTCTGACATGAGGATGAGCTGGTTGGAAGCTTGGTCATGGTGAGCTAGGCATGAGCTATTGAGCTGGTTGGAAGCTTGGTCATGGTGAGCTAGGCATGAGCTATTATTTCTGGTTGGAAGCTTGGTCATGGTGACATGAAGATGAGCTAGGGCTGCTGGTGGGATTTATTGGTGAAGTGCAGCAACCAATTCGTGGGTACGACCTCGTACTTGTCTTGCTATGCTACTAATTGCCCCGTAAAATTGCGAGTTAACATATTATTAACAACGATACGAGGTCGTACCCACGAAGACTGAGAAGTTCAAATTAGTTATGTACTTTAGATTACCGAATTCAAGAAGTTAGGAAGTTAAATCTAAAACAGAATTTAAAGTGAGATTAGTTTGAGACAGAAGCAAAATGAAATTGGAAATTGAAGTGAAAGAGCTTGTGCTTGTGAGAAGAACTAAACAAACTGAAATTGCAAAGGAAGGAAATTAAACAAATGTAACAAAGTGTGATTTTGAGGGGCTGGAAAACGGATTTGGAGACTAGGGCATTCGAATCACCATAACAATTCAACTCTGGGTTATAAGGAGTCAAGTAACAAGTCTAATTCAGATTCAAAGATTGATTCTAGCTAAAGTATGATTAGGCCATGGTGTTTGGTCCTAACCTTGTGTTCCTAATTCCCTAATTTGATCATTTGTTGTCTAACCTAAAATTAAGCATTAGGAACCCATTAAGCATAGAAGAACAATATAAACAACCAAGCATGTATCTAATCCCTGTTGTCGAATGTCCATACATACTCTTCCTATTCATAGTTCAATTTGAATTAAAGCATGGTGTCTACTCTTAATTCAAACCAAGATAGTTAACAAACAAGTTCTAATGGTGATCAATCATTCAAACAAGCATGTTAACTTATAAGCATAATGAATAAGAACATGAATCATGAATCAAACTTGAAACTCCAAACTTATAAACCCAGATTATTTATGTTAGGTTACATCGAAGCCCTAGTTATGGATTTAGCTACTCATAATGGAAAGGAAACTAAAACAGAAATGGGAAAGCATAATGAAAGCCATAAGAGTAAAAGAAAACCTTGTCTGAAATTCTTGTGGTATTGAGTGCTTCTTCAAGAGCTTCTCCACGTCTAGAAGGATGTATGAAGGATATGGAGGTGATTTGGGATGAGTTTGAGTGAGTGGTGATGGCTGAAAAAGATGAAATTCGTAGGGAAATAGAAGAGAGGGCTGCTGGTGGGATTTATTGGTGAAGTGCAGCAACCAATTCAGATTTTATAATACAAGTGTTGTATGCATTAGCCATATTTGTTGTTAATATGTTGTTAATAGGCGACACCTTCGGTGTCTAAGAAGTTTGGGTTTTAAGCGGGACCATTGTGACCCCTCCAACCTTCCCGGATCCCCTGGCTGTGTTTTCTGAGGCCCTTAACTGGTCATCCGTGAGTTGCTTGTATATTCATATGTTTTCTTTTTTTAAATTAAGTTTTTTTTTTATATTTTCTTTATTTTCTTTTCTGTATAGTCTTTGTTTGTGTGTTTGTTTTGTTAAGTTAGTTCATGTATTTATTTACGTGGTATGGTTAGTTAGTTTTTTTTCTTTGAGTGTTAAAAACAAACTTTATTTCACTTCAAACATTGCATAAAAAAAAAAGAAAAAAAAAAACAACAATAACAACAACTTCTTCTTCTTCTTCTTCATCTTCATCTTCATCATCATCATGGCTTGCCTCTATTTTCTCGCACTTGTAGAATCTGTAGCAGCTCTACATGGTCCTCATTCTTTCTCTGCAATGCTTCCACATGCTGATTGGCACAGTAGAGCCGCTTCTGCAAGTCCTCCACCATAGCCTTCAAGGCAGCCACTTCCTCGGTCAGCGCTACACACTCCTGTGTCCTCGCTAGTAGGCGCAAGCCTAGATTTGTGGCGGAGACCGCGTGTTGCACGGTTAAAGTGTGGGACTCCTCCACTGCCACCTTGTCCGACCGCTGTGCCACATGCAGATGAACCGTCGGTGTGAGTCTTCTCACAGTCATGCCTTCCGGCAGTTCAGCTCTAATCGGCACCACCTCAGAGAAGTTTGAGGCCGTGCCGTGATGATATGAAGAGTTTGGGAAGACAGGGTTTGGAGGAGCCCTTATCTAGGCATTAGGTGGTGCAAGTGACAACTCAAGGTTGAGATCATCAAGGTGAGTGCATGAGGATGCCATTGTTTTGTTTCTGGATATTTTTGATGGTTTTCCTTGAGTTTGCAAGAAGAAATGCAGGGTATCATCCGCTTGTAGAGACGTGCTTTAAATAGACATATGCTGATGAGGGTGCCAACACCATTTCGGATTTCCCGGGCATGCTCGACCTAATCGCTTCAAGGGGGAGCACCTTTACTTTCACTTTACTTTTTTTTTCCATGTTTTCTGGTGTTTTATGTTTTTGCCTGTTACTTTCATTTTCTAGTGCTTTGTATTTTTGCCTTTCCCTTTCGGCTATCATCTTTGTCTTATTTTAGTTAGGGAAACGTGTTTTCTTTTCCGTTTGTCGTCTTTGTTTTATTTTAGTTGGGAAGTGTGTTTTCTTTTTATATTTATTTTTCTTTCTGCAACCTTACTCTTTTATTTCCGAAAACAAAAACAAAAACAACCAAAATAAATAAATAAAAATAAAAACAACAATATTGCAGTAGAAATCATTTCTTCACAGTGCTCGGTGTCTCGACCATTGGAGCTTTGAGTTTGGCCCTCTGGCTGTCCTCTTCCGGGGCTTCACGCACAGCCTCTTGGGGCTCACCACTTGAGCTCCCAAAGATCGCAATCTTAGCTTGAGCGTAACTACTCTCGCGATCTACTTGCTTGCGTTTACCCGGTCGGTCTAGGTCCTCCAGCTGCTTTCGCATGTTGCGAGAGTACAACTCTACCATCTTTGATAGGTTTTTATTCTCGTCCCGCAATACTTCTAGCTGGTGTCAATTCACCTCCACTATCCTCGCCCTCTCCCTTTTCAAGCTTTTTATAGCAGTCTGACACTCTTCAACCATACTTCGCTCCGCCGCCAATTGACCTTTCAGCACCTCTACCTCATGGGACTTCGCAAGTAGGCGATGACCCAAACTTGCGACTGTTGCCGTACTCTACACGCTCAGTGCCAGGGCATCGCTCACGACCCGGTTGTCATCCCTTGTCCCCAGCACACGTATATATTTAGGAGTCACTAAATTTCTAGCCACTCCAATGGCAACATTGTTGTCTAGGAGTATTGAATCAGTTACTGTCACAGGTCCCCGTGCGGAGGCAAAGTAGGGCATCCATACTGGTGCCGCTGCTTGGCCTCGTGTCTGAGTCGGTGGAGCTAGGTTGAGATCCAACGAAAATGGGTAGGAAGAGGCCATTTGATTTCTCACTTTCTTTTTTCTTTTCTCTTTTGTGTGTTTCTGAGTTGTGTGTTTTCCCCCCTCTTTCTCTTTCTCTTTTATAGACTTAGTTTCTGCTTAACCCTAGCCACATCGCTTCTGACTTCTGCGTGGCCCTTACGGCTTATCTCTATTTGTCGCCGCACCCATTCCCCAACCCCCCTTAATTGCATTTTCACCTTTCACCACCTACAAAGTGAAAAAGTCATCCCGCTTCACCCAAGAGGCCAATAATTCTGGCTTGGGAATGTGTGAGGGGCCTCTGCTTGTGACACGTCCCTCACTTTGTTGCCCGTGACTCACAGGAGCCGAGACATCAGGGACCACATTCTCTCTTTTCAAAAATCCTACCTTTGCGCTCCCAATTCACGTGTCATCTTAAAAAATAAATAAAAAATAAAAAATTCAAAAATAAAAAATTTAACATGTGGGCTTCGGACTTCATTGTGGGCTTCGGGTTTTCACCTTTGTTTAGGCTTCAAAGTGAGTTAACTTTCTTTTGGGTTGGGCTTTCAATCGTTTGAGTTTTGGTTTGCATAAGACTGTTTGTTTAGGGCTTTCTGTTTCGAGTGTTTTACTGTTTCGTTTCTTTTATTTGTTTGTTTTGTAATTTTTATTTTGTAATTATTTTATTTTTGTATTTTAATTCTTGTGTGTTTTGTGATTTTTTATTTGCTTTAATACCTTCATTTGTTATTTTTGACATTGCTTGTGCCTAAATTTTAAACATTGAGGACAATGTTCATTTCTAGATTTGGGGGTATTGGAGTTTAGCAAGTAAATTTGGTTTTTCTTCATTAAAAAAAAATTAAATTAAATTCATTTCTTGCTTGTTTTTATTTTTTATTTTTATTTTGAGTCTTGTTTTGTTTTGAGTCACTTTTTGAACACTTATGATGAGATTATGATAAATGTTTGCATGACTTAAAATTGGATTTCATTTTATTATTATTATTTAATTATGAAAAAATAAAAAAAATTTAAAAAAATAAAATTTTCGCATCGTTCTAGCATGATATGTTCGAAACCTTCTTTGCACTTGCCATTTGTTTCATAATTTTCCAATTAAAGGATTTGCATGACCCAAAGAATTGTATCAAGCATAAATTAGACTTATATAACTATATAATGTGAGCTTTTGAGCCTTGTGCTTCATTTCATGAGTGTTATACACATACTCTTATTTTCTTGTCATCAAAGTTGTTGTTTGATCTCATTATTCATTGATTTGGTTGAACACTTAAAAGTCATTCATTCTTTTGCAATTTGATTTCATGACATTTAAGAAATGATATTAGGCCCTCTTTGGATCGTTTGTGCCTTTCAAGCTAACCTTATGCATGCTTAAGCATGATTTTCCATTGTTAACCATTTTGAGCCTACATGTAAACCTTTTCTTTCATTTTACCAATTGCAATTCCTAGCCTTAGCCCGAAGAACAAATATGTACCTTTCTAAGGAACTCATGAGCTCTAATTCGGATGTGTTTTTCATGCTAAGTTTGGGAAGGGATATTACCAACAAAAAAAACAAAAAAAAAAACTTCACTCAATTGGTGAAAGAAAAGAAAAGAAAAGAAAAAGTTATGATTAAATGGTAGTTGAATGAAATTTCGTTTTTGGGTTTCATTGGTGTTTGGAAAGGAGTTTAAATCAATGTAAATGAAAGTATAAGGAGTTTTGATCATGTAAAAGAAAAAATCTAATCGTGATGATTCGAAGTCTTGTAAACAATTTTTTTATGCTCTTACATTGTGAGTTCCTTGGACTTTGTATTATCCATACCTTTCATTTCTCAGTCACCTTACACCCTTGGCCCCATTACAACCTATAATAAAGACCTAAATTGATCTTAAATGTCATATGGTTGAATTGCATGCATTTTCTTACTTTTAAGTGTTTGGCATCCTTCTTGAGATCATATTAATGCAAGTTCTTCATCTTCCTATTTTGAGTTAAGTCCCTTATGGTTTAACTCTAATCTCAAGTTTATAACTGAGTGATGCATTGTAGCCCTCTTCTGAGTGATTCATTTGTGAGAGGACAACTTTGGTGAGATTTGAAGTTGCATTTGTGTTTGGTATGATTTTTGAGATTGTGTGAAAACTAAGATTGGGGAATTTATTGCATTTTGCTATCACACTACTACACTTTGAGCATGTTGTGTTTTGAACTTTGCCGCCTTGTAAATAATGTCTAAAATTGAGCTTTTAACTTTTGAGTCATGTGCATGAGTCATTTCTCTTCAGAAAATGTTCGCAAAGATTGTTTTGAGTTTTATTTTTACTTTTATTTTTATTTTTTTTGTTTTTGTTTTTGTAATTATTTTTGTTTTTGTTTTTGTTTTATTTTGCTTAAGGACTAACAAATCTAGTAAAGTTTTCTAACCACTTTGTTTTGTAGAGTCAGTAAAGCGTTTGTGGGTATCGTATCTGTTAAACCCTCAGGAGACACTACTCCTCCTACTAGGGATGCCTAGAGGTTTAAAGGCTTGTTGCATACGCTCAATGCAATTGAGTTACCTGCGGAAGTGGTTTAGTTAACTTCTTGTTTTGTCTTTAACTTTGTTTTGTGTTGTTTTGCTCGAGGACTAGCAAAATCTAGGTTTGGGGGTATTTGATCGGTTCATAATTGTATATCATTTTGTACCCTTCTAGCTTATGATTTGGTTATGTTTTTGAGTTAAACTTGTGCTTTTAATCATTTTTGTGTTTATATTTCAGTTTATTGAGCTTTAGGTAACAATGATGGCTTTGGATAGGAAATGATGCAATCCATGCATGTTAAGGCCTTATTTGGGTGAATGGAAGAAGGGCTTAAAGACAAACTAATTTTGGCTACAGCCCCTTGCCAACCCAGTTTCGTAGGTCAACTTCTTGGCCTTGGATTAGTATGCTCTGGGGTCAGATGAGGTGAAGATCTTCATGAAAGTTGTTCCAATGGGTCTCTAGTATAACATATCCAAATTTGAGCCCCATTGGATACGTTTTGAAACCTCTGGCCTTCCTACACTAAGCCTGGTTCAGAAAACTCATTTTTGTTCAGCACCCAAAAGAAAACCACATGGGTTGGTAGCAAAAGGCAGCCACAACTGATCACCTTTGAACCCATGTGAAGAAAGCTTGAGGTGTAGCAAAAGAAGTATGAGATGGGATTGATTCCAACCACACTAACATAGACAAGATGATGTGAGAGTTATGGATTGTATTAAAAGAGGAATGGTGGTGTTGGAATTCATCATGATGTTCCTCCCTCTTAGCCCTATAAATAGAGAAGTCTTCAAGCTTCAAAACACATTCAAAACACACACCCCAATGGAGGGAGCTCTCAAACACTTCTCTAGAGCTCCCTTCCCTTATCTCCCTCAAATTCTCTTAGTTTCCTTTCAAGTTGTCAATTGTTGTAACAAAATGATTTTGCTAAATTTTCCTTCAAGTTTTCTTAGTTCCACTTTACTTTTATTTGTAATGTACATTCTTTCTTAAGTATTCAAGTTTAATTAGTTTCCAAGTTTCAATTATGGTTTTTGTTCTTATTCATTATGCTTATAAGTTAATATGCTAGTTTGAATGATTGATCACCATTTAGGCTTGCATGTTAGCTATCTTGGTTTGAATTAAGAGTAGACACCATGCTTTAATTCGAATTGAACTATGAATAGGAAGAGTATGTATGGACATTCGACAACAGGGATTAGATACATGCTTGGTTGTTTAAATTGTTCTTCTATGCTTAATGGGTTTCTAATGCTTAATTTTAGGTTAGACAACAAATGATCAAATTAGGGAATTAGGAACACAAGATTATGACCAAACACCATGGCTTAATCATACTTTAGCTAGAATCAATCCGTTAATCTAATTGAACTTGGGAACTTATTTGCTTGAGTTATTTCCTTTTTTTCTTGTTTTATTTCTTTTCTTTTTCATTTCTGTTTTGTATAGGGGAAATGAATTGGATCATTCAATCACCAATCCTCGTGGGATCGACCTCGCACTTACATATGCTATATTACCAAACGGCTCGTGCACTTGCGAGTATCACAAGTTGAGGATGCAGCTGAATCTATTTTGGTGCAGCTGAATCGACGCAACAACAATCTTTCTCTGATCAATTGAGATTAGAGTTTTAATTCAAAAAAAGAAAAGAAATGTCTATCTTGATGCTTTGGTAATCTCTCGCTTCATTCAGAATAGACATTCATTCATTCTCTATGTTTTCTCTCTCTATCAAGTAATGGTGGATGTTGTGATGGAAATGTGTTATGAGAAATAATAGCGGATTAACATATTTGAGTTTTCTGCTATTAAGGTATGTATATTCTTGATCAAATTGTTATTTGAATTTTCTACTTATTTTTAGTTTTTATAAGTTGATTTTTCAACTCTTTGATGTAGTTTTTGTTTTCTACTTTGACTTTTTTGATCATATTTGAGTTTGAGGTGTTGTTTGGTTAGATATTTTTGTAGAATTTTCTAGTACTTTCATCATGGTTTTGCCTTTTAGTTCCTCACTTATTAGTAGGCGCATTTTTGCCCAGACTCCGCATTGTAGTTTCCATTTCTGTTTTAGTACTTTCATCATGGTTTTGCCTTTTAGTTCCTCACTTATTTGTAGGTGTATTTTTGCCCAGACTCTGCATTGCAGTTTCCGTTTGAATACTTTCATCATGGTTTTGCATTTCGGTTCCTCACTCATTAATATGTTTATTTTTCCTCATACTCTGCAGTGTAGTCTTTGTTTCTATAAAATTAGTTTTTGTTTTTGTTTTTGTTATTGTTACATTGTATTTTTCTTGCAGTTTTAGTTTGAATCTATGCTGAAATAATTTTTTTTTAACCGATGATTTTTTATATAAATATTGTGTAATTGAATAAATATAATAAAAACAAGTTTGGTGTAGTGGTTTGTGAGTGAGGCCTCCTCCTTTGAGTCCCTTTAATGACACAAAATTTTCTATTTTTTTAGGGTGAATAAAGGGCAACGGAGTTGGTCCCCTGTTGACCGGCAATAGTGTTTGGCCTTATGCTACTTATTGTAAAATTAGATACTACTTTTTGGTCTTTGGTCTTTGGCCTTATGCTAATTATGTGAAACTGTATTCCTATCTTCCAAATTAGTAAATTATATAGCGTTTTAAAATGAAAACTCCCTTATTATTATACGAGAACAAAGCCAGCTCCCATTCGACTTTGATTTTTGTGAAACAAGGGATATTTGTGCGTGAGTGAAGCAGCAACAGAGATGAAGACCATGCACTAGGAATTTTAGAGATTTAGAATGTAAATTACAAAATTGATCTTCCTCTTAATAGGCTAACGGGTGATTCACGAATGATACTGACACGACTCGTTAAGCTAACATGTGACTAGCGGGTCAACTTGTTTTCAACCCGACCCATTAAGCTCAACCCAAATACTAATTTTTGTGTGTGAATTCGTATCGTGTTAATGGATCGTGTAAGATATCGCCAAATCTATGCAAAGCCGATTTCAGTCTAGGAAACTTTTTTTCAGATATTCATATTATAATAATATAAATTCACATAATCGCTTTCTGTAGAAGTCATTCTCTGCTTTACAGATAAGGTGCGGCTAGCTGTTTTCAAAGTGTTCTTTGTCACAATTCAATTAAACTAAGTATTAAAATTCATTAATCAGAATGGTAAACAGAGTAAAAGCATCAACTGTCAACTCTAATAATTTATAATTAAATATTTATATAATTAAATCAAATTAATTTATATATAAACATGTTTTGACCTATGAACTTTAATTGGCGTGCGGACCCATGCATGCCACTGTAGACACGTGGTTGCATATTATTCGAAGTACACATGCACGTACGTAATATGTACATATGCGTAGAATAAAACATTAAACTAAACAAATTTTTTTGCATAAACCCATGATGGATTGTACAAAAATACAAGTGGCATTAATTCAAGGAAGCTTTGACAAAGCCAGTTGTAATTTTGGAGTTTTGATCGATTCTCCAATTAAAAAATTATATCTTGCAATAATTTATCATCTTGACATTCTATATATTTATAAGTAATTTACTTAACAATTATTAATCATGGAATAACCAGTTTATTTAATTAATTGGTAGCTGCAGTTGACTTGTTAATAAAATGGACACGTGGGTCAGGCTTGGCCAGGGGTAGACCACAACTTGTAATATGTAAGCTTGGTCTAAATATTCTAACATTTTAGTTAATTTATTGAGCTTCCCATGATGTTTGCTTGTGATTTACATCATTGTTATAATCTGTTTGTGCCTAATAAAGCACGGCCATGAATTGGCCGGGGGAACTTCTCTTCTCGGCCTCAAACTGAAACGCAACGTTTTGTCAGGGTGTTTGGCTTTCCAGAGAAACAAGAAAAATCACTAAGGCATGGTTATCTCGGCCAAGGTCACGGCCAAAGGCATTAAAGTCAGATCATCACGTGACAGCAGGGTCCCACGCTCCATTTAATGAAGCAAGGTCTCTGTTTATTACAGCAAACCCACTGGCCAAGGATGAGCATTCAATGCGCGAGGGAAGGTGAGAAGTGATTGGAGTCAGGATTTGGTGACAGGGATCAGAGTGATTAGACGCCAACATTCTCACAAAGCTCTTTGCAGCTTGAGAGATTAGGTAATTGGCTATCAGAGCAATAAATGCGTCTCCACGGCCAGAAGCGCAGAACCCACGATCAGGGCGGCGGCCGAGATTCACCGGGATTCATGGGGTCACACCACCATACTTCACGATCCCAAATGTCGATTAGACTGCCCACTTGGCATAATCAGACTCCACTATGCAGGATTTCAGCCTCGATTACCCCTCCAGGAGCTCTGCCTATAAATACAAGACTCAGGACTACTTTCAAAGGGTTCAAACACCAAACAAAAGCCTCCCACGGAGCAACTTATATTTTCCTGTAATGCACTTTCAATATCTTTACTTGCTTTTCTAGGAGTAGTGTTAGTTTGTAAGGAAAATCCATTCATCAATATATCAAACGATCCTTGATTCTCAAGGCGCCGGAGCACCACCCCTGTTGTTCGCTCACTCACCCCATATATCATACGACCGCCGCTCATTGAGTAGCGCGCCGGAGCATCACCCTAAAACCCACCAAACACCACCACTCAACGGCCTTGTAGTTCAGGCCGTGAACCTTACAGCCGAGACTAGTTCCTCTCTCGGCTACAATCGTTTGATTAGAAGAAGAGTTCAGACAGGCGCACTATCTAGACACTTTCACCCGCTTCAAACATCTCGACGCACGGTAGACCGTGCTGGCACGCCCGCGCACAAACGCACCCCGCCCAAAAGCAGGAAACCGCGTGTTAATGCACATCCCCTCGGCCCGGAACTCCAGGCCGTGAGATTTGCGCGGCAGACATAATCAAATTAAAAAAATATATCAATAGCGTCAACGAGAGTCTAGTTCAGTGAAAAAATGGTTTCATTTGCAGGTCAGTGATTTTAAGTTCGAACCCAAATGGCTCTTTAGTAATACGTATGAGAAAATACCCCTTTCCTTTTTGAAAAAAAAAAAAAAAACCCAGAAGAAGGGTCCAACATGGATTCAAATACTACATATTATAAACAATTATGTGGAAAATTTGGAATGTGAGCCTAGGATCGAGTGCACAATATTGGATCCCAGTAAATTGTCTTGACTCTAAATAATTCTATGCTAAATTAAGTTAAAAAAATTCAATGTTAAATTTTAATAAAAATGGAGGAAGTATAGTTTATGCGAGCATGATTAAGCAACTAAGGGCATGCACTTCCTGTGTTTAGCAAAGACTTTGACTTTAGATATATCTATATATATACACACACACAAACAATACAGAAAAGAGAGTAAGGGATCACTTGAATTTTGACTTTAATACTGTCAACTGATAAATATGTACCAAATGTTTTGACAGAATTGAATATATATTGCTAGATCTCCAAGACTAAAATTTTCAAAAATCTCCAAGTGTTTTTTTTTCCTCTTTACAATTGAAAATAGTTGAACTTGGGTCTAACATAATCTTAACTCATTTTCAAACCTTTATTATAATCTAATCCTAATTCTAGGTGATCCAAGTAATTTACTTCGTAATTAGTCCCCTTCAATTTTCTCTTAAGCAAGAACATTATCAAACTTCAACATATTTTTTTAATGACATTGCTTTAGTAAACCTGTCACATTAGTTCTATTCACTATCAACCACTTGGAACTTAGGCCCCGTTTGTTTGACCGGAATAATATAGTTGGAATAGGAATGTACTCCATTTCCTCACTATCTTGGAGTTATTTTCTTTTCTAATTTTAATACAGCCAATTAATGAAAGGGCATTTGCAGTGATTTTACATTCCAAGTAGTTCTATGGCATAGAAATACCACCCTCTCTATTTCCATTCAGGCTCTTAAGTGGAATTGACTCCAGTCAACTTAGGTAAATTCCTCAGTTATGTTTCATTCCAAAACTAGACAAACATCATATATGGATGGAATGTGACAAAATTCCTATTTTTGATCTAAAACTTTAAACTCCAAAAGATAGGATTGTTGGGTTCCATTAAAATCACCACATGCATTTTGATGTTTTACAGCGTTGGTCTTCCCCTCAACTTGAAGTAACTCTTTATAGGCATCTATAAGATATTGATGTATCGCCTATCAACCCTTGTATTATGACTCTCTTTTTCCATTCCAAAATGCACTCCTGCAGTAGCAGTGTTGTCACATTACATGGTCAGTGTAATAACAGTTTTGTCATAGTATCAATGTAATAACTGTTATCTTTTATATGTACTATTGAAGATATGGAAAGATTACAAAATATATTGTACATTATTTGTTACCTTGTATAGGAATAGTCAACTTCTCTGTCAAGGCTTGTACAAATTAGTGCCTTTAACTTAGGATTTAAATTAACTTCCTTAGGTAGTCTTATTGGCTTTATATATTGGCCTTCTTCTGTATTGCAAATATACGAAATATACGAGATATTATTTTACATGGTATCAGAGCCTACACGGGTCTCTGTTAAAACCCTAAACCTCCTTTCAAGCCTCTCTTCACCCTACAATCACTATATCTCTTGACCAGTCAGTCATGGCTGCTAATCAATCATCATCTCAGAAGCCTTTTTATCATTGCAATTTTTGCAAACTTGATGGTCACTCTCAATCATGCTGCCGGAAAAATCCTGACATAAAATCCTATATGCTTTGTAAGTTTTGTGATGTTGCAGGGCACACTGAATCTCATTGTCAGAAGAAGAACATGTATTCTTCTTCGAGTATTGCTTCTACTGGTTACTTTGCTGCTATGACCACACATTGGCTGCACCATCGCTGACTTCAGAACAATATAGTCAGCTTATTGCCTTGTTACCCTATGGTAAAAATAATTCAGTAGCCAATCTGGCAAGTAACCCATTATGTTGTAATTCATCATTCAATATTGGTTCTTGGATCATCGATTCCGGTGCCACAGATCATATGGTTTCCAATGCTAATTTTTTAGAAAGCATGACCACACTTAACACCGCACCCATCAAATTGCCAACAGGACAAACATCCAACATCACTCATATTGGCTCTACCACACCTTTACCATCCTTGCCTCTAAAAAATGTTTTTCTAGTCCCCGATTTTCGATTCAATCTTTTGTCTGTTAGCAAAATCACTAAACTACTTAATTGCTCCATTACCTTTTATTCTAATCATTGTGTTTTGCAGGACTTGAGTTCGAAGAGGTTGATTGGTAAGGGCAAGGAATGTGGTGGTCTTTATTACCTAGCCCCCGATGTGCCTTCCATTGCTAACCCTAAACCCCACCTACGAATTTTTGGTTGTCTTTGTTATGGTCATAACTTGTCTCCCCATTCTCATAAATTTGATAAAAGAGCAAAACTAGGTATCTTTATTGGTTATCCACCTTTTCAAAAGGCTTATAAAATATATGATCTTGAAACAAAGAAAATTTACACTTCTAGAGATGTCACTTTTTATGAAACTATTTTTCCTTATAATTTATCACAAAATAACCACACTTTACCTGGTGTTTTACCCATTCCTGCAACAGATTTTGAACATTCCCACCTTCCTTTAGCTTCCGCTCATCCACTTACCTCACCAGATTTATCTAACCTAGACACACAAGCCACTCCAAACACTATCACGTCTCCCTCTACTCCACCCACCAACATACCTTCTTCTCCCTCACCCACCAACATACCTTCTTCTCCCCCAACCAACATACTTTCTTCTCTCCCATCTCTTTTGCCTCCATCTCCCACCGAAACACCTACACCAGCCATCACAAATTCCAATACTTCCTCTGCCATTATAGCACCTCCCTCATCTCCTCCTCCTCGTAGTCGCAAACCACCTGGTTACCTTAATGATTATCACTGCTACCAATCTCAAGCAACCTCTTCGACTTCAGGTCCACATGGCACCAGGTACCCTTTATCCCATTATTTATCTTATGACAAATTCTCTATTAAACATCAAAGTTTTCTTGCTTCTATTACTACCATTGTTGAGCCTAACACTTTTGATGAAGCCACTAAATATCCTGAATGGCGTAAAGCTATGCAAAGTGAACTTGCTGCCTTGGAAGCTAATCATACATGGACCCTCATGGCCTTGCCTGCTCATAAAAAAGCCATTGGCTGCAAGTGGGTCTATAAAATAAAACGGCATTCTGATGGCACTATTGAACGATGCAAAGCTCGCCTCGTCGCCAAGGGATATACGCAAATGGAAGGGATTGATTATCATGAAACTTTTTCTCCTGTTGCCAAGCTTACCACTGTTCGTGTTTTATTATCTTTGGCTGCTGCCAAGGGTTGGTGTCTTCAACAATTAGACGTCAACAATGCCTTTCTTCATGGTGATTTACATGAAGAGGTTTACATGCAGCTCCCTCAAGGCTATCACGGCAAGGGGGGAAATATGGTGTGCCGTCTTAACAAATCACTTTATGGATTAAAGCAAGCTTCTCGGTGTTGGTTTGCAAAATTCTCCAAAGCATTACTTGATGCGGGATTTTCTCAATCTAAAGCAGATTACTCCCTTTTCTATCGTCACAAAGGGAAGTCATCAATTTCTTGCTTGTATATGTTGACGATATTATTATTACAGGTACCGATGCTGCTACTATATCAATTATCAAGAATTTGTTGCATCAACGTTTTCATTTGAAAGACCTTGGTGATTTAAAATACTTCCTTGGGATAGAAGTGTCTCGTTCTTCAAAGGGATTGTATTTGAGCTAACGGAAATATGCACTTGACATTTTGAAAGACTCAGGTCTTATGGGTGCACGTCCTACTTTCTTCCCCATGGAACAAAATCTCAAGTTAAACAATGAAGATGGAGAACTATTACATAATCCAGAAACCTATAGAAGATTGGTGGGTCGCTTGATATATCTCACCATCACCAGGCCAGACATTGTTCATACAGTTCATATTTTGAGCCAATTCATGCAAAGCCCCGTACAACTCATAAAGATGCTGCAGATCGATTATTACATTATTTGAAAGGGACTCCAGGCCAAGGGATTCTGTTATCATCTTCTAATAATTTTCAATTGAGAGCCTACTGTGATTCTAATTGGGCTAGCTGTCCAATGACAAGGAGGTCGACTACAGGTTACTTTGTACTTCTTGGAGAAAGTCCTATCTCATGGAAAACAAAGAAGCAAGATACTGTATCACGCTCATCAGCCGAAGAAGAATATAGAGCAATGGCTATGGCAACTTGTGAACTCCAATGGTTACGATATTTACTTTATGATCTTGGTCTGTCACACACCACACCAAGCTTACTTTATTGTGACAACCAAGCTGCTTTATACATAGTAGCTAATCCAGTATATCACGAGCGCACCAAGCATATTGAGATCGATTGTCATGTTGTTCGAGAGAAGATTCAAAATGGTTCTTTACGTAGTGCCTATATTCCTTCAAAGGAGCAACTCGCAGATGTCTTTACCAAATCTTTAGGTAAAGATCAATTCCAACGACTCAAAAACAAGCTGGGTATTCTTGATCTCCATACTCCAGCTTGAGGGGGAATATTGAAGATATGGAAAGATTACAAAATATATTGTACATTATTTGTTACCTTGTATAGGAATAGTCAACTTCTCTGTTAAGGCTTGTACAAATTAGTGCCTTTAACTTAGGATTTAAATTACCTTCCTTAGGTAGTCTTATTGGCTTTATATATTGGCCTTCTTCTGTATTGCAAATATACGAATTATACGAGATATTATTTTACATGTACCAATGTGCGAATTAGTGTGCCATGTTGTTTCAGTTTATTAGTGTGCCTTGTTGTTTTAGTTTCAACATCATAGACATTTCTTACCCATCAAGTGAAAATCTCCGGTACGCTTTCCAATCTTTGCTTGCAGATGGCATCAAGAATGTTGTAAACCCCATAGTGCTAAAGATGCAATATCAAAGTCATTTTGTTTCATGGTCTCAATGCATGACATTTTCTCTCTTTCAAGCAGTTCATAGTTATTCTGCAGGTGCCTCCTCTTCAATTTCTCTTCCTCTAGTTGTGCTTGTAGCTTTTTGTTTTGTTCTGCTTGTTGTTCAAGCTTCTTCTTTAGTTTCTTTGTTTTTTTTATGTGCAGCTTCCTTTTCACTACAGATTTTTTCAATAAATGCATTTTTTTCCATGCACGATTGAATTGCAACCTGCATCTTATACTTGAGATCATCTGCTTTGTCTATCCAATAATCAACTGCTTCTTTGAGCTCATGGTTGCGTTCATGGGTAGGCTTCATTTCATCCTTGCGTTCATTGTTGCTGATGCTTCTCTTGCTGGACATTAACAGTGGTGTCAATTGTGGTCATAAATATCGTTTTAAAAGGAAAAAATATAAATAGTTCTTTTATTTTCTTTCATAAAATAGGGGGAAAGTAGTTTGAATTTGTTTTTTGAGTTTTTATACCACTTGTTCATTATGGTCAGTAGCAATGTCTTCATCCATGTTGTGTTCATTCATTTTTTCCTGCTGAAATAAGAAAGAAAGAATTGTTGAATTAAGGTTGTTGTACTTGGATATTTGAATCTTTTATCTTGTCTAATTGCTGAAAAGTATACCTTTTGCTCATGGATTTGAGATGTTGCTTGCTCTGCATCTTTTTTCGCAGTTTCAGCACTGGTAAACAGTTGTTGCTGAGCAATATCATTTTCCCCTTTGCAAGTATTCTGTTTTTGACCCTTGCACTGTACAAGCATTAACAATAGAATCAAGTTAGTCAATAAGATACCTTATTCAGATTAGTAGTAATCCAGCTATAAAACTCAAATCTATGTATCAAATTTAAATATTTGTGGAGTCTAGGTTAGCGTACCCAATCATTCAAAGTTAATTTGGATTCTTGATCTTGAGCCGCTTGTTTATACCTTTTATGCAGTTGTTTAAGCAATTGGTCTTGATTCTCTTGTTCATTCTCATCTTGATTCTCTTCGTTATCTTCATCATCTCCACCATCATTATGCTAAGCATCACTCTATTTTTCTTCATTGTCGTCTTCATTTTCAGCAATGGTTATCTGTTTTTGTAATGGAGTCAGTAGCTACGATTGTGAATTAGTAGTGCTATACATACATACATACATACATACAGTTACCTCTTTGACAGCTGCCAGAGTCATGTCTTCTCTTCCAACAATAGGACTTATCAAGTTACCTCTTTGACACAACCAATACTATAAACATGGTTTTCAATGTGACGTGTTAATACATATGAAGAGAAAGCGATTATTGTATTAACAACCGATGGGATGTAGTTTCTTACCAATATTAGAACAAGGCATCAACTGATACTTGGCTGCTTTTTCTTGTCTTTCTTGTTCTTGATTGCTTGGTCCAAACCAAAGTGCATGTAGTCCAGCACTCCCTTGGCCCAGTTATATTGCTTCATATCTTTCACGGTATTTATTGTTGTCACATATGTCCAAGCTAGTGTACATCCTGAGTTGCAGAATAAGTTGCTGATGAATAACTCTAGAATTATGAACCTTGTGACATCCATTGGCCCCTGAGGTGTCTCATCCTCCAGTGCTTTGTCCAGAAACCTATCAATTTCAGTCTTGGTGATCTTTTCGACTCCCATGAAGTATTTGTTCACAAAATCCAGTTTCGGTCTAGTTGATCTTGTTGTGTTTGGCAGCTGCTTGCCATGGTTCGGCAACCCAAAGATGTCAGCCACATCTTGGCTTGTAATTGCGTACTCATTGCCAGCTCCAAAGTTGAATTTGTTGGTCTCAGGGTTGTAGGGATTGATTAGTCTAAGAATGTCATAGTTAGACTTTTTGCAATTTGTGTTTGTTAGGTAGCCATCTCTGTAAGCACTGATTAGGTTCCAAAATGGTGTCTTGGCTCGGTGTCTGAGGGCCTGTTTGTTTGCATTAAGTCTGTCTTTTATGTTGCTCAATGTGGTCTGAAAAGTGAGCGTATTGCTTTTGATTTGAACATAGTTTTGATCGTCTAGTCTTTTTGATCTTGGCTTTGGTGTTTTGGATTTTGCTTTTGTGTTGGTTGTTTTCTTGGGTTTTATGGTGGCTTTGTTTGTGGATTTGGTTGGTGATGATGTGGCTGTTTTTGTTTCCTTCCGCCTTTTTGCGGTTGTCAAAGGTTCTTTGCCTGACATATCTGTAATTTTTTTTTTGGTGAAAGACATATCTGTAATTCAATGACACATTATTTTAAACAAACAAAGTTCTACTGCTATTGCAGTGCAACAGAAGTGCGATCTCATCCCAAAGCCTAATCAGCAAAATAGGCACATCTCATCTCATCATCTAATCTAACGGAGCAGTCTCGCAGTCTCGCAGTCTCGCAGTCTCAAACTCTCAGTCTGAGAGTGGCTTCGAGGCCTTGGAGGGAAGGAACTAACTAACTAACCAGAGAGAAGAGAGCTTCCTCCTCACTCTGGTTTTGGGCCTTTGGGCTTCAGATAATATAGTCCTGAGCTGGTGAGTCTTTCTTGCAGATTCGGGTTTCGTTTGCGAAACCCAAGTGTTAATAATTTGAATGGTAAAGAAACTTCAGAAAATAAGTAAATGGGTTTGAGTTCTGCTTTAACCTTTGTTTTCGAACAAGATTGTAAATATTCTCTGTGGAGTCTTTGTTTGGGTTTTTCTTTGGGTTTGGGTCTCTATTCTTTTGTTTTTGAAAATGGGAATCGATGACTGCATCCTTGATGGACTTGCTAATACATCTGAGAACTCTTAATTGGATAGTTGTAAATAGCCCCAGAACAAAGGATCATCCCGAGTTTCGATATGGGATTTAGGGGCCTGAATCTCAAGCTCCCTTTATAATCCCTTGGTTATTATTAGCGCGTTTTTGGACCTCGTAGATTGCGGCTTATTTAATGAATAAGCCCAATATATTTTTCTAATCCAATAGCTAATATGTGTTTCACATCAACAATGATTTAGAGATGTAGGGCCCCAGCCTCAACTAATTAGTTTCCTCTTCCAAACGGTCTACAGGTCCTTTCTAATGACTCCAGCCTTGAGATGGTTTCATAATTGATTCTAACCTGGAAAACTTCTGAAAACTCTTGGATCAAAGATTTACAAGTAATATCAAGTAGCTGGCCATCATCGGGATCAGGTAAACGTGCTCTTTTGCAGTCGGCGGATGACTGAAATTCCTTTAGCAAGCCTCTAACACTTCCAACCTGATAGTCTCGTAACCCACAGGGCACTATCGAACGAAAAGGGGTTAAGTCAGTGGTGACATTCAACGCTAAGCCATGATACGTTATCCACTGTGATACTCGTATTCCGATGGCTGCCAGTTTCTGGTTTCCTGAAGAAAAGTTAGATACAAACATCAAAGGAACATCCCAGTTTTATTTCCTCTACCAATATTCTTTTATCTTTATAAGACAACAGAATTAGGGAAATAAGAAATCACTGCTTTTAATGGAAGGTGCGTTAGGCAACCAAATGGCATGGCAATGAAAATATGCTATGCTATTCTTTTGAAAGGCGAAATACCATGTCTTTCATATAGGAAGCATACCATGCCAAACACCAGTGAGGCCCTCAAGCCGTGATGCCTTGATAGAAAATGTCTTTGAAAGAGCACGGATGATCACCTCCTCAAGTGACCTGAGGTACCAATGAAGATCCATCTTGTGATTTCGGAGATTCATAAGGGGGTACATAACTATCTACAGTGCAACACACACAGTGGTTAGAGAAATTGAGCCTCTAAACAATTAAGTAATATGTTCAAATTGTGATTCATTCTTCACCACCAAGGGCAAACAAAAAAAGTTTAAATGATGAATTCAGCCATTGACATAGTACCTGACCAGGACCATGATATGTAACCTCGCCGCCACGTTCGGTTCGATAAATGTCGAAGGGTGAGTCCTTGACGTCAAAATTAAGGAACTGCTCTGAACTAGCAGTCCCCAAGGTATACACAGGACGATGCTGAAGAACAAACAGCGAGTCCGGGCAATCCTCATTCCTCTCAATCAAAGTTTTTTTCTTGTTAACTACGCTCTTCTGCCAAGCCCATGCCTGACCATATGGAACCTGCTGCTCATACAGATTGAAGCACTCACACCTGCACAATTCTTAGTTGATCCTGTAAGTTGCATGGGACAATATGTGCATGTAAACATACTTGACTAGGACACTTACTCGTTTCTTGGCTCGAAATTTAAAGAGGTCGACTGCGGAATTTTAACATTTGAGACTCTATTTGATCTTGATAAGATCTGCCAGGAGAGAGATCGAGGAGGTTTATGTTGATGCTTGCAGATTGGGTATGTTGGGATTGAGGTGACACAATGAGTTGCCGTGAGAGTCATATTTTATGATCCTTGTAATTTGGCGATAGCCCTTAAGGCATGTTTGGTGGGCTGGCCTAGACTGGCATGGATTCGGTTTCGAGTATTGGACTGGGCTGGCTTGGACTGGCTTGGGTTTGAGTCTTGTCAGTTGTTTAGTACAGCACTGAGCTGGACTGGACTTAAATCTTTTATCTTTTTATTAATGTTTAGTATATTTTATCACCAGCTTCAATGACTCAATGAGAAGATCAGCTCTTGATTTGCTTGCCTTCGAAATCACAGGTCTCACACCAGGAAGCTTGGACTGCCACAAACAAATATACGTACATCAATGGAAAGTTAAAAAAAAAAGCCAGAGATCATTCATTCATATGTTGCTGTATTGCATCCAAGAACACAAAATTTTCAGAAGTAATAAAAATAAAGAAACATGAATGTTTAAAGATGGTGATCATCATTCATCACAACAAATTAACTTAAAGAGTGAAAGGTTCAATACCATTGAAACTCATATATGGTTACTGCAACATCAGTGACTCAGCCCAATAAAGTAAACCAAGGCTGGCTAACAAAAATTAGCAAGTCTATTAACATATTGGGTAAAATTTTATCAGGTAACTCAGATGAAGCATGGACATTCACATCATTAAGGCTAGATAATAGAAATTAGCAATTATCTGACGGAACTCAATGGAGCTACTAGCACATTCCCAACAATCAGATGCATTCCTTCCCAAAATTAAATCTACACAGCACTGGTTTACTATAAGCCATTGAAAACAGTTTAATTGGTACACAGAAAGTGATATACAAACACACTTGATGCACATTATATGAGCAAAAGACCCAATTGCACAAGACTTGGAAAGAGCCTCAAATGCACAAGACTAAGACTCAGCCTCAGCCTATACAATCAAACTCTCCCAGAAGACCCAATTGCCCAAAACCATGAAATTTACCCAAAACCATTCAACCTTCCAATGCATACCCAATAGAGAAAAAACTACCCAATACAGAAACTACAACGAAACCCAATATTTTTGCCAATTATATTGACAAATTCCACGTAAAAATGAAGAAAATTTCAGATCAGAGGAGAAAAAAGAACAGAGAACTGAAGAAGGCGATAATAAGAAAACACAGTTGTCTTGTGCGGTTTTTGAATTGTGAAAACTTAGTAGAATCAAACATGGAATTCTCAAAACTTAAATCAAACAGGCCCACATCAACCAAAGAGTTAGATTCAGAAAAAAGTTTTAGAAAGTAAACTGAGAAGCAGCCAAATCAAAGGAGTTCAAATGTTAGAATTAAACATGGAAATCAAGAAAAATAAAACTTGAATGGATAAGAAAATGGAGAAAAAGAAGCTACCTTGCAACAATGGCTAAAATCACAGTAGACACGTAGGGGCGTTGAAACCATGGTGGAGAAAACAAATACGAGAAAGAGATTCAGAAAAGAGAAGCTCGCTCAAACTAGAAGCGAAAGCAAAGGAGGCTGAGGGAGAGAAAAGCCCACGTCAAAGCCAGCCCACCAAACAGGCCTTAAGGCCTTGTTTGGTGGGCTGGACTGGATTGGTTAGGATTGGGCTTGGAGTATTGGACTGGTTTGGCTTGGATTGGGTTGGACTTTAATAAGTTGTTTGGCACATTAAATTGGACTAGACTGCACTGGACTAAAGTCTAATCCGTTGTTTGGTACAAGTATGGACTGGACTGTATTGGACTTCAAACAAAATTTATTTTTAAAATTATTTAATATCATAAATAATTAAATTTAATATAACAAACATGTAGACAAAATTAAAAATAAGAAATCACATGAAGATAACATAAAAATAGTCCCAAAATTCAAAAAATTAATAATCACATGTAGACAAGAATAACAAGCGGAAAGGGAATCAAACCAAAAAAGAGAGGTAAACAATGAACCACCCATGAAATTAACCAACAGAGAGGTACTCTGTTTGGTTGTCGTGAAACAATCAATGGAAAGGCAACAAGTCCACTGCTGTCAAATCTATATCCTGTTATGTATTTACTTATTTAGTGATCAAAATAATAGTGATGATATTGGTGGAGAGGGGCTAGTGATGATAAGCTGTTTATAGTTGTGAAACTAGTGATGAACCTGGTCAAATGGTTGTTTGGGATGGTCCAGTAGCTAGTATCTCATCATTAAAGGCATATGGATATGGCATAGTGGAGAGTAATTGTGGCGAAATTTTCTTATTAATGGTAGTTTTTCAATGCCAAAGTAGTTACAGATGCAGAACTTCCTATTCCAAATACGTCTAACTAGAAAAGGTATTAACAAATTCTGCATTACTTTTGGTATTACAACTGAAAGCTTCAATTCACTTACATGTACAGCCAATACGTTCTCACTTAGGACAAAAAAATGTCTATGATCTCCTCAAATTCACAAACTCCAGCCCTCTAATAAAAACGAAAAAGTAATAAGAAGATGAAGAAAAATGAAGGAAGCTTCTAAAAGAAAAACTTCCATTGTTCCCCTTCACTCATTTTGATCAAACCTGGTGAAGAACGAAACCGAATCTTCACAAAGAATTGATCATATATAACACTACCATTTATCTTGTTACAGGACTGCTATCTTACTCTCGTAAAAAAAACACAAAAACATATGCAAGGCATAATAGACTGCTCCCTTTTTCAGCACTATCTGTTAAACTTTTCAATACGCAAAAATGAAAAGGCCAAAAACTCTCAAAATTTTCAATTTTGCATATTCAGCAACCGAAGCAGAGATTTACAAACTAGGAATTCCAATCCATGGCCAATTAAAAAACCAAAATTTCTCATCAAATCTTGCCTAATCAGAAAACCACCAGAAACCACAAAGTACACATAAAATTTCTCATCAAATCTTGCCTATTTAGATTCTTTGTCAATCTAGTTTATGCTTGAACATAAATAAATAACTACACCATTTCCTTTCTTCAACATAATAAGCATTTCAGAATTGAACCCAGAAACACAAATCATAAAAGGGGTCTATCTGATGCCAAATTCACCAAATTGAGATGGGTTTGTTTCTCTTTACCTTGTCGTTCATCAGTGTTGATGGAGTCGGAGGCGACGACGTCGTTCATCAGTGTTGCTGGAGTCTCAGGTGAAGGCGTCGATCAACCCATTAACCAAAATTAACAACAGAAAATAAATAAATAAAATCGAAGCCAAAAGGAGATGGAAAGGTGGAGAAAATCTGGGATAGAGAGGTGGAGAAAATCAGAGACAAAGATGAAGAAGAAAAGAAAGACGATGAAAAGAAGAGGTGCTCTAAGCAACGAAAGGCGGAGGCGAGGCTTCGAAACCCATGGCTCCACTTGGGTTTACAAAACCCTTTCTCGCTGGATTGGTATCCTATCGAAATATGAGGCCTAACCAGTCCCACAGTGTATTTAGGCCAATCAAACAACAGCTAGGATTATTTTAATTGAAAAAGTCTGGTCCAGTCCAGCCCACCAAACAAGGCCTAAGGGATTGAGAAAAGTAAATAGGAAAAAGTACAAAACAAAAGCATACAATTATAAAAAGAATTGAAAGAGTTTAAAAACAAGGAAAAATCAATAAGTTATATAGATTATTATAAATAAACCCAATTCTAGGCATGTATTTATAAAAAAACTCACACACTATTTAAATATATAAACACACCCAAAATCAATTCTAAAATAAACAATTGTATATTTGTTGGGTGTGTTTATAAATGGGTTTTGAGTGTGTGTAATGATGGGTTTTGGGTGTGTTTATAAAGTGTTTTGGGTGTTGGGTTTTTTTATAATTTCAGCCCCCATTTTGGGTGTTTTAGTGAAACCCCCTTATATATAATGGTGGATGTGGATCATAGTTTAAAAATAAAAAAAAGTAAATCCTATCAAATATACTTGTACAATCCTATCAAAGATGAAGAATCAATGTATGGGAAATTAAATACTGGCATAATATTCAACAAATTAATTAAAAGAGGTCAAATTTATAGCATAAATCACCGAACAGTATTTGAGCTTCCACAACAGTCTTTTTGAGAATATTTAAGTTTCCACAACTATTTAATTTTTGTTTTCTTCTAAAAACAGTTCTTGGGAAATATCTTCTGTTATGTAGATTGTACTTTAAAAAAATTGTCATCTAGAACTAATTTGCAAGAAAAACAAGACTCTAGTGAGGTTGAACCAACTACAACATAACCAAGAAACATAATACATACCCAGTTGTAGGGACGGAGCCAGGATTTGAAAATACAATGGGCTGAATCTCTATGCTTTTCTTTTTCACCCTGAGTGAAAAGATTCGCATTTGTTTTTGTGGGCGGGGTGTTGATATTTTCCAGATTTACACAACATATTGAAAGCATACAAATGAAACAAATTCAGAGGATTCTAAACAAGTGGAAGCACTTATAACTTGCAAGACACAAAATGAAATGAAAAAAAAGAAGAAAAAAAAAAGGAGAGAAGTAAAGCAAATCTCAGTCTCTGATTGAGCTACTCAGTAATAAACATACCAAAGGAACATCATCTCAATTTAAATTCAAGTTCAAGACTCTCTTGTGCATTTCTGGATCGTTTTGTTTATCCTTTTAATTGTTGAAAATAAGCCAATCTGTTGTCTGTTTCTATGCACTTCTTGCTTTCAAATTAGGTTGCCATAGTACATGTAACAGTAAATCACAATCTTCTAATAGTTGTTTCTACCCAATTAGTGTTTTTATTCAGTTATTTTTAGGTGAGATACAGCTGCTTTAGAACATCAATTTTTTCTCACTGACCACCAATTCGTGTTTGTAAAGCAGCTCTAATTATCCCATAAGCTAAAATCTTAATTGTATGTCCGTGAGCATAAATTCCATAAGAAACCCAAGAAACCCCTTCATAATCCACATCCAAATCAGATGTGAATTTGAGAAAATTGAGGAACCAAATCTAATCATTCCCAAAACCAATAAACCGCAATGAAAAACTTGAGGAGCTGATGGATAATATTAATAATAATAATACAAGATTGTAATCTTGTATTTATTTTGGGTTTGTTTTTTTTGTAAAAGTGGGCTGGACTTTTTGGAGGTCTTTGTGTAATATATAGGTGTTTGGAGTGTTCTTTTGTTGGTCAGGATCTAGTGAGAACAGCTATATAAGAACATTATATGAGAACACTATTGGATCTAATCTAACGGCTCCGCGAAAAGCAATTGTAAGTGAAACAATTGTACTAGAATGAGGCCCTCACCTCAACTTGTTCTCTCTCTTACCTCCAAAACTTTTTGGCGAAATTTTTCTTTCCCTGGCGCCATTTTTTCCCGCATTGTCTCTTGTCCTGCGCTTGAATTAAATGTAGATATTTTTGCCCCAAAATTATATTAAAATACTGAAAGCAATCAGCTTTACCTGTCCCAGTTACCCTTCCAGTGGACTTTTCGATCTCCATGAACTCCATCCCTCTTTTCTCATCTATCTTTCCATCTACACCCCATTTCCTTGCTTCCATTTCTATACAAAGCATCACTCCTCTCATCTTCAAAAAAATTTCCGCCATGGCCTCCTGGTCCTCATTGTCCAATCCCTCTAATTAGTAAGTTCCGCGAAACCCACAACATAGGTTTTGCCTTTCAATTCATAGAAATTTAGTCCCTTTATTAGTAATTGATATCAAATTGTGTACATGAATATGTTGGAAGAGAGGCTGCTATTAGAAAGAGAAGCACGGGCTCCCAATTTAAGTTCTTGGTTGCTCCTATATATGCCTATGTTCTTCCGCGCAGTAAGTTTTGCAATTTTCTCAACTCTTTTTTTTTTACTTAATTGATTTTATCGATATTTCCCATCTGGGTCTTGTGCCCCTTCAACAATTTTGTCTGTGGATATTTGATTTTGCAGGTCGACTCTCGCTAGGTAAGAACTCAGTTGTACGGTTACCGTTTGTTTACTGATGTGTTGGTGGGAGCATTTGCTCTTGGCTTTTATTTGGTATATCCTTTTTTTTTTTTTTTTTTTTTTCTTTTTTGAGAAAAAGATCATAACATTGCATTAAGAGATAAGCATAACATCATTAGTGAGAATGGGAGACAACCATTCAGGTCCATCTTCCATCCAAACTATAAGGTCCGAAATAGAAAGTGCAAAACGTGCGAGGCTATGAGCCGCACGATTACAAGTACGAGGTCGAAACTGACCAACACAACTATGAAATGAATTAGCCAAAACCTGAATTTCATTTACTAAAACTCCTTCGTAGCCCAAATCTGCATCACATTGGAAAGCCATCCGTATTGCTGCTTGTGCATCTGACTCTAAGTATATATGTTGCAACCCCAAGTCCTTAGCAAGTTGTAGACCAAATCTGATTGCGAATAATTCAGTAGCATTGGGCGTAAACATGCCACACACTGGTTTGGCTGTTGCTGCAATCAACTCTCCACGATCATCTCTAATAACAACTCCCAGCCCTCTAACACTATCATTTGTCTTTAAAGCCCCGTCCACATTAATTTTAAAAAACTGAGCAGGTGGCCTCTCCCAATTCACCACCAGGTTACTTCCTTCTTGAGTCGCGCATGCATACGTACAATTCGCATGATAGAATTCTTCTGCCATCTCCTGCATGTGTTGGTAACTTTGGAAAGCATTGGGCTTACGGCCTTGAAACAATTGATCATTTCTTCCATTCCACACATTCCAACAAATATACCCAAAATGCCTAAGTTCCTTATCAGTCAATACAGTCAAGATATAGCGGAATAAATTGAGAAAGCAACCATGATATTTCGAGGTACATGAATCTTGAAGAGCTGAAAATTGCCATACCTCACGGGCTGCAGGACAGTCCCATAAAGCATGTAAAACTGTTTCCGGTGCTTGGTGACATCGAACGCAAATAGGGTTAGATACTACTCTCTTCACAGAAAGATTTGCTCGACATGGTAAAATCTCAAGCATACATCTCCATAAAAATACTTTGACTTTAGTAGCCACTTGCAGCCGCCATAACCTCAACCAAATGTTCTCAAAGTTGCTGCTAGATGCCCCCACCTCTCCATCTCCGCGATCTCGAATTGCACAAGCAAGCCAATATCCACTTCGTACTGTGTAGCAACCGTTTTTCTCATAATGCCAGACCAGCCTGTCCTCGTTTTGTAATACATATCCCATTGGTATACTGAGCACTGCATCTGCTTCATGTTTCCAGAAACTAGCATTAACCAGCTCGCGATCCCAATGTCCTGAATCATTGATCAAATCACAAACTCGGGTGTTTAGGGGCAATAGTGGAGGAGTGGTGATTCTAAAGAGATGAGGTAGTGGCACCCATTTGTCCTCATAAATAGAAATTAGCAATCCATTACCAACGCGCCAACGCAGTCCTGCCATTAATAATTCTCTGCCCCACAACAAGGATCTCCATACAAAAGAAGGATACACCCCGACATCCGCATCCAAAACAGTGCCGCCAGGAAAATAACGAGCCCTGAAGATGCGCGCTGTCAAAGAATTCGGATTTATAAAGACCCTCCAAACCTGTTTAGCTAGGAGAGCTTGGTTAAAATCTTCAATGTTTCGAAAGCCCAATCCGCCCAACTTCTTTGAGCGACATAAAAATTCCCACCTTCTCCAGTGAATTCCTTGCTCCCCATTACTCTTTCCCCACCAAAACTTTGCAAATGTGGAATGAAGCTCTTTGACAACAAACTTAGGCATTCTGAAGCAGCTCATGGAATAAGTAGGGACCGCTTGAGCCACAGACTTAATGAGAATTTCCTTACCAGCATTAGATAAAAAATTTTCCTTCCAACCTTGAACCTTCCGCTTGACCCGCTCCTGGACTGTTAGAAATAGAGAACGCCGATTCCTCCCCACCACCGTTGGAAGCCCAAGATATCGCTCATGGCAAGCCACAACAGGCACTTGTAGTATATTCTTCGCTGCATCAACAATTTCCGCTGTTACATTTGAGCTAAAAGACACCGCAGATTTGTCAAGATTTATCTTCTGGCCCGAAGCTTTTTCATAGGTAGCAAAAATTCCTTTGACATTTTCAAACACTTCCCTTTTGGCCTCTAGGAAAATCAGGGAGTCATCGGCAAAGAAAAGATGAGACACTGGTGGGGCTTCAGCCGCCACTTTCACTCCTCTGATATGTCCCAATTGCACAGCTTGTTGAATGAGACCTGTAAATCCCTCTGCACAAATTAAAAAAAGATATGGGGATAAAGGGCATCCTTGTCTAATACCTCGATGCGGGGTGATATGTCCAAGATGATTGCCTTGCCACAGGACCGAGAAGGAGACTGTAGTAATACAATCCATGATACGAGTTACCCAACTCTCTGCAAAGCCTAAACGTTTCATCATTGCCTCCACAAAACACCATTCCACTCTGTCATAAGCTTTCGCCATATCCAATTTTAGAGCCATTTTAACACCGCTCCCACTACGTGGCCCTTTCATATGATGAACCACCTCAAAAGAGGACATGACATTATCAATAATATGTCTTCCTGGAACAAAAGCACTCTGTGACTCAGAAATTACCTCCGGTAAGACCATCTTCAATCGATTAGCAAAAGACTTAGCAATCATCTTGTAAAGGACTATACACAAACTTATGGGCCGAAAATCGGTGACTCGAGTAGGTTGGGCTATTTTCGGGATCAACGCAATTAAGGTTTGATTAAAATCTCGCACACTACCTTCCCCGTTTAGAATGCGTAGGCATGCATCACTGACTGAATTGCCCACTATATGACAGTAGCGTTGGTAAAATAAGGCAGGCATCCCATCAATTCCAGGAGACTTGGTTGGATACATCTGACCAAGGGCTTGCTCCAACTCCAAACGATTAAAAGGACGTAGAAGGATTTCGTTCATATTCGTTGTAACACAAGGAGTTATAGCTGCCAAAACCTGTTCCATATCTTGACCACCTGTCTGAGTGAAGAGACCATTAAAATAGCTGCAAAACATGGACCCAATATTATCACTATCTGACTGCCACACATTACTATCATCGAAGAGCCCCCGAATGGTATTATTTCGCCCCCTAGATTTAGCCTTCTCATGGAAAAATCTAGTATTTCGGTCGCCTTTTTTAAGCCAAGTGACTCGAGACCGTTGTTGCCACATTGTCTCCTCTACCTCCAGTAAGTCATTTATTTTTCTCTCGACTTCTCGTCTGCGAGACACCCACACTTGTTCAAACTTCCCATTCTGTAATTTGCGCAATTCAGCATGGGCAATTCGTAGTTTCTTTTGAATATTACCAAAGTGTTGGCGGTTCCATGAGGTCAAAGAGTCAGCATAGTGAGCAACACTAACCGTAACATTACTGCAGGACCCCCTTGTATCCTTCCATGCCTCCTTAACCACCTCTTCACAACTAGCCTCTTGGACCCACATTTGTTCAAACTGGAATCTGCGCGTGTTCCTCCTTCCTTGTTGCTGAGTCAGTGTAGTGGATACATTAAGAAGGATAGGTTTGTGATCAGATCCCACAGTGTCTAGATGTTGAATCAGCAAATTAGGAAATCGATTAAGTAGATCTGCATTAGCCAAACCTCTATCCAAACGAACCTCTGTCATGATACTTACATTTCTTCTCCCTGCCCACGTGAAGGGGTAGCCCTTAAAAGGAAGAGAAATTAGAGAGCAGTCACGTATGGCATTTTTGAATTGTGTCATTTGTCCAATTGGTCTCTCCCTGCAACCCCGTTGTTCTTCTGCTGATAAGACTTCATTAAAATCACCCAATACCAACCACGGTCCATCAACTCCGTTGTGCAGTCTTCGTAGCAACTCCCAGGAATGTTTTCTATTGTGGACTTCAGGATGACCATAAAAACCTGTGACATGGAAAGCATCCCCATTTGGCGAATGAACAATAACATCGATGTGCCCTATTGAAGATGATAGTAAATTCATACTCCATCCATGTTTGCACAGCATCATTAGGCCTCCACCCATCCCTACACGTTTCACTACAAAAGCCATATTCATCCCAAGCCGATATTTCACCGTTTCCATTTGTGTCTCTGTCATACGGGTTTTCATGAGAAAAACCACGTCCGGGAACTTCTCCCTCAAAAGGAGTTTGAGGGCACGGAATGTTCTAGGGTTCCCAAGCCCTCGAACATTCCAACTTAAAATAATCATTGCTCATGGTGGGCCAGCTCCACTGGTCCCACCATGTTATTGACTGTCGTCATGTTTTCTGAACCATCAATTCTTCCTTTCTTGCTTCCCCTCGCTGTTTCCATCTCATCCTCGCTTGTTTTACGCTTGGTCCCTAGCACCACATTTATTTTTTTTGTAGTAACTCCAGGCTCAGTACCCCTTGCTTTCTTTTTCCATTTTCCTCCTCGCACTAAAGTTTTGAGAGGAATAATATCCATATTCATTGACAGCTCATGCCCTCCATTGTGTGGTTCATTGCTTACCACTTTAGGATTTTGGAAAAAAGTTGGGTCTGCCTTGTAGTTGATGCCTTTGTTAGTAATTTTTCCTCCACCGTTAGAGAAGTCCAAAGGCTGCCCAGGCCCCACTTCCTCTACCACCGAAATTGTTTCCCCCGCATTTACTATTCCTTGAATGCCTTCCCCTGATTGTCCTCCCAATGATTCTTTGAAACGTGCCGTAGTCAAATTGATAATAGGTATTAATTTGGGGAGCCGTTTATTATGCTCATCATGAGGAGAAACGTTGATATCTTTTGCTTTTGCTCCAGCCATAATGGATGTAATAAAATTATCCCCTAAATCATTGTAACTACTGCCAACCTTTTCCTTCCCCTTCACTTTATTGCACTTGGCTATTGAATCAATTGCCACGTCAGCCCTAGTGTTTTGTGGGCTAAGTGGCGTATCCCCACCATGATGTCTGCCGTCACTCCGTCGTCCACCGTCTTGGGTGGCTTCCCAAGCCTCCAATCTTTTACGCCGCTGCAATTCCTCCTCTTCTTTGTGCCTACTCGCCTTTGCAGGAAAAGGCCTTGTCATCTTGGCTCCCTTTCCGGAAGAAAGATCATGTTCATCTGTCATTAAGTTAAGAGATTCTCCCCTTGGACGTGGCGTTTCAACTTCTTTCTGACCTGCTCCTCCATCCTTGATTGAACCTCCACACTGTGCGTCTTTTTGAAATGGAGCTTTGCCCCAATTACTTGGCCTCTTGGGGCTTGTTGACCAAGGTTTCGCAGAATCGTGAATCACCCTTAAGAATGAACCATAAGGTTTATCTTTTGCACTTTTGACCACATCATCCACAAATGTGCAAGCACCCATAATATGTCCCATTCGCCCGCAATTGTAACAGAAATCCGGTAGCCGCTCTTAACGAAAATCAACCCACTCATGTTGTCCTGATGGAAGTGATATCTTTGTCCCCCATTTGAGTGGTTTGGTTATATCCATCTTGACACGCACCCGTAGAAACCGACCCATACATTCTCCCTCCTGTCCTTGGGTCACGTCTATGCATTCACCCATACAGTTTCCAATTTGTCTCCCTGTTTGCACCGTCATGCCGAGCAATGGGACGTTATGAATTTGGACCCAGAACTCAGCAAACTTCAAAAGCATCCTTGATGGTGCAATATTACCATTCGGCTCTTCCAGAAGCACCAAGGCTTTATCAAAATTCCACGGACCGTTGCGAAGTACTCGGTTACGGTCTAACTCCGTTGCAAAGATGAACAAAAAGAGGTTCTCCCCTAAATCTTTCGCTCTGACTTCCCTAGAAGTGTTCCAAATCTTCATCATAGTCTGTTTAAAAGCTTCATGATTGAAAAGCTCGGTTGTTAGCACCTTGCCCACCAAAGTAGTTTTCAACCTTTCATGAACGTCATCTTCATCTGCTTCTCCTACTGGCACAACATCAGTTTCTTCTTCAGTGAGGAGGAGAACTTTGTCAAAAGAAGTAATGACTTCCTCCATCTCGTCTCCCCAAAATACAGAAGGGGATCGCTTAGTGAATCTTCTCAGAAGAACAAAGAAAGAGAAATTAATTTGGGATATAAAACCTAGAATAAACTCTAGGGGAAAACCCTAACAAAGCCGTAGGGGTGTAGAGCTCTCACCTACCCGTAGGGAGAGAATTTAGCCACTCATTTCCTTCTGGTATATCCTTTTTCTATGGTGCTACGCTGTTGAAAATTCACCATGCTAGAAGAAACGAAAAGTTTTGATCATTGCATATAGCTTGTGAACTGAGGTTTATAGTTGGTAATAATTAGTACCTTGCTTAGAAACTGGAACTAAAATTGATAGATTTTAGTATTTTCTGCCACAAGTTTGGATCTTTAGGGATATGCTTTTGCAATGAGTGGCTATGGAATATGAAATGTTATAGGATGTGTGTGTAAATTACATGGGGCAATTTTTTGGATCGTTTTTTGTTCCTGGATCTTTTAGAGTGCCTATAAATGAGTGTAAAATCTGTACTATAATGATGGAGCAGAAGGGGATGGTAAAGCACATTTCTTTCTTTGTACTATAATGATCGAGCCTTTGCATTAGTACACAATGTTTGATGTAAGGCAGCCTAATGTTTCAATTGAGTTGAATTTTTGGAAATTAATAATGTTATATTGTCAGGTCTACTTCTCGTGCTACCACTTCAGATAGGGCGAGAAATTGTTTAAGGAGACCTAAGATCTTAGTTCAATCATGTTCTTAGTTGTTTCATTGGATTCCGACATTAGCAGTATCACTTGAAAATTTTATATTCCTTGTTTTCCACGTACGTAATGGATGAAATTTAATGACTGAATCGGTGGCAGGTATAATGTTATCCTTCCACTACTAGTCCCAGATCAAATTACCAAGCTGAAGCAACGTACTGTGCTTAGTGTTATATCTTACTCTAATTCATCGACCTTCTCTTTTTTAATAGTTGCAATATGATTATATCATACTTGAAATTTATGATTAATCCTTAATGGAGAGGGATAAATATTTTTTGTTGTTGACAATTTCTGTTATTTTTCAAATCTTTGGTTGCAGAAGGGTCGGTGAAGAAGTGTAGAGTAATTAAAGGCTTTATGACTCTTATAATTGGCGATAATTGCTCAAGTTAGGTTCGGATGAACACTAAGTGAAACATTAGTGCATATTACATGAAATAGGTGTGAAACCTCAGTTGAACTTTCTTGTACTCTTGCTGAAACCTCATTGCAAACCTATTGGTGAAAGCTTATTGTACACCTACTGAAGTTCTAGCAAACACCTATTGACTGTATAAATGTTAATGAAACCTATTTTAACCTATATATTTGCTGAAATATTATTCTACACTTAGAGTAATTCTAGAAATACGTGGTGCAATTGGACAATAACATGTGTTATAAACACAGCTTCGACATATTTATTTTTCTGATTTTTTTATAAATTTTTTGTGAATTTTTTAAGATAAACACACAAAAAGGAAACTTTAATGACGCATAGCGCCATTGAGAGTGACACTCGTGAGAAGTATTGAGGACACATGGCAGAATGACACATGGCAGTGCCTAATGGGTGCATCGTCAGCTTTTTCAATGGGTGTTAGTATCTCATAGCGCCACGTGTCATTAATATTTCATTTTTGTTAGTTTATCTTAAAAAATTCAAGAAATTTCATTATAAAAATCAGAAAAATACACCGAACGTTTCTAAAAATTCCTTGTAACATTATCTTCGATGCTGATGCAAAAAAATCAAAATTTAACATTGGGAAATTTGAAGTAATAATTGGGGGAAGAGTTATAGTGATGGAAGAGTGATCTCAACTTAGTGTTATTGTTAGTAATGAAGCAAACTTGAATTAATTGTTTGGAATTTGTTTAAAATCAAACATTTAGCGCATCATAATGAAAGATAATGTCACATGAAATTTGTAGAAATTAAGGATGGATTTTTTTCGATTTTTTAATTAATTGTTTGTGAATTTTTGAAGATAAACATACATAAATTGAAACTCTGATGACACGTGGCGCTACGCAAAATGATGCTCGTTAGAAACACAGATGACACACTCTTCCAAAAACCATAGTATTTCATTAAATAGCAGAAAAATACACACGCCCAAAAATTCAACAAACTCAATATGAAACTTTCTACGCCATTTGAGTTCATCCTAAAACATTCATAAAAGTGCTAATGAAGACTTCTTAGTCAAAAAATAAAAATAATATTATGAAGCTTTAGTGAATAATAAATGAAGCGATGTTGAAGCTCTAGTGAATCCTTTTGAAGTGTTTACGAAAGATATTTTGGTGGCAAACAAGTAATAATGCGGCATTGCAATTGTGACTTGTATCATTTTTCTATTATTTGTAAAATTTATAATTTTTAAAATTTATAAAAATATGATGTTGAAGCTCTAGTGAATTTTAATACTGATGTTTATCCATAGAAATTGCTCAATTACAGAACCGTACTCGCCTCTGTGAAACATAGTTCAAACCCAAATTCCATTTTATACATGCAACATACACTTTTTACATAAGATATACTGAAACTATTATGAAAACATTAAGATACAGACCTTATACCCATATCCATACCACTCACACTATCATCAACACATTAAGATACATAAATGATATCTACTAACACTATTGTCAACACATTAACATACAGAAATGATATCTACTAATATTATTGTCAACACATTAAGATACAGAAATAATACCTACTAACACTATTGTCAATACATTAAGATACAGAAATGATACATACTTACACTATCATCCACACATTAAGGTAGACAAATGATACCTACTCAAACTATTAACAACACATTCATATACATAAGTGATACTTACTCGCACTATTATCAACACATTAAAGTACATAAATGATACCTACTAACACTATTGTGAACACATTAAGATACATAAATGATACATACTCACACTATTATCAACACATTAAGATACACAAATAGTACCAACTCACACTATTATCAACACATTAAGATACAAATGAACATCTCATGACACATTGCACTACGCGAGAATGACACTCGTTAGAAGCACTGTTGACGCATCATTCAAGTGTTGCCACTTGTCATTCTCTTTCGTTTATTCCTATTTTTGAATGCTTTAACTTCCAAAAATCATAATAATTCATGAAATAGCATAAAACTACACCCCAAAAAAATTCTACAAACTCAATGTGAAACTTTCTACGCCATTTGAGTTCATCTTAAAAAATTCATAAAAATACTAATGAAGACTTCTTAGTCAAAAAATAAAAATAATATTATGAAGCTTTATTGAATAGTAAATGAAGCGATGTTGAAGCTCTAGTGAATCTTTTTAAAGCTTTTACGAAACATATTTTGGTGGCATACAAGTGATGCTGCAGCATTGAGATTCTTACTTGTGTTCTCTATTATTTTATTGCATTACTTGCAAAATTTATAATTTTTTAAAATTATAAAAATATACGTAAAATTACTATAAGTTCCTTGGCTTTTTGGACGGCGATTTCCTCCCTAAGCTTTGCCATCTTTTCTCTTTTCCTCGCCTGTTGTTTGTGTAGAAGAAACACAATACCCTTTAGTGATCAAAAGAAACGTCTTGAATTGAACTTTGAAACATACAAAATGCAAATACCTGATGAGTTACATCCATCCCCATGTAATTTATACCAAATGTCTCTCCTACCTTGCTGAAGACGGGCTCCACATATATCAAAAATGTTTTTGACCCAAATAATGGTGTCTCAAATGTAATCTCCCTCTTTGCAGGTAACCCTTTTTCCAGAACCTCCTTCCAAAATCTCAACATTTGTTCTTCCTATAATGTGCTGGCAAGAAGAAAGAACAGAATATAGTTAAGGCGGTTTAGTGTCAGAGTGTCACTTAATCAAGGCAATAATTACCTCCTTTTAAATTACATTGAAGTTATACAACAATCCTATCAAACCTTGAATAAGAACTTCAGTGGCAATTAATTACCTCCTCTTGCAAACTTGGGAAGTGATTATAGATAAACCGATACCGCAATTCTTTATCCTAAAACAGAAAATTATCAACAAAAATAATTTTAAAAAGTGATCAGTGAGGTCATTTTAAACATAAACATAGGATTTACAATGTATCAGTGAGTTACCTAATGGCCAATAACAATAGGTGCATCATGCAGCACAAAATGCAAGAAATTATCTGCTCTTTTCAAAATCTGGGACAATTCTTCCACTAGTGAGGATTGCCTTTCAAGAATTTGAATGCTTTCCTGCAATTAATCCACAAGTATCTGCTCTCTCTCAACACTTGCCTCCATCAACTTCTCCAACTTTTCCCTGCACTGCTTCAGTGATAAAAGTAAAATCAAATTAAGGCAGGAAAAATATGAAGAAGCCAATTTTGGTAAAACCCTGATGCCAAAACTAAGAAAGTAGACCAAATTGAGGATTTTCTCTGAACTCATGAGTAAACAGAGAACAAGGATTTATTAAGATGTAGAAATAACAGAGGAAAACTGAGACAAATGTCAAGATTACATTGGAGGACCAAGTAGCATGTATGTACATAGTATACCTTCTCCAGGAAATAGACTTTGGATAAAAATAAAATTTTCCAAATTTTTTTATGCATCAAGAAGCTGAAACAAGGAAATAAAGAACTTAAAATTCAAGAGAAGAACTGAACTCAAAATAAACATAATTCACGAACTTCAATCTTAAAAACAATAAACTCAAACATTTGCATTGCAAAATTCTTGGATTGGTTTTAGTTTATTAAGATGAGAACAAAAGTGTCAAAATCACAAATTCTTTAATTTATTGGTTTGAGTTCCAACTCCAAGTTAAATAAAACTCTGCCAATAGCAACACAAGAGTAGAGTCCTAAATCATCTGCTCCTTCTGAATAAAAAGGCAAGAAAAGTATGAAAAATAGAAAATGCAAAACTTATTTTGAGAGTATGAAAAATATATTACCTTCTCAAAGAGATCGCAGTTCAATTGCAATTTCTCAGCTTCTTGTAGGGTTTGACTTTTCAAAGAGAGGAAATTCAGGTGAAATCTGGAGTTATTCAATAGAAAGAGCCTAATATTAATCACAAAACTCGACAACTTGTTCAGAACTATCGACAATTTGAGAAATTTCAAACGAATGCAATCTAAGTCACAGCATAAACAATGCATAGAACAGGGTGAATTGTTGGGAAGAGCTAACCTTTACGTTTCACTCGGTCCAGCGGAAGATCCGAAAGGGAGTAGTTGGATTGGAGGTTGACCAAGGGGAAGGAAATGGAGTCTGACCCAGATTTCTTACTGGGGCTGGAAGAGAGGAACTTGTAGATGATGAAGTTGCCGTGGTGTGAGTAGACGCAAATCCAGTCGACCTTGGAAGAAGAATTGATGCCGGACCATTGGATGAGGGCTGAGACCCCCGATTTGGAGAGAGTGGTTTTGGTTAGCGACTGAAATATTTTGATAGGTTAGCGTGAAGAAGGTGAAGAGAAGGGGGAAGATGAAGGGGAGGAGAATGTGGGAGTTTTTGAGTTGTAAGATTTTGGGGTGAAAATGTTAAGAAAGAATTAATGGGAGGAAAAAAGATTTTGGGGTTTCTCTGGTAAACAGAGAAAGGAAGGAAGAAGCACTATTGGAAAAGGAGCGTCAGGACACGTGGACTAAGAGGGAAGTGCAGCATACCCATTTCTTCGGTAAGCTTGCTTTTTCTCTTCAGCTGTTCAGATGATTTTGGATGGTTAAGATTGATCCTCATATAGTGTTCTCACCTGATCCGAGTTGGTGAAAATGGGAACCAATGACTACATCCTTGATGCACTTGCTAATACATCTGAGAATTTTTAATTGGATAGTTATAAATAGCCCCAGAACAAAGGATTATCCCGAGTTTCGATATGGGATTTAGGGGCCAGAATCTCAAGCTCCCTTTATAATCCTTTGGTTATTATTAGCGCGTTTTTGGACCTTGTAGATTGCGGCTTATTTAATGAATAAGCCCAATATATTTTTCAAATCCAAGGGCTAATATGTGTTTCACATCAACAATGATTTAGAGATGTCGGGCCCCAGCCTCAACTAATTAGGTTCCTCTTCCAAACGGTCTACAGGTCCTTTCTAATAACTCCAGCCTTGAGATGGTTTCATAATTGATTCTAACCTGGAAAACTTCTGAAAACTCTTTGATCAAAGATTTACAAGTAATATCAAGTAGACGTGCTCTTTCACAGTTGGCAGATGACTGAAATTCCTTTAGCAAGCCTCTAACACTTCCAACCTGACAGTCTCGTAACCCACAGGGCACTATCAAACGAAAAGGGGTTAAGTCAGTGGTGACATTCAACGCTAAGCCATGATACGTTATCCACTGTAATACTCGTATTCCGATGGCTGCCAGTTTTCTGGTTTCCTGAAGAAAAGTTTGATACAAACATCAAAGGAACATCCCAGTTTTATTTCCTCTACCAATATTCTTTTATCTTTATAAGACAACAGATTTAGGGAAATAAGAAATCACTGCTTTTAATGGAAGGTACGATAGGCAACCAAATGGCATGGCAATGAAAATATGCTATGCTATTCTTTTGAAGGGCGAAATACCATGTCTTTCATATAGGAATCATACCATGCCAAACACCAGTGAGGCCCTCAAGCCGTGATGCCTTGATACAAAATGTCTTTGAAAGAGCACGGATGATCACCTCCTCAAGTGACCTGAGGTACCAATGAAGATCCATCTTGTGATTTCGGAGATTCATAATGGGGTACATAACTATCTACAGTGCAACACACACACTGGCTAGAGAAATTGAGCCTCTAAACAATTTAGTAATATGATCAAATTGTGATTCATTCTTCACCACCAAGGGCAAACATAAAAAGTTTAAATGATGAATTCATCCATTGACACAGTACCTGACCAGGACCATGATATGTAACCTCGCCGCCACGTTCGGTTCGATAAATGTCGAAGGGTGAGTCCTTGACGTCAAAATTAAGGAACTGCTCTGAACTAGCAGTCCCCAAGGTATACACAGGACGATGCTGAAGAACAAACAACGAGTCCGGGCAATCCTCATTCCTCTCAAACAAAGTTTTTTTCTCGTTAACTACTACGCTCTTCTGCCAAGCCCATGCCTGACCATATGGAACCTGCTGCTCGTACAGATTGAAGCACTCACACCTGCACAATTCTAAGTTGATCCTGTAAGTTGCACGGGACAATATGTGCATGTAAAAATACTTGACTAGGAAACTTACTCGTTTCTTGGCTCGAAGGTTAAAGAGGTCGACTGCGGAATTTTAACATTTGAGACTCTATTTGATCTTGATAAGATCCGCCGGGAGAGAGATTGAGGAGGTTTATGTTGATGCTTGCAGATTGGGTATGTTGGGATTGAGGCGACACAATGAGTTGCCGTGAGATTCATATTTTATGATCCTGGTAATTTGGTGATAGCCCTTAGGGCATGTTTGGTGGGCTGGCCTAGACTGGCATGGATTTGGCTTCGAGTATTGGACTGGGCTGGCTTGGGCTGGCTTGGGTTTGAGTCTTGTCAGTTGTTTAGTACAGAACTGAGCTGGATTGGACTTAAATCTTTTATCTTTTTATCAATGTTTAGTATATTTTATCACCAGCTTCAATGACTCAATGAGAAGATCAGCTCTTGATTTGCTTGCCTTCGAAATGACAGGTCTCACACCAGGAAGCTTAGGCTGCCATAAACAAAGATATGTACATCAATGGAAAGTAACAAAAAAAGCCAGAGATTATTCATTCACATGTTGCTGTATTGCATCCAAGAACACAAATTTTTCACAAGTAATAAAAATAAAGAAACAAGAATGTTTAAAGATGGTGATCATGATTCATCACAACAAATTAACTTAAAGAGTGAAAGGTTCAATACCATTGAAACTCATACAAGGTTACTGCAACATCCGTGACTCAGCCCAATAAAGTAAACCAAAGCTGGATAAAAAAAAATTAGCAAGTCTATTAACATATTGGGTAAAATTTTATCAGGTAACTCAGATGAAGCATGGACATTCACATCATTAAGGCTAGATAATAGAAATTAGCAATTATCTGACTGAACTCAATGGAGCTAGTAGCACATTCCCAACGATCAGATGCATTGCTTCCCAAAATTAAATCTATACAGCACTGGTTTACTATAAGCCATTAAAAACAGTTTAATTGGTACACAGAAGGTGATATACAAACACACTTGATGCACATTATATGAGCAAAAGACCCAATTGCACAAGACTTGGAAAGATCCTCAAATGCACAAGACTAAGACTCAGCCTCAGCCTATACAATCAAACTCTCCCAGAAGACCCAATTGCCCAAAACCATGAAATTTCCCCAAAACCATTCAACCTTCCAATGCATACTACCCAAAACAGAAACTACAACGAAACCCAACATTTTTGCCAATTATATTGACAAATTCCACATCAAAAAGGAAGAAAATTTCAGATCAGAGGAGAAAAAAGAACAGAGAACTGAAGAAGGCGATAATAAGAAAAACACAGCTGTCTTGTGCAGTTTTTTGAATTGTGAAAACTTAGTAGAATCAAACATGGAATTCTCAAAACTTAAATCAAACAGGCCCACATCAACCAACGAGTTAGATTCAGAAAAAAAAAAATTAGAAAGTAAACTGAGAAGCAGCCAAATCAACGGAGTTCAAATGTTAGAATTAAACATGGAAATCAAGAAAAATCAAACTCGAGTGGATAAGAAAATGGAGAAAAAGAAGCTACCTTGCATCAATGGCTAAAATCACAGCAGACACAGGGGCGTTGAAACCATGGTGGAGAAAGCAAATAAAAGAAAGAGATTCAGAAAAGAGAAGTTCGCTCAAACTAGAGACGAAAGCAAAGGAGGCTGAGGGAGAGAAAAGCCCACGTCGAAGCCAGCCCACCAAACAGGCGTTAAGGGATTGAGAATGGGAGTAGGAAAGGCAATGAAATGGAATTAAACAAAGAATAGAATCTAGTACATAGTTTGGTTGGGAATTAGGATGGAATGGAATTAGTTCCATTGTTTGCTTTTGCATTTGTAATTAGATGTAATAAACTGTAAAATAAAAGTAAATAGGAAAAAGTACAAAACAAAAGCATACAATTATAAAAAGAATTGAAAGAGTTTAAAAACAAGGAAAAATCAATAAGTTATAAGCAAGTAATGGTGGATGTGGATCATAGACTAAAAATAAAAAAGTAAATCCTATCAAATATACTTGTACAATTGATCACTGACTCCAACTTCCAACAAAGATGAAGAACCAATGTATGGGAAATTAAATACTGGCAAAATATTCAACAAATTAAAAGAGGTCAAATTTATAGCATAAACCACCAAACAGTATTTGAGCTTCCACAGCACAGTCTTTTTGAGAATATTTAAGTTACCACAGCTGTTAAATTTTTGTTTTCTTCTAAAAACAGTTCCTGGGAAATATCTTCTGTTATGTAGATTGTACTTCAAAAAAATTGTCATCTAGAACTAATTTGCAAGAAAAACAAGACTCTAGTGAGGTTGAACCAACTACAACATAACCAAGAAACATAATAAATACCCAGTTGTAGGGACGGAACCAGGATTTGAAAATACAATGGGCTGAATCTCTAAGCTTTTCTTTTTTACCCTGAGTGAAAAGATTCGCATTTGTTTTGTGGGCGGGGGGTTGATATTTTCCAGATTTACAGAACATATTGAAAGCATACAAATGAACCAAATTCAGAGGATTCTAAACAAGTGGAAGCACTTATAACTTGCAAGACACAAAATGAAATGACAAAAAGAAAAAGAAAAAAAAAGAGGAGAGAAGTAAAGCAAATCTTAGTCTCTGAGGCTTATAAGAAGCAGAATTGAAATTAGAAAATGAGAAGAACTAGGAGAGTGAACGGCACACGGGACAGAGAAGGTTGGTAGAGGTGGAGAATAGGAGGGAAAGGCTAATGTTCTGAAAACCTGGATAGTGGCTGGAGTGAGCTGAGAGGATTTAGGCTTAGAGTACATAAACACCTAGATTTTTGTTTTTAAAGACGTTAGCCTATAGGCTATAGCCCACCCAGTCTTGTGATTTCCGTCCAAGACAGACAAGTCAGTGACCACTCAACAGGGAGAGAAACCAAGAAAAACAAACCCTCCTATGTTTACATATCAAAAGTAAATGCAAAATAGAAACTTAAACAAGCATACAAGTGAACAATGCAGACGTGAGTGAGCTTGAGGGACTGGTTTCTACACCAATGATCCATAACCCAACAAATATTAAGATGATAAATTTGGGTACTTGAAAATTGATGGGGAGAATCAGAAAATGGAAGAATCAAATCAAA